>RYFJ01000759.1:0-90991 GCA_003991445.1 Oryza meyeriana var. granulata
GAGAGGTCGTAGTGATATTGATAAGATGGGCCGGAAATGTTGTCGTTCTTGCAGTTGCTGGCGACTATGCAGGTAATGAGATCCCTTCCTGATACGGAGTGCATATTGCATGTGGCTGATGATGGTTTGCGGATCATGCCTGGGCACAGATGGAGAAAGTGGAGCAAACCAGCGGCACTGGATATTGTTTCAACATTCAAGTGTATCATCAAGGATCATTCATGCTCTGCGTTGGATCTTTTGTTGATTATTGGAGGCGCGGCGTAGCTTTACAACAACTTAGCCGTATAGCTATGGGCGATGATGTTTGTGGGTAGAAGCTGCCCTTAGTCGCACCTCACAGGCGGACACCCTCATCCGACGTTTGGTGTGCTAAGACATTTGGTGTACAATGCTCATTTATGTCTGATTGGATAGCGGTTTGGCTAAATGGTAACCTCCAGGTTGGTGCGCATGCTATATTTGCTATTTGGCTTATCATGATCATGAGGGTGTTGTTGAGTGTGATGCTTTGTGCTTCTGATGCTCCAACTTGTCGGCGGTCATATTCTGTTAGGTAGACCATTTACGGCAATTTGGTTGTGTATAGAGATTTGCTCTCTGTATGCCATGGTAGGTTTGCGCGGGTCGTTCGTCAAATCAATATTCATTTTTAACACCATGATAGAAAATTGTGTTTGCACCCTATGTCTCCTGAAGTGATTGTGCGTGATGATGTAGCTAAAGCAGGCCAAAAAAAAGTGAGAATCATGAAAATACCAAACCCGTTGCTAATAACCAATGAAATACGTTTGAAAGAAAATGTTGCTTGCTAGCTAAAGCTGATATTAATGAATTAATTGCTTCTACTTTCTGATGTCTATGCATCTGGTTTGTAAGATGCTTTGAGTTCACTTTCGATATGCAGCCAATCTTTGCCCTCTACTGTTGCTAACCTTTTGCAGAAGTATTCGGATGTTTTTTTCCAAGTGAGATTCTCAGGGCTGCCACCTGTTCGAGGGATTGAGCATCAGATTGATCTCATTCCTGGTGCTTTCCTTGCCCAATCGTGCGCCATATAGAACTAATCCGGAGGAAACTAAAGGAGATTCAACGCCAAGTGCAGGAGTTAACTCGACAAAGTTATGTGCGTGAGTCTCTTAGTCCTTCGTGCTGTGCCAGTTATCTTTAGTACCTAAGAAAAATGGAACCTGGCGCATGTGTGGTTGATTGTAGAGCTATTAACAACATCACCATTCGATATCGTCACCCTATTCACGATTAGATGATATGCTTGATGAATTGAGTGGTGCTGTACTGTTTTCAAAGTTGATTTGCGTAGTGGTTACAACCAGATTCGCATGAAATTGGGAGATGAATGGAAAACTGCTTTCAAAACTAAGTTTGGTTATATGAGTGGTTTAGTCATGCCTTTTTGTTAACTATGCACCTAGCACTTTATGCGGTTAATGAATGAGGTTTTGCGTTCTTTATTGGAAAATTTGTGGTGGTATATTTTTGATGATATATATTGATTTACAGGCAGTCTATGAATGATCATCTTAATCATTTCAGTGCTGTTTTTTAATGCTCTCCATGATGCCACGTTTATTTGGTAACCTTGAGAAGTGCACCTTTTGCACCGATCGAGTTTCTTTTCTTGGTTATGTTGTCACACTGCAGGGAATTGAAGTTGATCAATCCCAAGGTTGAAGCAATACAAGGATGGCCTATTCCAAAGTCTGTTACGCAGGTGCGGAGTTCTTAGGGCTTGCTGGATTTTTATCGTCGCTTTGTGAAGGATTTCAGCGCCATTGCTGCACCATTAAATGAGCTTACAAAGAAGGGAGTACCTTTTACTTGGGCGGAGGCACAGAAAGAACGACTTCAATATGCTGAAAGTAAGTTGACAAATGCACCCCTCCTTCAGCTTCTTGATTTTAATAAGACTTTTGAGCTTGAATGTGATGCTGTGGAATTGGTTTGGGTGGTGTTTTGCTACAAGAAGGAAAACCTATTGCATATTTTAGTGAGAAATTGCGTGGGCCTTTGCTGAGTTATTCTACTTATGATAAAGGAATTGTATGCTCTTGTGCGTAGCTTAGAAACATGGCAGCATTACTTGTGGCCTAAAGAATTTGTTATACACTCTGATCATGATCTTGAAAACATATTCGTAGTCAAGCCAAATTGAATCGTAGGCATGCCAAGTGGGTTGAATTTATTGAATCTTTTCCTTATGTTATCAAACACAAAAAGGGGAAAGAGAATATCATTGCTGATGCTTTGGTCTAGACGATATGCTTTGTTGAACAACTTGATTATAAAATTTTTGGATTAGAAACAAATTAAAGATCAATATGTGCATGATGCTGATTTCAAAGACAATGTTGCAACATTGTAAAGATGGAAAGTCATGGAACAAATTCGTCCTCAGTGATGGATTTGTATTTAGAGCTAACAAGCTATGCATTCCAGCTAGCTTTGTTCGTCTGTTGCTGTTACAGGAAGCACATGGAGGAGGGCTGATGGGGCATTTTGGAGTAAAGAAGACGGAGGATATTCTTGCAACTCATTTCTTTTGGCCAAAGATGAGACGAGATGTGGAGAGGTTTGTTTCTCGCTGCACTACATGTCAAAAGGCTAAGTCACAATTAAATCCACATGGTTTTTGTATATGCCTTTACCTGTTCCTAGTGTTCCTTGGGAAGATATTTCTATGGATTTTGTGTTGTGTTTGCTAGGACTAGGAGGGGGCATGATAGCATTTTGTTGTTGTGGATAGATTTTCCAAAATGGTACATTTTATTCCATGTCACAAATCTGATGATGCTACTCATATTGGCTGATTTGTTCTTTAGAGAGATTGTTCGTTTGCATGGTGTGCCTAATACCATTGTTTCTGATCGTGAATACTTAAATTTCTTAGTCATTTTAGAGAACGTTATGGCATAAGTTGGGGACTGAGCTTTATTTTCTACTACTTGTCATCTCCAAACTGACGGTCAAACTGAAGTTGTGAATCGAACTTTATCCACTATGTTAAGGGCTGTTTTGAAACAGAATATTAAAATGTGGGAAGAATGTTTACCTCATAATGAGTTTGCTTATAATCGTTCTTTGCATTCTACCACAAAGATGTGTCCTTTTGAGATTGTTTATGGTTTCATCCACGTGCTCCTATTGATTTAATGCCTTTGCCAACTTCTGAAAAGATGAATTTTGATTCTAAGCAACGTGCTGATTTGATGCTAAAACTGCATGAAACAACTAAAGAAAACATAGAGCGCATGAATGCTAAATATAAGATTGCTGGTGACAAAGGTAGAAAACAATTATCTTTTCAACCTGGAGATTTCGTTTGGTTACATTTAAGAAAGGATAGATTTCCAGAGCTAAGAAAGTCTAAGTTGATGCCTAGAGCTGATGGACCTTTTAAAGTGTTGTCAAAAGATTAATGAGAATGCATATAAGCTTGATCTGCCTGCAGATTTTGGGGTTAGTCCCACATTTAATGTTGCAGATTTGACGCCATATTTGGGAGAAGAAGATGAACTAGAGTCGAGGACGATTCAAATGCAAGAAGGGGGGATGATGAGGACATCAACACCATCGATACATCCTCACCTACATCTACACCTACACAAGGTCTATGACTCGCGCCCGTGCACGTCAATTAAATCATCAAGTAAGTTCACTCTTAAGTTCATGTTCGGTTTCTTTAGACCATGGAAACCCGTGTACTCTTGTGTTGCTTAGAAACCAAGGAGAACAAGGAGAATACCATCCAGGAGAGGGAGTCGCGCTGGTTGGATTCGGACTACAGGACAGCACCAACTTCTAAACGGCCGCCACGACTTCATACGGACTCCGTTTTGGACGTTCAAGTACTTCATGGAAAGATTATAAGGTCTACTTTCCAATGGATCTGGCCTCATGTCATATCTTATCAGAAACGTCCAGAAACATCGAAATACTACCGGAGACCTTTTCTGTCTACGGTGTTGCGCCACCTTATTTTGGCCCGTGGGCTGTGTATCAAGTTGAGCCCATTTCGGGGCGCATCCTAGGGTTGGAGAACGACCCAACACCCTCGAGGTTGTCCTTCCATCTATTTATATGTCTCTAGAGCCGCCATGAACAGGGGGTTTTTGATAGATTGAAGTTTTAGCCACTGTTACTTCGCTTGAAGCGCGCGTGTCGACTAGATCGCCCGTCTTCTTGTTATTGGAACCCCACCTCTTGTATTTTTTAGATTGAAAACTTCATATTTGATTTAGCAATTCAGTGCTTGTTCAACTCGCTCTTGCTTGTTCTACGATTGCTTGCAGGACGAAGAGCCCTCGTGGCCGGTGATCGCGCTCCACAAGATCGCGTTCACCTTCTGGAATCGGTGTAATCGGTCGCTAAGGCGCAACATCATGGATAGTTGTAGTCGGCCGTAAACGTCGGTTTCTCCCACCAATCGTGATTACCTTCTCCATCGAAAGATCGGGACCGAACCTCGCATCAGAAAGACTTATTCTTTTGAAAAGGAGGATAAGAGAATGAAAAGATTATTTTTTGATGTTATTATGTGTTATTTACTACCTTTGGCTTTGGGAAAAGTTTTCTACTTTTGAAGTTCTTGACAAGTCCCAAGTGGAGGAGATTAAGAGGTCATTAAAGAATTCTTCCTTTTAGTTCTCTTCGATGTATCGATCATGCATTCCTAAACACATAAGCCAGGGGAGATATGCCCATAATAAGTATATTGATTCCTTATATTCTTATATATACCCATAAGTTTCAATAAGATTCCGTTATTACCATAATCCAAAGATTGAAGTACATTTGTTGTTTAGCAAGCTAATACTAATAGGATGTGTGTTATCATGAGGAGCAGTTATATATTTACAATCATCGTTGTTGTTGGACCTGTGCGATTTACCGTCAAATTGTTTTAAAACCATATTTAACTTTTTCTTTCTTTCTATACTGTCATATAGGTTAGTTGGGATTTTTCTTGTATGGTTGTTCACTACCCGTTGGTAATAACCATGCTCTAGCTGTCTGACTAGAGAATGACAACGTTAATATGAAGAGTCTATCTCTTCACTCTAGATTTTCACATCTAATGCAAAATCGTTGCACACACAAAGGGAATAATATAATGAAGAGAGTGAGAATAGTTGTGAATCAATGAGTTGATCACTAAAAAGAAGAAAAGGGAATAATATAATGAAGATAAGAAGAATTGCCGGAATGAGACTAATCTAGTAAAGGGAGAGGAAGGACTGTCCTCTCGGGAGGATTCTCGAAGTTAATAAGTGTGCAGAGAAGAAAAGGCCAAGCTATCATATTAGGCAAGCAATGTCCCGAGCATGCGCAACAGTGGTAAGAAAGTTAAGTAGGATCAGTATCAACTGATATCTTTACCTTTTTGGTGAACAAGCGTAGTGCTGTCTCATCTTTCTTTCTTTGTTGCTGTACTTGGTAGGCTTCCTTGTCCCCTTGATTTTGATTCGTACTTTCCCTATTCAGTATTCCGAGAGGCTGGCCGGATTGGGTTACAGCCTTGTCTGTATAGGAGTATCAGAATGCTTTACTGCCTTAGTGAAATTTGCTGCCTGTCTGGTTTGTTTGGGACAGGGTGCCTTTTGCTATATGATTATCAGGCTTCCTTACTTATACTACTCTTCTAAACCACGTAGGGAGAGGGTAGGGAAATTCATCCCAACCAATAGCAGTGAGTTAGCTATAACTACTAGGCCTAGAGTAAAGTAGTAGGGCTTTCTGAGGAGTAAGCCGAATTCCGTTAATGCAGAAAGATCTTTCCCAGATAGAAGAGTACCAACCAAAGAAGCAGAAGCAAGACCTCACTAGCCATGGAGCACGAAGGTCCCAAAAACGCATAGTTTCCCCTCCAAAAAAAACCTCTCCAGAAGTTTTTACCGGTTCTCCAGGAAAGTATGTTGGTATTTTAGAAACAATTAGGGGATTTGAACTAATCCTTTCCGGAGAATTAGACGGCCTACCCGAACAGGCTTTTTATTTGGTGGGTAACATCGATGAAGCTAGCACGAAAGCTATAAACTTAGAAGAGGAAAACAAATTGAAAAAATGAAACTAAATCTTTATGTACTAACTCCTAAGTGAATTATTTGGGATTGTGAAGTGAAAGAAACCATTTTATCTACTAACAGTTGCCAAATTGGCGTATTACCAAACCACGCCCCCATTAGCACAGCTGTAGATAATGGGTCCCTTGAGAATACGCCTCCTCAACGATCAATGGTTTAATGGTGGTTATGTGGAGTGGTTTTGCCAGAATAGTTAACAATGAGATCATCATTTTAGGAAATGATGCGGAACTAGGTAGTGACATTGATCCAGAAGAAGCTCAACAGGCACTTGAAATAGCTGAAGCTAACATGAGTAGAGCTGAGGGTACGAAAGAATTGGTTGAAGCGAAGCTAGTTCTCAGACGGGCTAGAATACGAGTCGAGGCTGTTAAATGGATTCCCCCATCTAATTGAAGACAACCCAACGGATTCGAGAAAATAGGAGAACAGTCGCCTGACAATAGTTGGTTCAATCCGATTCAAGTACAACCTAGGTGCCTAATCAAATAGAACCTTTATTGATTTGCTAGTTGATATGGTAATATATCCAACCCACTAAATGCTAGGCGTAATGAGGATAAGGGCCTCCAAAAAAATTCTTTTCATTCTATGAACTTGAAGGGTATGAAGTCTCATAGTCAACTCTTGTAGCAGAACGATAGAGACTCTATTTTCACTTAGGTTGATTTAATTTAGGCCGAAGGCAGACCTAAGTCAAGGTAATCCTCCTTTGAACACTTTGGTATGCTCCTATGATGAGGATCAGCCTAACTCTCACATTCTTCAATCTACTGCTGCCTTCGCTTTCAGATCCAAGTGTCGCCAAATGCATATAGAGGACCTATCACACGAGCACGTGCATGGGAAATTCAAAACAAGGTGATCTGTTCTAATGGTACTTTTAATTATGATATCAGTGAGAATAGTTTCTTACCGTATAGTTGTTTACCTTGCTTGTGCTTAGGTTTGAGGGAGTTGCATCATTGGAGGTTGGAAGACAGAGAGGAGAGCTTGCTGCCAACGCTATGTTTGTGGCGGCGTCTAGATCGATGCAGTGGAAAGCATGGTGAAGTCTACAACGATCAACATTCAAGACATGCAGGCCCTGACTATTTCTAGGAGTTTTGAGCAAGCATCTATTTGTATTGGTCCAATTGCTTAATGGCGGAAGATGGGTTCCTATTACAAGTGGAGGAGGACTTTACCTGAAAGGCCTACACGAATTCAACCTTCCCATCACAGGAAATAGAAGCAAATTCGGATTTGGCCCAACTCGGACTCGGCATTGGCTGTTGGAGCAGTCCAAATTAATTAGGCCCAAACGCCCTCAATACCGGACTCCTAATTTGGACGTTTGAGTACTTGTTGGAAAGCTGACGTCGAGCCCGATCCAGATTGTACTCAGGGGCACCAGATTCGCTGTGCTACGCCGCAATTGACCAAAACAATCAGCCGCATGTAATCTGAAGTCATCATTATTGAGTCCTAGTTTGTTTCCAAGTGTTAGGGATGTATATATATGTCCATGTACTCGACCAAACCAGGTCAGACCACATTTATTCAGATGCAAACATTGCTCTTGTTCTTCTCCTAGGGTTTGTGCCACCGCCGCCAATCTAGAGAGGGGAATTGGGAGTTTTGCCAAATATTGTTCTTGCTTTTATTCCTTCCGGGGAATCAAGGGTTCAATAGGTCCACTCTTGCGTGGTCCAGTAGATCATCTATCAAAGCGTGTGGTTGTGCGAATTCGAGCTGAAAGGTGCATTGCACGGGCAGCATGTTGTTTATCCAATTCGTGAGGTTACATGGTGTATCCAGATTCTACGTCGAGAAGGTCGGGCGCTCCCCATATCATCCTAGATAGATCATAATACAAATAATCAATCAGAGCGCAGGGAGCCATCTCATTATCTTTCTGTTAAAGAAAAACTATGGTGGACTAACTGATCTTTCTATCAGTTGATAAAAGAGCCCAATGCAAAAAAAGGCATGTTGGTCTTGGAAACAGTTCGAATCATTTCGATAATAATCCATTTGATCTGTTTTACCGAGAAGGTCTACGGTTCAAATCCATATAGCCCTAATATATACGCTTTTTTTTCCATTTGTGGATGGATATCTTATGTTTCCTTTAGTATAGTTTTGCTTTTCCTTATAGTAGACTCGATGGCCTATTCCACATAGAATAGAGATAAAAGCATTACCATAGGCTCATTCATGAAAATCATAGGGAAGAAAAAATAATTTTTGATCTAATCAAGATAGAAGTGAGTATAAACTCCCTTACCTGATTTGCCTCTTCAAATAGGATATGCTCTAAGTCCCTAGACTTTCCTATAATGACTGCAAAAGAGTCGATTTTCTCCATTTTGCAATTCCTATTTTGGTATTTTGGATTCAGGACTTTTAGCCCCGGTTAATGAAGGAAGGACCAGAAAGCTTTTTTTTGTTTATGAATCGGGTATAGACATGGGGGGGACTTGGTTACAATTCCGAATACGCTATTTACATGTTTGCGCTAGTTTTTGTTGTTTCTGATATGGGAACGGTCTTTTCTCTACCCTTGGGCAATGAGTTTCGACGTATTGGGTGTATCCGTTTTTATCGAAGCTTTTCATTTTTGTGCTTATTGTAGTTGTTGGTTTAGTTTATGCATGGCGAAAGGAGCTTTGGAATGGTCTTAAGTGAATTAAAAAAAAGAAGGAAAAGATTCCATTGACACATTCTGCTTTCCCAATGTCTTCTCCAATAAAAATCTCATAATCACTAGGAATGGCAGATCTCCTCTCCCGCTGTGATCTTTTTAGTTGTTCATCCAGAATTCCAGCAGGCTGAGGAATTTGCACATCACTGTGTACATCATTTTTGTGCTACAGGTTCATTAGTACCCTCAAACTGTAGATGGATCCACAGAAGAAGATACCTGTGGCACTTACTGAGACACAGACAGATTTTCCTGTTGGATAACCGGCATGGTGACACGGATTTTCTGAAGATCCAACTGTCTGTCCTGTGAGCTCCCACAGAGATTTGATCATTCTCTAAGAAGATGACGTGTCTTATTTCCATGAATTTATTGACACGGTCTGGGCAATAAAACAGATACCCCTTAGATTTTCTGGGTATCCAATGAAGTGACAGCTCACAGTCTTAGGGTCTAATTTATTTAGATGTGGATTAAAAGGTCTGGCTTAGCAGTGCATCCCCATACTCTAAAATAATTTATAGTCGGCTTTCTACCAATCTATAATTCATAAGGTGTCTTAGGTACGGATTTAGTAGGCACCCGATTTAGTATATGAGCGGCTGTCTTAGTGCCTCTATCTACAATTTCACAGACAGGCTAGAGTGACTAAGCATGCTACGCACCTTGTCTATTAGTGTGCGATTACGACGCTCAGCAACTCCATTCTGTTGTGGCTCACCGGGCATAGAATGTTGGGAAACTATGCCATTTTCCTGTAGGAACTTGGCAAATGGCCCTAGAACCTACCCGTATGGAGCACTTTTCCCATATATTCTACTCCTCGGTCTAAGCGCACTACTTTTTTAAACATTATGCTGATTTTTCTACCTCAGCCTTAAAAATCTTGAACTTATCTAGTGCTTCAGTTCGGTCATTAATGGAAAAATATAGCCATAATGGGAAAAGTCATCAGTAAATGTAATGAAGGAATCAAAAACCGTCTACTGATGTCACGGGAAGGGTCCACAAATGTCCGTGTGGATTAACTCAAGTATTCCCGTACTCCTAGTGACTCCTTTCTTAATTGTTTTAGTTAATTTGCCTTTGATATAGTCTAAGCAGGGGTTTTCCTCAGTAAAAATCTAATGGTTGAAGTATCTCATCTTTAATGAGACGTTCCATCCTCCCCTTCGAAATATGGCCTAAACGATAGTGAGTTTCGATGAGGTCTTATTATCTTAACATGATTAGCAACATCACACAAAGTCATTGCAGATTATCAAGAAAGAGCAAATAAAGTTTGTCTCGCTTGAAAGCAAGGCCCACAACCTCATTATTAAACTTAATAAAACATTCAACTCTAAAGCCATGTTCGTTAAAACAAGCAACAGAAATAAGATTCCTTTTTGACAAAATGGAACATAAAGAACATTATGCAATAGCCTGAAGCCTCCTCCTAGAACTAATGGAAGATCTCCAATAGCCTCAACATGAAGTTTATTACCATCGCCACTCTAAGACTTCGCTCCCTCTTTGTGATAGTCCTCACGGAACGCAATTTGTGACGTGCACAGTGTACCTGAGTCAATCACCAAGAACCAGAGGTATAATTCACATAGAGTGCATCATCAACATAGAGATAATATCAATAATAACATTACCATGCTTAGCAAGCCACTTCCTAAAGCCATTACACTGTTTCTGCATGTGCCCAGTCTTTTTACAAAACTTGCACATTACGTCATTGGATGTAAACGTACCAGATCCAGATGGAGCACCACCAGATCCGGATAGGGCACCTTGGGGGAGCTTAAACTTCCCCTTAGGCTTAGGCTTGCCAGTCTTAAATCTTTTGCTGGATTCGTTACACAAGCTTCATCAACCTTCCTCTTTCCCTTATCAGACTCAGCGAGGAAAGCCTGTTCCTTTGCCTTTCTGCCTTTTGACGCTCCTCCTCTATGGAGTGGGTGATCAGTTCGGCAATGGACCATTTGTCATTCTGAGTATTATAGTTGATCTTAAATAGACCGTAATCCGGTGGCAAGGAACCCATGATGAAGTGGACTAGAAAGCCATCAGAGATAGCTAAGTCCATGCTCTTCAATTGTACTGCCATGTTGGTTATAGACATGATGTGCTCTCATACACTCCCTTCCCGTCGTAACGAGAGGTGAGCATCCTCATTATGAGAACACTAGCATAAGTCTTCAATGAGCCTTTAAATTTTGCTCAACATTAGTCGTATACTTCCTGGTGTTGTCAGCATCAAAAATGCCGCCTCTGATGCCAAGGGATATAGAATTCTTAATGACCAGTAAACTAATGCGATTTGCCTTTTCCCATTTCTCCGCCTTCTCCTTATATGCCTTCTTAATTGCATTAGTGGTACTAGCGGGAGGAGGAATGGGTGCATCCTCTCATAAGGCAACATCATAATTAAGTAGCCCAAGAGTAATTGTCACCCTCTCCTTCCATTTCTAGAAGTTGGTGCTATTTAGTTGCTCAATGTTGTCTATTTGAGCAACGACATCATTAATAGCTGAAATTTAACGACAAATCATTTAGTAAACAGCGAAAATGTACATAATTAACCCTACGTTGGTCTGGTTTAGTATGCACAAGAATTATTTTACTCCATAATTCCGTTGGACAAAATGAAGCAAAGCTAAATTTGTCGTCAATAATAATATCCTAAGCCATAACTCCGTTGGGTCAAAATGACGAAGGAAATAAATAAAATATTCCAACTAAAATTCTCGTTGGTTCCATTTAGTTGGAAATTAATTATAATGCAGAATATAAATTTAATTTATAGCATTAAGAAATGGCCTAAAAGAATTAAATCTTAATGTAGAAATCATAAATTAATAATTATGGCCTAAAGAAATTAAAACTCAACACATAAAATATAAGGGACAACTTTTTTACTTAAATTTAATGGCAACATAATAATTTTACTGAAATTTAATAGCATCATGAAATAGCATTAAGCAATTTAAATCTGCTTATAGGAATTAATAGAGGAAAAAACTAAGGAAAATAAATAGAAAATGTAATTAGGCCTTGCGGCCCATTAGAGGCCTCCCGGCCTGTTACTGTGCCAGGGAGCGCGGGCGCGCGCACGCGGCCCATAACTCGCGCACGGCCCGATCAACCCGCGGCCCAAAATCATCCGCCGTTGGATCTTTAGTCGGCGGCCGGGATTGCCCGGATGGATCGGCGCAGGCACAGCGATGACCGTCGGGATGTGATCCGACGGCCAGAGATCGACGCGCACGCGCTAAAATCGCCGCTCGGCCAGCGAAACCCTAATCCCCATTCTCTCCCGATCTCCACGCGCGGGAAAACGGCGCCGACGCCGAGCGAAGCGGCGGCGGCGGCGGCCATGGCGCGCGGCGGTCTCAGGCCGCGCGCCGTGGTGTCCCTCGCAGCCGTCGCGCTGGTTCTCCTCCTCGGCGCGGCGCACGGCCGCGCCGGGCGAGCCTCGGCCCCGCGCGGCCAAGGAGGCAAGGCACGGGACCGGTCCAGCACGGCGGCAAGATGGGGACCATGAGGTCGCACGAAGGCGGGTTCGCGGCGGAGCTCGAGGTGCGGGCCGGACGTGAGGTCGACGAGGTCGCACGGAGGCGGGATGAGCTAAGACCGCCGCTGCGCAACTTCGGCGAGGAGGACCTCCGGTGAGTCCGACTTAATCCCGCACCAATTTGGAATTTCTTGACTCGGGGATTTGGGGAAAAATGACATTTGAGCTCTCAATCTCGGGGAGAAAATTTTTTTAGGGTTTCGGCCGTTGGGGAATTTGGGGATTTTAAGTGTCTTAGCCCTGAGACCGCCGCGCGCCATGGCCGCCGCCGCCGTCGCGCTGGTTCTCCTCCTCGGCGCGGCGCACGGCCGCGCCGGGCGAGCCTCGGCCCCGCGCGGCCAAGGAGGCAAGGCACGGGACCGGTCCAGCACGGCGGCAAGATGGGGACCATGAGGTCGCACGAAGGCGGGTTCGCGGCGGAGCTCGAGGTGCGGGCCGGACGTGAGGTCGACGAGGTCGCACGGAGGCGGGATGAGCTAAGACCGCCGCTGCGCAACTTCGGCGAGGAGGACCTCCGGTGAGTCCGACTTAATCCCGCACCAATTTGGAATTTCTTGACTCGGGGATTTGGGGAAAAATGACACTTGAGTTCTCAATCTCGGGGAGAAAAAATTTTTAGGGTTTCGGCCGTTGGGAATTTGGGGATTTTAAGTGTCTTAGCCCAAAATTTGGCTCCCCTCCTTCTAATTGCTACCCAAACCGGACCGATTAGACGAAACCACGGCAACAATGGGCTCTACATCAACTGGTCAGTAACATCCCTCCCTCTTGCTCTCTCATAGGGTATCTTTGGCAAGCTAGTATATTTGTGCCATTTGCTGTGGTTGCCTTGCTCTCTGTTTTGTTATCCAATTAGGAAAGAACGACCGTGTGGTTGAATTTTGCTATAGATGGATATTTGATTTTGCTGTCCTCTAGGAGAAAGCTTGTCTTAAAACAGTCTATGCTGTTATTGTTATGTCTTTGTTTTGTCACTAGGCAACTAAGCATTAAATTATGTTGATCACTCATCATGGAGTTAATAGCATAATCAATAAAATTTAACACTTGTCTCTTTAGGGCCCAATAAAAACATCCTATGATGATATCATGCTCACTACTTGTATGGTCTTGCTCCAAGTTTGAAGTCAGGATTATCGTTGAGCAAATAAAATGGATTACTGAAACATCATATTCGTATTACTGGAGCATCATGTTTCCCTGTGCATATATGATCTTTGTGTGTCTAGGTTCTTATTCTCTCTTCTTATGCTTAGTCATATGGCGAAGTCTTTTTCTTATTTGTCTCTTTGCAATTGGATTCCTAGTGGTGCAAGCATGGTTGAAAATTGACACAAAATGTATTATATGATTCGTTCTAGTACTATCTGGAATCTTTATTTCTTTTCAGTGATACAACAGGCCATTTGGTGGACTTTATGCTTTGCGTATGTATGGATTTAAATGTTAATTAGCAATTTATTGTGCATGGTATATTTATTTGTTTTGGCTTGAACATGAATGTGGGTGACTGGTCCAACCACAAACTGCCACTGATAACAGTAGTATCAGTGGCTTTAGATAGATCGTTCTATCATGTACTACATTAGTGGCACTGCTAGTTAAGATGATTTGTTTTTGGAGTGATTTGGCTTGTGTGACGTGTGTTTGCTTTCCTTGAATTCTGCTGTCTGTTTGTTTGCATGCATTGATTTTCACAAAACAATTGGATTCTTTTTGCTTTGCTTTACTTTGGGAAGAATCAAGAGTTGTCATCGTATGGGATTTATTTGAAGGGGAGTTTGTGTCTTTTACATTTGTATCATATTGCATTAATTTTTAGTTGCTCTATAATCAGAAAAAAAGGATAAAGAGCTTTGATTTTTACCTCTAGTCAATCATTTTGCTTGCTAGCAATATTTGTGAGGTGGATTGATCATTAGTTTAACTATTGTGTCTTCTAGCTTCTTTATGAGCCTTTGGTACAGCTTTTGAGGGATATGATGCATGACACGTAATTCTTCTATTTCAACATAAAGAAATATGCTGTGCTGATCTAGTGGCTAATTTGGGTGAAATATGCTTACACATGTTCATGCTGAGTTTATTTCATCCTTTGCCAGAAGTGCTATTGCTCATGCAATGAAGAAAAATAAAAAAAATGCTAAATCTGAAAGAAAAATGTCAAAAACAATACAAAAGGTGCACAGGAACAGAATAGTGCATCATGAAAATTTGTTTTTTCCTATGCCATCTAACGAGATTGCTTATCATTGCACTTTGATATGAACTTGGAGGTGGTCATAGTTGACAAGACCGTTGCATGGGGACTGCTTGTGTACCATTGCACTCTGTGTATGCAAGAACCTCACAATAGTCGTGTGACTGAAACTCAGGTGGCACCTTGTATCCCTGGATAGAGGTTGCTGTGCTGAGATAGGCACTTTCGAAAATACATTCAATATTGCATTTTCTAAATCTGAAATTTTCTCAACATTGCACTTTTACAAGCTTAGGCATTGCTTTGGATGTATAGACACGGCTTGAAAATTATGTGTGAGGTATTTTTCTTGAGTTGGTCCTAGTGAAAGCACTGCATTATAAATCATTGAATCATATAACCTTTTAGTGCGGATTTAATCTTAAGAGTTGTAACTTTGTTTCATCTTGAGGCTCTATGGCATGATTGTTAGCTAGCTGACCACTTTATCTCACTTGTGTTGCAAACTTGTCACTTGGTTTGCTTTAGGTAAACTTCAAAGCTCCCAAAGTCAAGAAATTGGAAGAGGAAAAATATAAAAATTAGCGTACCCATGGCATATGTGCTTCTTGGTTATTTATTTTGCATTCCTTTATGAGCCATTCTCAAAGGGGGGAAATACTACATGTGTAGTTGACATGGGAGAAATTTGGTTTGAAGTTTGTATCAAAGGGTTGATTTTGAAAAAGACTCGATTTTGTGCTTTATTGAAAAGGGATGGAAACTCTTTTTCTTTGCTAACCGGGAGAGTTTTTCTTTTGCTTTTTTCACTTTGACATGGTTTAGCTTTTCTGAACTACTTTGTGCTAACTTGTGCTTTTTTAACACTTTGTTTTGCATTTGTTTTTTAAACACTGAAAACATGCATTACTAGAGGTGTTACCAATGTTTCATCAAGGGCATGCCATGTTCACTTGCTCTTCTATGCCAGCTCCCTTCTCGTTATTGCAGCACTTCATTTTCACTTGCCCTATTGGTTATGTAGTTTTTTGATTCTGTGAAGTTGGTATAGTTTTCAAGAAAGTAAGGTGAAATTAGGTGATTATGCTTGTGTGGTGACAGCTGGCATTTGCTGTTCACTTTCTTTTTGATGGCAACTCTCTTCTCGTTATTGTGGCACTCCAATTTCACTTGTTCTTTTGGTTGTTTATTTTTTCTGATGCTGTGAAGTTGGTACAGTTTCAAGAAAGTAGTAAATCAGGTGATTGTGCTTGTGTAGTGATCAAGCTGACATTTGTTGACTTCGTAGGACCTATCAATTTTATTTTGGTGGTTGTGATTCAGTTGTAGACTTCGTTGTTTTGTTGCCTGGCTGTGATTGCTTGGTGAATTGTTAAGGGCAGGGAAGTGTAGTTCCATTTTTGCTTACGTTTGCTGGTTTGGTTGGAAATGTCGTGGATGAACTAGATGTGCCGTTGATTTGATGTTTGTTTTATATGACCGTGCTAAATGCCTGTATGTGACTATTTTAAATTGCTAATAATTTGTTACTTCTCGGCAATGGTCCCTAAGGAGGATGTTCATATTCAGAGTTGAAGTTGCTAATTTTTGTAGATTCTTTTCCACAAGCACTATTTGCAGCAAAAGAAGTCATATTTCTGTTAAAGATTAGTTGCAGTACCAATGAAATGTTGAGTCTTTAATTTTACTCATAATGGTCTGATTTCTATCTATGCATTTTCTTGATCGTGTCGTGTTTCTAGATTGATTATTTATTACCTGATAAAATAGTGTACTTTGGAATACTGCTGAGATAATGATTTTACACACAACTTACTATCCAACTGTTCTATAGCCCAACGAAAATTGAAATATTTATAGTAGTGCAATTTGCATGTTTGTTTCTTCTGTGTTCCGAATTAAAATTAGTGCTGGTGTTTGTTATTGATGAGAGCAGAATTATTAGCTGATTTTTTTTATTATTGCACTGTACTTCAGAACATAGAAATAAGGTATGTCTGGGTGGATATGGAAACTTAGACAAACAAAATTCATCATTTTTTTGGTATGCTGACATGTTTCAACTGAGTTTGAACCAGCACCTGGCAAACTTTTGTCCTTTTGGATGAGTGGATTCCACAGCAATAGTGCGACATGGACATAGACGAATTGTCTCGTACATTGTGGATTTGCATGTGGATGGTTCATATTCGAGTTTGGCTATGTGGGGGACCAGAAGGCAATGGCCATTGTGCCTGAGCTCAAGCTCACATTCGTGTTGTAGTCATCAAACTCAGGTGTGTGGTCATCCTCTACTCACGACATTTCTTCCTTTGCTTCTGCTAATCCTAAATGAATGTTCTAGCTAAAGACCATGGCCATCTGATCAGTACATTATCTCTTAATGGATATAAGAGCAGTGTAGATACAAGGTCTTAGCTTTTGCTGAATTAAATAATTTATTGCTTAAATTTTAGGTGCAGATCAATTTCCGATGACCTTCCATGATCAGAACTAAAGATAGATTATTGTTCTCTCAACATGTCATCATCCAAACCACCAAACAGTTATATATATTCTTCCTAAAATACTAGAGGATTAGATGGCTAAACAGTACACTGATTGGAGACCTGGACAAAAGTCTTGGCAATGTTGACTAAACAAATGCTGAAATGTTTGTGCCACACAAGCAATATCCAGTTTTTCATTGGCTTACTAATTTGTTGCGAGGGAAATTTCACAAGATATTATTCGTGTTTGTTTAATTCAGCTTGGCAGTGCCTTGGAAATTTCATAAGATATCATTGAATATCCATGGCCCTTGATTTGATGCAGTGGTGGATGCGGTGGTCGGGGGTGGTGGCCCGGAGCAGGTTGCGGCAATGGTGCAGAAGAGCAGGGGCTGGTCCGGGTTCATCTCCGAGGTGTTGGAGGTCGTCCTCAAGGTAAGCGCCGTCTTCAACCTATGGGAAGTCACTTCAGGTTCATGATTGCTAAACTTTGTTAATGGATACACCTGAGTTGCAAAAATTGGTTTGGTGAATTGGAGTTATGTAAGTTCCTGGATAGTACAGGAGTACACAGGTCCATGCACTTAATTATGATGCCTCCATGCTCTGAAATTTTCTGAAACACCAAGCAGTTGGCAACCCAACTCTGAATTCAAGTCATGTAAATTCCTCTGTTTTGCTCTAGATTTCCTCAAAACAGCCTGCCAACTTCTAATATTGCTCAGTCAGGCTGCTTGAAAAAAGTTTGGATGGTGAATAGATTTTTTTGCTCAAGTTGCATTTGGATCTCTTTGAGAGTCCTTGGTTCCTAGAGTTTTAATATGATTTTCTCTTCATTACAGATGTTTCGGTTTCCAGAATTAGCAATGATGTAATTAGCTCTAACTTGTAATTAGCTGTTTATTGGTTCCAGCTGCGAGTCAAATGTTGTTGTTGTGCTGATTTCCACGCTCTCTACTGCTCTCAAGTATTTTCTAGGGCTTTACCTTTTGTACCGAGAGCAAACAAAAGTAGCCATGAGCTGCGCTAGCAAACAAAAGTAGCCGTGCCACAAAAGTCATGCATTCAGTGCATGTGGCTAGACACCGTACGAAGACGCCACCATCAGCTTTTGCCTGGCTTGACTGACGGCCAGTGACCGGCTTGCTATTCTTCCGGACTTCTAGGCAAAACTGCGATGTTAGTGGTAGTAGACAAAACCGGCCGGCCGGCAAGAGCAACGCGCGTGGCAAGGGAGACCTCATTCCATCGATTGATCGCCTCGCACGTCTCGTGTCTCTAGGTACTCTGCTTGCTGCTCAAAGTATGTACTTGTCTCGCTTTCCTTAATACCTACATGCGCTTAGGCCATATTTTGTTCCCTGCTAGCTCGTTCTGTAGCTCTCCATCTGCTTATTAATTTATAAGTCAAAGCTCGCTCAATTGATCAACTAGCCTCCGAGTCTGAACCCAAGCCTGTAGTGTGCTGCATGCAGGTTGCAATCACGGCCTTGAATGAAACATCCGCTCCACGTTAAACATTGAGCAACTTAATGAGCTAAGGTCATCCCATAGTAGCACATGTAGTTGCACTGTAAAACTTATCATTGAGTTCAGTCCTTAATTAACTCAGGTGAATACTTCTCTATCAGTGCGCAATTACTATCATATGCACATCACTTTGTCCAAGTCAAACAAATGTCTCCATTTTAGTTCAAAAAATTAGAAATAGCAAATTGGCTTAAAAATATCAATATTTTTAGAGTGGCTCCCGTCATTAAGTAATAATTATGAAAAATATTTTTTTTGAACCAATTTTGTTCCCATAAAAACCATTTTTGTTATTGTTTCTTGTTGAAAAAGGATTTGTTGGATTATTGGATTTTTCATGAATAATATTTTTTTAGGATGTGATTGTCTTAATGCAAAAACACTTTACCTTTGGGGGACTCCTAGTGGGCAAGCCTGCGAGCGCTGCAGTCGCGCGCGAACACGTCACGACAATCGGTGCGTGAATCATTTGCATGTGTATATCTGTATGTCTCAATGTCAGTCCATGTCTAGCCATGTGTTTTGGCTTTGCCTGTTTCCTCTTTCAGCTTTTGTGCACGTGTGAAGTAGGTCAAAAATTTATGCAATACGGCCTAAATCACTGACTGTGAACTAGCCAGCACGTGTGGGGTGCTTTGAAATTTTTATTCAGAAAGATCTGGTAGATGCAAGTGAATTATGTTTCTTTGTAATTTTGGTACTGCGATCGGCCATGTAATTCTGTTGTTATTTCTCACTCTCTGACCCGTTTTGCTTCTACTTAATGGCCGTCTGCCAGTAATGATGTTTGTGTTACTATTACTACGCTGATATGGATTACAAGAATAACTTTATTTAAAGTCCTGGCTTAAATCATTTTTATTGTTGTAGCTCGTAAAATATAACTTTCAAACCTTAATATTTGAGTATACCTATTGAGTTTTGAACTTTTAATATTTGTTGATCCTGGAATAACCATGTGCCATTTTATTCTATTTGTATTACAAATTTCCGTTATTCATGTTACTAATATGTGAAAACTATAAAGAGGAGACACTAAAGACAAAGAAAAGCTTGCAAATAAACCGGTGTATATGTTGTGACATGTGAAACAAACCGGATTTGGTGTTTTGGCTTAGATTTCTCAAACTCATACAAGAATAGATCACTTTGAGCACCCAGACATAACTTAGAAAACAACGTTACATTCTACTTAATAATACGACATTCTTATATTCAATCTGATCTTTACTAAAAACATCGAGACCGGTAAAAAGTTAAAAAAAAAGGATGTTTTGTTTCATTATATCTTAGCATAATAGTATAGGATAGCAAAAGAAAACAAAACAAAAAATTTGTTATTTCGCATCCCAAGAAAAGAAGTCATCGATTGAGTCATTAACAGATGATCTATAAAGTTTTATGCTAACTTCTTCATATTAGTAAAGTAAAGGGGACCCTACTCATTTTTTATTTTTAAAAAAATGAGATGAGTAAAAAAAGATGAAAAAATCGATTACTCAATCAATTAGTAGTATCCCTAGAGTCCACTCCTTTCCCATACTACGAGTAAAAGGGAAAATGTAAAGATTACCATTAAAGCAGCCCAAACGAGACTGACTATATCCATTGTGAATTATACCCCTTAAAAAAACAATAATATTATATTTTCAATAATCATAGTGGAACATGTGAGAATAGTCAGACTTATTGTTTATTTTGTTACCTTTCTTTCATAAGCAAAAGACATAAAGATAGACTGTCAAATCAAAATAGATAACTATCTATCGGATACCTTACCTATATTTCCTATTTGACCTAAGCCTTACTGTCTCGCTTTCTATGAAAGAATGAGGAGACATCACTACGCCTATTACATACATTTTTTTAAATCCCCTACACAAGCAAAGAAATTGATTTATCACTTTTCCTTTTTTTTACTCAACTCAGTTATTCTAAAAGATAAGAGCTAACTGACCATCCTGATTGAATGTTTGAGTACTCGGAGTCTCTCGTAAGTATAGAAAGAAAGTCTCTTCAGTCCTTTCCACAACTCCTAAATTTTCCAATAGCCTATCCTCCAGACAGAGTCAGTAGACCTTACACTAGTGTAGGTAGTGTAATATAATTAGAAAGTCTTGATAGTCTTTTGTATAATCTCTTCTTCAATCCTAAGAGCAAAAAAGGAATGTCCTTTAGGGCCCTTTGGATACCAAGATTTCCGACCTCTTACTTTCATAGTTATGAATTGCGGAATAAAATCAATTATGAAATTAATAAGTAAGCCTTCCCTCAACCCTATTGATATCGGTTTGGGCCACTACCCAGAACCCTGCCAGAGCCCTATTTTTAGGATAGGAAAAAATTTACAGTTTTTTTAGAACTATGGATTCAGAAAATCAAGTATCAACAGGCCTAGTTCTTTTCCTTTGCTTATGCAGGGCAAGAATTTGTCGAGTTGGATCAGTACTATAAGCCTAAGTATTTTATTGGTGGGTCAGATGACACCTAGATTTGAACTGGGGATAAATGATTTGCAGTCCCCTGCCTTACCGCTTGGCCATGCCGCCAAATCCGATCTAAAATCGAGAAAAATCTTATTCATCCCCATTATTTTACTAATTATTAAAAGTAGGAGGGGATTACTAAACCCTTTTTTTCGTCGAATCTCTTTGAAGAAATTCATTCCTATTTTTTATTGGACCCAGTTTTATTCTCTTCGATTGATTGTATCTCAAAACATACACTGCTTAAATACCTTCCCTTTCTATTGAAAAGAGAAAGGGTTTCCAGTCACAGACTGAAAAATTTAGGGCAAATTGGAACCATTAACTATATTAATTAACTATTATTTGTTATTTTGATATTTTCTATTTGTTAGTAGTGAACGGTTCTAAAATGGGTATTGTATCCCTTTTTCCTCGACCGTTAAGGAGCAAGAAAACGTATGCGTATAGCAAGGGAATGTGCTGTCGAACTCAATCGAATTCACAACACTAGCCTGTAACAAGTGTTACAATACGATGCTTTTTGGTTGAGGAATGACCAGTTCTAGTTAAAGTTCCAGGCATCATAAGTAAGAAGACCTACCAAATGAAAAAACTATATAACGATCCCTCACGGTATCATCAGTATGTTCATCGGTATAACGATCCTTAGGTGTAGTGATGTCTCCTCATTCTTTCATAGAAAGCGAGACAGTAAGGCTTAGGTCAAATAGGAAATATAGGTAAGGTATCCGATAGATAGTTATCTATTTTGATTTGACAGTCTATTTTTATGTCTTTTGCTTATGAAAGAAATGTAACAAAACAAACAATAAGTCTGACTATTCTCACATGTTTCACTATGATTATTGAAAATCTAATACTATTGCCTTTTTTAGGGGGCATAATTCACATGGATATAGTCAGTCTCGTTTGGGCTGCTTTAATGGTAATCTTTACATTTTCCCTTTTACTCGTAGTATGGGAAATGAGTGGACTCTAGGGATACTACTGATTGATTGAGTAATCGATTTTTTCATCTTTTTTTACTCATCTCATTTTTTTAAAAATAAGAAAAATGAGTGGGGTCCCCTTTACTTTACTAATCTGAAGAAGTTAGCATAAAACTTTATAGATCATCTGTTAATGGCTCAATCGATGACTTCTTTTCTTGGGATGCGAAATAACAAATTTTTTGTTTTGTTTTCTTTTGCTATCCTATACTATTATGCTAAGATATAATGAAGCAAAACATCCTTTTTTTTAACTTTTTACCGGTCTCGATGTTTTTAGTAAAGACCAGATTGAATATAAGAATGTCGTACTATTAAGTAGAATGTAACGTTGTTTTCTAAGTTATGTCTGGGTGCTCAAAGTGATCTATTCTTGTGTGAGTTTGAGAAATCTAAGCCAAAACACCAAATCCGGTTTGTTTCACATGTCACACCATATACACCGGTTTATTTGCAAGCTTTCTTTGTCTTTAGTGTCTCCTCTTTATAGTTTTCACATATTAGTAACATGAATAACGAAAATTTGTAATACAAATAGAATAAAATGGCACATGGTTATTCCAGGATCAACAAATATTAAAAGTTCAAAACTCAATAGGTATACTCAAATATTAAGGTTTGAAAGTTATATTTTACGAGCTACAATAATAAAAATGATTTAAGCCAGGACTTTAAATAAAGTTATTCTTATAATCCATGTCAGCGTAGTAATAGTAACACAAACATCATTACTGGCAGACGGCCATTAAGTAGAAGCAAAACGGGTCAGACAGTGAGAAATACCAATAGAATTACATGGCCCGATCGCAGTACCAAAATTACAAAGAAACATAATTCACTTGCATCTACCAGATCTTTCTGAACAAAAATTTCAGAGCACCCCACACATGCTGGCTAGTTCACAGTCAGTGATTTAGGCCGTAAGATCACTGCATAGGTGTTGCACAAATTTTTGACCTACTTCACACGTGCACAAAAGCTGAAAGAGGAAACAGGCAAAGCCAAAACACATGGCTGGACATGAACTGACATTGAGACATACAGATATGCACATGCAAATGATTCACACATCGATTGTCGCGACGTGTTCGCGCGCGACTCTAGCGCTCACAGGCTTGCCCACTAGGAGTCCCCCAAAGGTAAAGTGTTTTTGCATTAAGACAATCTCACATCCTAAAAAAATATTATTCATGAAAAATCCAATAATCCAACAAATCCTTTTTCAACAAGAAACAATAGCAAAAATGATTTTTATGGGAACAAAATTGGTTCACAAAAAAATATTTTTCATAATTATTACTTAATGACGGGAGCCACTCCAAAAATATTGATATTTTTAAGCCAATTTGCTATTTCTAATTTTTTGGCTTCTGACACTGACGCACTAAAAAAACCCATCCCTACTGACCCATCGCTGCTTATAAATCCATCATGAACTGACGGTGATAATAAACCTATTGAGTTGTTGATACCCAAAATTTAAAAGTGGAAGTTTAAATTTTCTGAAAGAAGTTAAAAATACATTTTAGTGTTCTTTCTCGTGTTTCAAAAATAAAATAAAATGTCTAAAACTTGGGAGTTCTAGTACTTCACGGAAAGCTTATCAAGTCTACTATCCAACGGATCTAGATTCATACTCATATATGCTCGGAATCGTCTGCAATCATCATTTTAGTGACGAGAGATTTTCTGTTTAAAGTGCTACGTCACTGTTTTTGGGCCGAAGGCCCATATATCAAGTTGGGTCCATTAGGGACACGTCCTAGGAGAATGACCCCAACACCTCTGTGGTCATCCTCCCATCCTATTAATACCTTTAGAGCCGCCACAAACAGATTGGGTTTTGTTAGATTAAAGTTAGCGTCTCTACTTTACCGTGTAATCCCGTGATCGGTTAGATCGACGGTTTGCTCGTCTTCGGAACCCCACCGTTTATTCTCTTTGAGTTAAACCTTCATTTTTTATTCGCAAATTGAGTTTCTTGTTCATCTTGTTCTTGGTAGTTCTCGATTGCTTACAGGAACAATTACCCTCGTGGTTGGGCTGATCGTGCATCTGTCGAGATTGCGAACAGCCTTTGGAGTTGGTGTAACGATTGCTAAGGTGCAATATCCCTGGATGGTTGTAGTTGGATCGCCAACGTCGCTCCATCCAATCGACTTATCCTCTCATCGAAAGATCGGGACACCCACGTTCGCACCAGAGAATGAAACCATTTGATTAGTGGAAAGAAGTTCGAATGGGATCATCTCCTGTCTATCCCTAGTCACAGCGAAAGACTTCTACTTAAAGTGCTGCGTCACTGTTTTTGGGCCGAAGGCCCATATATCAAGTTGGGTCCATTAGGGACACGTCCGAGGAGAATGACCCCAACACCTCTGTGGTCATCCTCCCATCCTATTAATACCTTTAGAGCCGCCACAAACAGATTGGGTTTTGTTAGATTAAAGTTAGCGTCTCTACTTTACCGTGTAACCCCATGATCGGCCCATGTCGCCGCCACTTCATCTCCCCTGGGTGGCCCGATCCGGTTCCCCCAAGCCGGGCCATCGAATCCCGCCCCGAGCTCGGCGCAGTGGAGGAGCTGAGGTGGGGAGAGGGGTAGGCGGCGGTGCGGTGGGGAAGGGGGAAGGCTGCCGGATTCGGCGACAATCGGCGGGTAAGGCGACTCCCAGGGGGTGGTTGAGCGACGGCAACGAGGCGCTGCTAGTTTCTTTTTTTTCATTTATGGAACACCCGCTTGCTAACTTTCTTTTGTCAAGCCCATCTCCACGAGATCGATTTTCATCCGAGGGGCAACGTCCCAAAGCTGGACTTCCCGCTCAAAGCTCCCTATTCTGAGTGGTTGATAAGCCTGCTCATACGAGAAGAGCCCTAGTTTTTTCGGAACCAAACAATTGAGAGTGGCCCGATGCACCGGAGCCGTGTGACCAGCCCAAGCATACCACGAACAATCGATGCGTCTGCCAAACTACTTCAAAAAGGAAAACACGAGCTAAACCAGTAAGTAGTTGCTTTGGACTGTGATTTCGTAAGCGAATTGCTTTAACACTCCTCTTTCAATCAATGTTTTGGCAGACCAAACTCGTTATTCCACGTTAGTAAAGGAAAGAAAAAAAATAGCAATCAAGTAGTTCAAACGAGTATAGATTTATACAGGTAGACATCAGGTTAGTAAAACAGATAGACAACGAACAAGTAAGGGGGCAATGCTTACTCCCACTTAAACTTCTCCAACAATGCCGAGGGGTTGATACCTTCTACCCTTTCAATTCTATTACCAATAGACAGCCCTTACGTTTATTTTGCGCGGATTGGGGAAACACCTACCTTAAGCTACGCAATTTCACTCTTTAGGGTAGGGATTCTGGAGACGAAGCATAATCTAGAGACGAAGCAGACACCACAAAACCATCTTCAGGTTCGAACCCAACTACGGAAAGTAGAAATCTCCATTCCTACACTAATTCGGCTCTTTTCTTGTCTCCGGACCTGTGAAAAGCCACACTCGTACCAACACCCACGGAGAACGTTGCACCTCTTCTGATCAAATTGGATGAGTCGGTAATCGATCGAGCAATTCGTTAAAGGATATCTGTATTATGAGTACCTCTTCTGAACCATACTGCTCTTTTGGTAAACGGTCAGAATCAGTAAAAAAATGAGTTCCTTCTTCAAATCCATCAGTCACATCCGCCCTGCTGTCTCAATCAGTTGAACTGTATTTGGTCAACTATAAGAAACTAGTTGGTAAAGGTCAACGGTCCTATTCAAGCATTGGTGCATAACGGGAGGCTAGCTCAGTAGAATTAGTTCTTTAGTTTAGGAGTGAATGCATCTCCAACTAGCAACTGAATAAACACTCCATCTTTTTTGTAGATAGTCTGAGTTCAAGTTACTGGACTAGCTTCGGCTTCTTCCTTCGAGTTAGAGTGCCCAATGCTAATATTCTCAAATGCCTTAACCATAATGGGAGTGGCACATTCATTTAGACTTCATCCTTTATACGCTTATGGACAGGCAGAAATGAACGGATACCATTCTCCAGAGATAGTAGCTTAATTAGCTTAGGTTTCAATCCTAACGCACGAGAAGAAAAACGAAAAGCATGGGACTTCCAGTATGATAGGGCCGGACCTCAATGGTCCTTTATGTCTGAAGCGGATGTGGGCGTGGTAAACCAAATCTGAGCCGTGTGCACTGCCAGGCGTCGGAACGCTAATCGGAGCACATAGAGTGGGTGGTGGCAAAGCAGTCATCGCGCGTGTGTGTATCTCCCCCTGAGAAGAGGCTTTGGGGTAGCGAGGCAAATCCTGCTTCATCAAATGTGACATGTCTTGAGATGAGTTTTTTCCTCATGCGGGGATCATAACAACAGTACCCCTTGTGCTGATCACTATAGCCAACGAAAATATATGACTTTTTTCACAAAGGATTGACTTTGGCCACACCGTCTTGATCAAAGAGCTCGGGTTACACAAATCTCCCTTCTTTGTGTACTGGAACAGCTACCACTTCCTTAGAACAGCACTAACTTACCGCTCTATACTAAAAAAAAAAAAGAGAATAGCTGATGAGGACATCAACACCATCGATACGTCCACACCTATGCCGCCGCTTACTCGCGCTCGTGCACGTCAACTTAATTATCAAGTGAGTTCGTTTCTAAGTTTGCCTCCAATTTATGTAGACCATGGAGATCCATACGTGTTGTTGTTGCTCAGAAATGATGGAGAAGGTCAACAAGGAAAGGAAGGAGATCAACAAGGAAAAGGATTCGCGCAGGCTGGAATTAGACTATACGATAGCGTCAACCTGTGACGGCCGCCACGACTTCATACGAGCTCTGATTTGGGAGTTCTAGTACTTCACGGAAAGCTTATCAAGTCTATTTTCCAAAGGATCTAGATTCATACTCATATCTGCTCGGAATTATCCGCAATCATCATTTTAGTGACGAGAGGTTTCCTATTTAAGGTGCTGCGACATCGTTGTTGGGTAGAAGGCCCATGTATCCCTATGGTCGTCCTCCCATCCTATTAATACCTTTAGAGCCGCCACAAACAGATTGGGTTTTGTTATATTAAAGTTAGCATCGCTACTTTACCGTGTAATCCTGTGATCGGTTAGATCGCTGGTTCGCTCATCTTCGGAACCCCACCGTTTGTTCTCTGAGTTAAACCTTCATTTTTTATTCGCAAATTAAGTTGCTTGTTCATCTTGTTCTTGCTAGTTCTTGATTGCTTACAGGAACAATTACCCTCATGGTTGGGCTGATCGTGCATCCGTCGAGATTGCAAACAGCCTCTAGAGTTGGTGTAACAATTACTAAGGCACAACATCCCTGGACGGTTGTAGTCGGATCCCAACGTCGCTCCATCCAATCGACTTATCCTCTTATCAAAAGATCGGGACACCCACGTTCACATCAATAACCATTACGCATTTGAAAGTTTCCCACGGTGATCTAATATCACTTCAAGAAAATAACGCGAGAACCCGCGGTGAAGAAATAAGGAGATCTTTCTATATCGACATATCAGTTGGAAAAATCATAGGCAAATTACTACCGGTCAGAATCTGGAGAAGAACAAAAACAGAATGGTTCCGCTTACTCACAACTTAGAGGGGATGCCGCTTACTACTCAAATCCTGGTTTTTGCAAGAGTTGCGTTCTTATATGCAAGAAGAAGACTTCGAAAGAACAAAGAAGTTTGGATCCGCAAAAGTATGCTTAGGCAGTTCCTTCGCTGAACACAACAGAATGAAGAGGAATTTGTTTCATTTCAAATACTTCTTATTATTGAAAACAGCAAAGGAGAAAACCGAAATCTTCCTACTCGAACAAAAAGTCCTTTTGTTTACAAGTCTTCTTTATATAGTAATTCGACCTATTTCTGTAGATCCCCGTTTACTAGGAAGATAAGAATCAAAAGGATCAAACTACCTACTCATTATTCGGAGGTGAATCATTGATGTGAACATGGGTGTCCCTATCTTTCGATGAGAGGATAAGTCGATTGGATGAACCGACATTGGTGATCCGACTACAACCGTCCAGAGACGTTGCGCTTTACCAATCGTTACACCAACTCCAGAGGCTGTTCGCAATCTCGAGGATGCACGATCAGCCCAACCACGAGGGTAATTGTTCCTGTAAGCAATCGAGAACTAGCAAGAACAAGATGAACAAGCAACTCAATTTGCGAATAAAGATGAAGGTTTAATTCAAGAGAACAAACGGTGGGGTTCCGAAGACGAGCAAACCGGCGATCTAACCGATCACGGAATTACATAGTAAAGTAGCGACGCTAACTTTAATCTAACAAAACCCAATCTGTTTGTGGCGGCTCTAAAGGTATTAATAGGATGGGAGGACGACCACAGGGGTGTTGGGGTCATTCTCCAACCCTAGGACATGACCCTAATGGACCCAACTTGATTCATGGGCCTTCGGCCCAAAAATGGTGACGCAGCACCTTAAACAGGAAACCTCTCGTCTCTAAAATGATGATTGTAGACGATTCCAAGCAGATATGAGCATGAATCTTTATCCGTTGGAAAGTATACTTGATAAGCTTTCAATGAAGTACTAGAACTCCCAAATCGGAGTTCGTATGAAGTCGTGGCGGCTGTCACAAGTTGGTGCTGTCGTACAGTCCGAATCCTGCCTGCACGAATCGCTTTCCTTGTTGATCTTCTCCATGCATAAGTGTGGACGTATCGATGGTGTTGATGTCGTGTTGATGTCCTCATCCATCATAGAACACTAAAAACTATGGTATCTTATGGACCTAACATAGGTCACATCCCTCACGACATATGATTGAAAGATCCAAACCTTCCTCTTCGGAGCAGAAACGGACGTGGCCAAAATATATAAAAAAAGATCGGCCTAGTTGCTCATAGGGGCATATCTACCCGGGTAGAGGATAGTCTAGATCCATTTTTAGATTAATCTCTCTCTATATAGATAGGTATCTTTGTGGATAGAGATAAAGATAGGGGTCCCTATAAAACGAAATATATGGAAAACGTGCATTTTTGACTACTACTACTATTTCTTAGACTTTTTCAAGGAAACATCGTTTTTTCTATTTTTACTGAATTGGTTGGAGCATAGACGAGCAAGCAGAGCCCAGGAAAGAGGTCAGATCGTCATAGAGCAGTCGACTATAAGTATAAGACTGCTGGCCTGAGAGAAAGGCAGTCTCTCTCAGGAAACATGGCCTAATTTCTCTTCTTTCTTTTCACACGGGCAACAATTGGGAGTAAAACAGACCATGAACATGAGTTTCAAATGTAAAAAAAAAGGTATGAAAGTGATGAGGACATCAACACCATCGATACATCCTCACCTACATCTACACCTACACAAGGTCCTATGACTCGCGCCCGTGCACGTCAATTAAATCATCAAGTAAGTTCACTCTTAAGTTCATGTTCGATTTCTTTAGACCATGGAAACCCGTGTACTCTTGTGTTGCTTAGAAACCAAGGAGAACAAGGAGAATACCATCCAGGAGAGGGAGTCGCGCTGGTTGGATTCGGACTGCAGGACAGCACCAACTTCTAACGGCCGCCACGACTTCATACGGACTTTGTTTTGGACGTTCAAGTACTTCATGGAAAGCTTATAAGGTCTACTTTCCAATGTATCTGGCCTCACGTCCATATCTTATCAGAATCGTCCAGAAACGTCGAAATACTACCGAGACCTTTTCTGTCTATGGTGCTACGCCACCTTATTTTGGCCCGTGGGCTATGTATCAAGTTGAGCCCATTAGGGGCGCATCCTAGGGTTGGAGAACGACCCCAACACCCTCGAGGTCGTCCTTCCATCTATTTATATGTCTCTAGAGCCGCCATGAACAGGGGGGTTTTTGATAGATTGAAGTTTTAGCCACTGCTACTTCGCTTGAAGCGCGCGTGTCGACTAGATCGCCCGTCTTCTTGTTATTGGAACCCCACCTCTTGTATTTTCAGATTGAAACTTCATATTTGATTTAGCAATTCAGTGCTTGTTCAACTCGCTCTTGCTTGTTCTCGATTGCTTGCAGGACGAGAGCCCTCGTGGCCAGTTGATCGCGCTCCACAAGATCGCGTTCACCTTGTGGAATCAGTGTATCGGTCGCTAAGGCGCAACATCGTGGATAGTTGTAGTCGGGCCGTGAACGTCGGTTTCTCCCACCAATCGTGATTACCTTCTCCATCGAAAGATCGGGACCGAACCTCGCATCAAGTGGTATCAGAGCTCAAGGTTGTTCGGTGAGAGATTTCAGATCCCATCTGTTATTTACCTACAGTCCAGAAAAAGCCAAAAAAATAGTAGATTAGTTTCCATAGTCCCATAACCCTTTTATGGCCTGTTTACTACTACTGCTTAGTTAGGGTTTGTTGAGTCTTTGGATACATCGCCGTGTCGAGTTGCTGGTCTTAGTGTTTAATTTCCTTAGAGTTTCGAGTTCTAGTCACGTTTCTGTCACCGAAGTATCACTTGTCCGACTAGTTTTGTTTTCCGAGTCCTAATACTTGTAACCGAGTCACGTTTTTGTCGAAGAGTGTTGGATCCGAGTCCTAATCCTTGTGACACAGTAACAGCAGCGACTCGGATAGTACTCCTCTGGTCTGTTAATAAGCTACACACGCGAACAACTCCATTGTTTGGAGGTTTGCCTTATTTCAGAGAGAGAGAGAGAGAGAAGTGTTTGGATTGCCATTATACCCCTGGTCAAAAAAAAACTGTGTGGGGTGAAGTGTTTGGATTGCTGTCCTCTGAGTAGAGTTAAAGTTTTGAGGGTCTCTCTGCAAAAAAAAAGAGCAAAAAAAAAAGAGAGGAGAGTTTCTTGTTCTTCTTGATGGTGTCCTTATTCGTGACATTCGTTTGTGTCCAGGCTCGGGTCTCTAGCACGGTTGTTAGCCTAGGACCAGCACGGTACCGGTTTTGAACGATTACTCAGCTTACTTATAACTAACGTGGTACTAGTATTTTTCCTTGTGCAACACTTTCAGCCATCCTACAGCTCTACATACCCGTCTACAGCTTTACAGGTGTTGTTGCTACGGCACCGATACACTTCTTCCAAGGTCGTCGACTTGTTGGTAGCCGTCACCCTCCTGTTGAGCAAGGTAAGAATTGTTAAGAGTTTGTGTGAACAGGCTGAGAGTGAGAGCCTTGCAGTAGCCACATCCTAGTACTGTTAGGGAGTCTATTTTTCTTCACTTGTTTTTTTTCTTTTCTTGTTGTGTCTCTAACCATGTCAGGTTCCGGCGATGACGAGGCCATTCAGTCCCCTCGCACCAGGGGTATCATACAACATTTTGAACGAAAGGTGAGGCTCTATACTGAAGGAATTGATGCAGATTTGCAGGTGACTAATGAGAAGCTAGGAGCATTGGAGGCCACACAGATTCACACCAACAATAATCTTGCTACATTGGAGACGTCGGTCGCCACACTAAACGCCAATCTTGCTGCCATAATGAGGCGTTTGGATGACCAACAATTGAACCGCAACCACGATGATGACAATTTTGATGAGTATTCTGCGGATACAGAACACGATGACCAAGAGGCTCGTCTTCGTCGACGGTTGCGTCGCAACCGCCAAGGTATGGCTGAACGTAATAATAATGATGCTTTTAGTAAGATTAAATTTAAGATACCTCCGTTTGATGGTGCTTATAACCCTGATGCCTACATTACTTGGGAAATAGCTGTTAATCAAAAGTTTGTTTGTCATGAGTGTCCTGAGGATAAAAGAGTTAGGGTTGCTACTAGTGAGTTCACTGATTTTGCTTCTGTCTGGTGGATAGAATTTAGTAAGAAAAATCCTGATAACATACCACAAACTTGGAATGTTTTGAAACGGGTCATGCGGGCTAGATTTGTTCCTTCTTACTATGCACGAGATCTGTTAATTAAGTTACAACAATTGAGACAGGGAGCTAAAAGTGTAGAAGAATATTATCAGGAGTTGCAAATGGGTATGTTGCGTTGTGAGATAGAGGAGGATGAGGAGGCAGCGATGGCTAGGTTTTTAGGGGGGGTTAAATCGGGAAATTTGGGATATTCTTGAATATAAAGAGTACAATAACATAACCCGTTTGTTTCATCTTGCTTGTAAAGCTGAACGTGAAGTGCAGGGACGACGCGCGAACTCCAGGACTAATGTTTCTGCATGGAAAGCTAATTCATGGCAGCCATCCACGACCCCTACCTCGAATCGGCGTCCTCCACCACCGTCTTCCTCCTCGAGCCATCCCGCGCCATCGGTATCCAACTCCAACACCAAGCCACGCACTACTCCAACTAATTCAGTGAGTTGCACACCCACGTCGTCAAAGGTTGGTTCGGCCCCTGCCGAGAGTACCGCATCTGTTGCCTCTACAGGGAGAACTAGGGATATTCAGTGTCATTGATGTAAAGGGTATGGACATGTGCAGCGTGACTGTCCAAGCAAGCGTGCTTTGGTAATTAAAGAGGATGGTGAGTATTCGTCCGCTAGTGATATCGATGAAGATACAAATGTTGTGCTTGCAGCTGACTATGCAGGTAATGAAGATCCTTCTGAAGTGCATATTGGTGCTGATGATGCGGATCACTGCACAGATGGAGAAAGTGGAGCAAAACCAGCGGCACATATTGTTTCAAACCAAGTGTATCATCAAGGATCATTCATGCCGCATGATTATTGATGGAGGCAGCTACAACAACTTAGCTAGTATTGATATGGTGGAGAAGCTGGCCCTTAGCACCAAACCACACCCTCACCCGTACCACATACAATGGCTCAACAATAGCGGTAAGGCAAAGGTAACCAGGTTGGTGCGCATTAATTTTGCTATTGGATCATATCATGATGTTGTTGAGTGTGATGTTGTGCCTATGCAAGCTTGTCATATTCTGTTAGGTAGACCATGGCAATTTGATAGAGATTCTATGCATCATGGTAGGTCAAATCAATATTCATTTTTACACCATGATAAGAAAATTGTGTTGCACCCTATGTCTCTTGAAGTGATTGTGCGTGATGATGTAGCTAAAGCAGCCAAAAATAAAAGTGAGAATCATGAAAATACCAAACCCGTTGCTAAAACCAATGAAATACGTTTGAAAGGAAAATGTTTGCTTGCTACTAAAGCTGATATTAATGAATTAATTGCTTCTACTTCTGATGTCTATGCATTGGTTTGTAAAGATGCTTTGAGTTCACTTTCCGATATGCAGCAATCTTTGCCCTCTACTGTTGCTAACCTTTTGCAGGAGTATTCGGATGTTTTTCCAAGTGAGATTCCTCCAGGGCTGCCACCTGTTCGAGGGATTGAGCATCAGATTGATCTCATTCCTGGTGCTTCCTTGCCCAATCGTGCGCCATATAGAACTAATCCGGAGGAAACTAAGGAGATTCAACGCCAAGTGCAGGAGTTACTCGACAAAGGTTATGTGCGTGAGTCTCTTAGTCCTTGTGCTGTGCCAGTTATCTTAGTACCTAAGAAAAATGGAACCTGGCGCATGTGTGTTGATTGTAGAGCTATTAACAACATCACCATTCGATATCGTCACCCTATTCCACGATTAGATGATATGCTTGATGAATTGAGTGGTGCTGTACTGTTTTCAAAAGTTGATTTGCGTAGTGGTTACCACCAGATTCGCATGAAATTGGGAGATGAATGGAAAACTGCTTTCAAAACTAAGTTTGGTTTATATGAGTGGTTAGTCATGCCTTTTGGTTTAACTAATGCACCTAGCACTTTTATGCGGTTAATGAATGAGGTTTTGCGTTCTTTTATTGGAAAATTTGTGGTGGTATATTTTGATGATATATTGATTTACAGCAAGTCTATGAATGATCATCTTAATCATTTACGTGCTGTTTTTAATGCTCTCCATGATGCACGTTTATTTGGTAACCTTGAGAAGTGCACCTTTTGCACCGATCGAGTTTCTTTTCTTGGTTATGTTGTCACACTGCAGGGAATTGAAGTTGATCAATCCAAGGTTGAAGCAATACAAGGATGGCCTATTCCAAAGTCTGTTACGCAGGTGCGGAGTTTCTTAGGGCTTGCTGGATTTTATCGTCGCTTTGTGAAGGATTTCAGCGCCATTGCTGCACCATTAAATGAGCTTACAAAGAAGGGAGTACCTTTTACTTGGGCGGAGGCACAGAAGAACGACTTCAATATGCTGAAAAGTAAGTTGACAAATGCACCCCTCCTTCAGCTTCTTGATTTTAATAAGACTTTTGAGCTTGAATGTGATGCTAGTGGAATTGGTTTGGGTGGTGTTTTGCTACAAGAAGGAAAACCTATTGCATATTTTAGTGAGAAATTGCGTGGGCCTTTGCTGAGTTATTCTACTTATGATAAGGAATTGTATGCTCTTGTGCGTAGCTTAGAAACATGGCAGCATTACTTGTGGCCTAAAGAATTTGTTATACACTCTGATCATGAATCTTTGAAACATATTCGTAGTCAAGCCAAATTGAATCGTAGGCATGCCAAGTGGGTTGAATTTATTGAATCTTTTCCTTATGTTATCAAACACAAAAAGGGGAAAGAGAATATCATTGCTGATGCTTTGTCTAGACGATATGCTTTGTTGACACAACTTGATTATAAAATTTTTGGATTAGAAACAATTAAAGATCAATATGTGCATGATGCTGATTTCAAAGACATGTTGCAACATTGTAAAGATGGAAAGTCATGGAACAAATTCGTCCTCAGTGATGGATTTGTATTTAGAGCTAACAAGCTATGCATTCCAGCTAGCTTTGTTCGTCTGTTGCTGTTACAGGAAGCACATGGAGGAGGGCTGATGGGGCATTTTGGAGTAAAGAAGACGGAGGATATTCTTGCAACTCATTTCTTTTGGCCAAAGATGAGACGAGATGTGGAGAGGTTTGTTTCTCGCTGCACTACATGTCAAAAGGCTAAGTCACAATTAAATCCACATGGTTTGTATATGCCTTTACCTGTTCCTAGTGTTCCTTGGGAAGATATTTCTATGGATTTTGTGTTGTGTTTGCCTAGGACTAGGAGGGGGCATGATAGCATTTTTGTTGTTGTGGATAGATTTTCCAAAATGGTACATTTTATTCCATGTCACAAATCTGATGATGCTACTCATATTGCTGATTTGTTCTTTAGAGAGATTGTTCGTTTGCATGGTGTGCCTAATACCATTGTTTCTGATCGTGATACTAAATTTCTTAGTCATTTTTAGAGAACGTTATGGCATAAGTTGGGGACTGAGCTTTTATTTTCTACTACTTGTCATCTCCAAACTGACGGTCAAACTGAAGTTGTGAATCGAACTTTATCCACTATGTTAAGGGCTGTTTTGAAACAGAATATTAAAATGTGGGAAGAATGTTTACCTCATAATGAGTTTGCTTATAATCGTTCTTTGCATTCTACCACAAAGATGTGTCCTTTTGAGATTGTTTATGGTTTCATCCCACGTGCTCCTATTGATTTAATGCCTTTGCCAACTTCTGAAAAGATGAATTTTGATTCTAAGCAACGTGCTGATTTGATGCTAAAACTGCATGAAACAACTAAAGAAAACATAGAGCGCATGAATGCTAAATATAAGATTGCTGGTGACAAAGGTAGAAAACAATTATCTTTTCAACCTGGAGATTTCGTTTGGTTACATTTAAGAAAGGATAGATTTCCAGAGCTAAGAAAGTCTAAGTTGATGCCTAGAGCTGATGGACCTTTTAAAGTGTTGTCAAAGATTAATGAGAATGCATATAAGCTTGATCTGCCTGCAGATTTTGGGGTTAGTCCCACATTTAATGTTGCAGATTTGACGCCATATTTGGGAGAAGAAGATGAACTAGAGTCGAGGACGATTCAAATGCAAGAAGGGGGGATGATGAGGACATCAACACCATCGATACATCCTCACCTACATCTACACCTACACAAGGTCCTATGACTCGCGCCCGTGCACGTCAATTAAATCATCAAGTAAGTTCACTCTTAAGTTCATGTTCGGTTTCTTTAGACCATGGAAACCCGTGTACTCTTGTGTTGCTTAGAAACCAAGGAGAACAAGGAGAATACCATCCAGGAGAGGGAGTCGCGCTGGTTGGATTCGGACTACAGGACAGCACCAACTTCTAACGACCGCCACGACTTCATACGGACTCCGTTTTGGACGTTCAAGTACTTCATGGAAAGATTATAAGGTCTACTTTCCAATGGATCTGGCCTCATGTCCATATCTTATCAGAAACGTCCAGAAACATCGAAATACTACCGAGACCTTTTCTGTCTACGGTGTTGCGCCACCTTATTTTGGCCCGTGGGCTGTGTATCAAGTTGAGCCCATTCGGGGCGCATCCTAGGGTTGGAGAACGACCCCAACACCCTCGAGGTTGTCCTTCCATCTATTTATATGTCTCTAGAGCCGCCATGAACAGGGGGGTTTTTGATAGATTGAAGTTTTAGCCACTGTTACTTCGCTTGAAGCGCGCGTGTCGACTAGATCGCCCGTCTTCTTGTTATTGGAACCCCACCTCTTGTATTTTTAGATTGAAACTTCATATTTGATTTAGCAATTCAGTGCTTGTTCAACTCGCTCTTGCTTGTTCTATGATTGCTTGCAGGACGAGAGCCCTCGTGGCCGGTTGATCGCGCTCCACAAGATCGCGTTCACCTTCTGGAATCGGTGTATCGGTCGCTAAGGCGCAACATCATGGATAGTTGTAGTCGGGCCGTAAACGTCGGTTTCTCCCACCAATCGTGATTACCTTCTCCATCGAAAGATCGGGACCGAACCTCGCATCAGAAAGACTTATTCTTTTGAAAAAGGAGGATAAGAGAATGAAAAGATTATTTTTTGATGTTATTATGTGTTATTTACTACCTTTGGCTTTGGGAAAAGTTTTCTACTTTTGAAGTTCTTGACAAGTCCCAAGTGGAGGAGATTAAGAGGTCATTAAAGAATTCTTCCTTTTAGTTCTCTTCGATGTATCGATCATGCATTCCTAAACCACATAAGCCAGGGGAGATATGCCCATAATAAGTATATTGATTCCTTATATTCTTATATATACCCATAAGTTTCAATAAGATTCCGTTATTACCATAATCCAAAGATTGAGTACATTTGTTGTTTAGCAAGCTAATACTAATAGGATGTGTGTTATCATGAGGAGCAGTTATATATTTACAATCATCGTTGTTGTTGGACCTGTGCGATTTACCGTCAAATTGTTTTAAAACCATATTTAACTTTTTCTTTCTTTCTATACTGTCATATAGGTTAGTTGGGATTTTTCTTGTATGGTTGTCACTACCCGTTGGTAATAACCATGCTCTAGCTGTCTGACTAGAGAATGACAACGTTAATATGAAGAGTCTATCTCTTCACTCTAGATTTTCACATCTAATGCAAAATCGTTGCACACACAAAGGGAATAATATAATGAAGAGAGTGAGAATAGTTGTGAATCAATGAGTTGATCACTAAAAAGAAGAAAAGGGAATAATATAATGAAGATAAGAAGAATTGCCGGAATGAGACTAATCTAGTAAAGGGAGAGGAAGGACTGTCCTCTCGGGGAGGATTCTCGGAAGTTAATAAGGTGGTAGCAGAGAAGAAAAGGCCAAGCTATCATATTAGGCAAGCAATGTCCCGAGCATGCGCAACAGTGGTAAGAAAGTTAAGTAGGATCAGTATCAACTGATATCTTTACCTTTGGTGAACAAGCGTAGTGCTGTCTCATCTTTCTTTCTTTTGTTGCTGTACTTGGTAGGCTCCTTGTCCCCTTGATTTTGATTCCGTACTTTCCCTATTCAGTATTCCGAGAGGCTGGCCGGATTGGGTTACAGCCTTGTCTGTATAGGAGTATCAGAATGCTTTACTGCCTTAGTGAAATTTGCTGCCTGTCTGGTTTGTTTGGGACAGGGTGCCTTTTGCCTATATGATTATCAGGCTTCCTTACTTATACTACTCTTCTAAACCACGTAGGGAGAGGGTAGGGAAATTCATCCCAACCAATAGCAGTGAGTTAGCTATAACTACTAGGCCTAGAGTAAAGTAGTAGGGCTTTCTGAGGAGTAAGCCGAATTCCGTTAATGCAGAAAGATCTTTCCCAGATAGAAGAGTACCAACCAAAGAAGCAGAAGCAAGACCTCACTAGCCATGGAGCACGAAGGTCCCAAAAACGCATAGTTTCCCCTCCAAAAAAACCTCTCCAGAAGTTTTTACCGGTTCTCCAGGAAAGTATGTTGGTATTTTAGAAACAATTAGGGGATTTGAACTAATCCTTTCCGGAGAATTAGACGGCCTACCCGAACAGGCTTTTTATTTGGTGGGTAACATCGATGAAGCTAGCACGAAAGCTATAAACTTAGAAGAGGAAAACAAATTGAAAAAATGAAACTAAATCTTTATGTACTAACTCCTAAGTGAATTATTTGGGATTGTGAAGTGAAAGAAACCATTTTATCTACTAACAGTTGCCAAATTGGCGTATTACCAAACCACGCCCCCATTAGCACAGCTGTAGATATGGGTCCCTTGAGAATACGCCTCCTCAACGATCAATGGTTAATGGTGGTTATGTGGAGTGGTTTTGCCAGAATAGTTAACAATGAGATCATCATTTTAGGAAATGATGCGGAACTAGGTAGTGACATTGATCCAGAAGAAGCTCAACAGGCACTTGAAATAGCTGAAGCTAACATGAGTAGAGCTGAGGGTACGAAAGAATTGGTTGAAGCGAAGCTAGTTCTCAGACGGGCTAGAATACGAGTCGAGGCTGTTAATTGGATTCCCCCATCTAATTGAAGACAACCCAACGGATTCGAGAAAATAGGAGAACAGTCGCCTGACAAATAGTTGGTTCAATCCGATTCAAGTACCAACCTAGGTGCCTAATCAAATAGAACCTTTATTGATTTGCTAGTTGATATGGTAAATATCCAACCCACTAAATGCTAGGCGTAATGAGGATAAGGGCCTCCAAAAAAATTCTTTTCATTCTATGAACTTGAAGGTGTATGAAGTCTCATAGTCAACTCTTGTAGCAGAACGATAGAGACTCTATTTCACTTAGATCCGAAGGCAGAGAAACACTTTGGTATTGCTCTATGATGAGGATCAGCCTAACTCCTCACATTCTTCATCTACTGCTGCTGCTCCAGATCCAAGTGTCGCCAATGCATATAGAGGACCTATCACACGAGCACGTGCATGGAAATTCAAAACAAGGTGAATCTGTTCCTAAGTACTTTTAATTATGATATCAGTGACTTACCTATAGTTGTACCTTGCTTGTGCTTAGGTTTGAGGGAGTTGCATCATTGGAGGTTGGAAGACGAGAGGAGGAGCTTGCTGGCCCAACGCTATGTTTAGTGGCGGCGTCTAGATCGATGCATGGAAAGCATGGTGAAGTCTACATCAACATTGACAGCAAGCCTGACTATTTCTAGGAGTTGAGCAAGATCTATTTGTATTGGTCCAATTGCTTAATGGGGAAGATGGTTCCTATTACAAGTGGAGGAGGACTTTACCTGAAAGGCCTACACGAATTCAACCCTTCCCTCACAAGGAAATAGAAGCAAATTCGGATTTGGCCCAACTCGGACTCGATTGGCTGTTGGAGCAGTCCAAATTAATTAGGCCCAAACGCCCTCAATACGGACTCCAATTTGGACGTTTGAGTACTTGTTGGAAAGCTGACGTCGAGCCCGATCCAGATTGTACTCAGGGCCACCAGATTCGCTGTGCTTACGCCGCAATGACCAAAACAATCAGCCGCATGTAATCTGAAGTCATCATATTGAGTCCTAGTTTGTTTCCAAGTGTTAGGGATGTATATATGTCCATGTACTCGACCAAACCAGGTCAGACCACATTTATTCAGATGCAAACATTGCTCTTGTTCTTCTCCTAGGGTTTGCCACCGCCGCCAATCTAGAGAGGGGAATTGGGTTTTGCCAAATATTGTTCTTGCTTTTCCTTCCGGGGAATCAAGGGTTCAATAGGTCCACTCTTGCGTGGTCCAGTAGATCAATCTATCAAAGCGTGTGGTTGTGCGAATTCGAGCTGAAAGGTGCATTGCACGGGCAGCATGTTGTTTATCCAATTCGTGAGGTTACATGGTGTATCCAGATTCTACGTCGAGAAGGTCGGGCGCTCCCCATATCATCCTAGATAGATCATAATACAAATAATCAATCAGAGCGCAGGGAGCCATCTCATTATCTTTCTGTAAAGAAAAACTATGGTGGACTAACTGATCTTTCTATCAGTTGATAAAGAGCCCAATGCAAAAAAATGCATGTTGGGTCTTTGAAACAGTTCGAATCATTTCGATAATAATCCATTTGATCTGTTTACCGAGAAGGTCTACGGTTCAAATCCATATAGCCCTAATATATACGTCTTTTTTCCATTTGTGGATGGATATCTTATGTTTCCTTTAGTATAGTTTGCTTTTCCTTATTAGTAGACTCGATGGCCTATTCCGACATAGAATAGAGATAAAGCATTACCATAGGCTCATTCATAGAAAATCATAGGGAAGAAAAAATAATTTTGATCTAATCAATAGAAGTGAGTATAAACTCCCTTACCTGATTTGCCTCCTTCAAATAGGATATGCTCTAAGTCCCTAGACTTTCCTATAATGACTGCAACGATTTTCTCCATTTTGCAAATTCCTATTTTGGTATTTGGATTTCAGGACTTTTAGCCCCGGTTAATGAAGGAAGGACCAGAAAAGCTTTTTGTTATGAATCGGGTATAGAACCCATGGGGGGCTTGGTTACAATTCCGAATACGCTATTACATGTTTGTGCTAGTTTTTGTTGTTTCTGATATGGGAACGGTCTTTCTCTACCCTTGGGCAATGAGTTTCGACGTATTGGGTGTATCCGTTTTTATCGAAGCTTTCATTTTTGTGCTTATTGTAGTTGTTGGTTTAGTTTATGCATGGCGAAAAGGAGCTTTGGAATGGTCTTAAGTGAATTAAAAAAAAGAAGGAAAAGATTCCATTGACACATTCTGCTTTCCATGTCTTCTCCAATAAAAATCTCATAATCACTAGGAATGGCAGATATCTTTTTAGTTGTTTCATCCAGAATTCCAGCAGGCTGAGGAATTTGCACATCACTGTGTACATCATTTTGTGCTACAGGTTCATTAGTACCCTCAACTGTAGATGGATCCACAGAAGAAGATACCTGTGGCACTTACTGAGACACAGACAGATTTCCTGTTGGATAACCGGCATGGTGACACGGATTTTCTGAAGATCCAACTGTCTGTCCTGTGAGCTCCCACAGATTTGATCATTCTCTAAGAAGATGACGTGTCTTATTTCCATGAATTTATTGACACGGTCTGGCAATAAAACAGATACCCCTTAGATTTTTCTGGGTATCAATGAAGTGACAGCTCACAGTCTTAGGGTCTAATTTATTTAGATGTGGATTAAAAGGTCTGGCTTTAGCAGTGCATCCCATACTCTAAAATAATTTAGTCGGCTTTCTACCAATCTATAATTCATAAGTGTCTTAGGTACGGATTTAGTAGGCACCCGATTTAGTATATGAGCGGCTGTCTTTAGTGCCTCTATCTACAATTTCACAGACAGGCTAGAGTGACTAAGCATGCTACGCACCTTGTCTATTAGTGTGCGATTACGACGCTCAGCAACTCCATTCTGTTGTGGCTCACCGGGCATAGAATGTTGGGAAACTATGCCATTTTCCTGTAGGAACTTGGCAAATGGCCCTAGAACCTACCCGTATGGAGCACTTTTCCCATAATATTCTACTCCTCGGTCTAAGCGCACTACTTTAATTTTAACATTATGCTGATTTTCTACCTCAGCCTTAAAAATCTTGAACTTATCTAGTGCTTCAGTTCGGTCATTAATGGGAAAAATATAGCCATAATGGGAAAAGTCATCAGTAAATGTAATGAAGGAATCAAAACCGTCTACTGATGTCACGGGAAGGGTCCACAAATGTCCGTGTGGATTAACTCAAGTATTCCCGTACTCCTAGTGACTCCTTTCTTAATTGTTTTAGTTAATTTGCCTTTGATATAGTCTAAGCAGGGGTTTTCCTCAGTAAAATCTAATGGTTGAAGTATCTCATCTTTAATGAGACGTTCCATCCTCCCCTTCGAAATATGGCCTAAACGATAGTGAGTTTCGATGAGGTCTTATTTATCTTAACATGATTAGCAACATCACACAAAGTCATTGCAGATTCATCAAGAAAGAGCAAATAAAGTTTGTCTCGCTTGAAAGCAAGGCCCACAACCTCATTATTAAACTTAATAAAACATTCAACTCTAAAGCCATGTTCCGTTAAACAAGCAACAGAAATAAGATTCTTTTTGACAAATGGAACATAAAGAACATTATGCAATAGCCTGAAGCCTCCTCCTAGAACTAATGGAAGATCTCCAATAGCCTCAACATGAAGTTTATTACCATCCGCCACTCTAAGACTTCGCTCCCTCTTTGTGATAGTCCTCACGGAACGCAATTTGTGACGTGCACAGTTGTACCTGAGTCAATCCACCAAGAACCAGAGGTATAATTCACATAGAGTGCATCATCAACATAAGAGATAATATCAATAATAACATTACCATGCTTAGCAAGCCACTTCCTAAAGCCATTACACTGTTTCTGCATGTGCCCAGTCTTTTTACAAAACTTGCACATTACGTCATTGGATGTAAACGTACCAGATCCAGATGGAGCACCACCAGATCCGGATAGGGCACCTTGGGGTGGCTTAAACTTCCCCTTAGGCTTAGGCTTGCCAGTCTTAAATCTTTTGCTGGATTCGTCTACACAAGCTTCATCAACCTTCCTCTTTCCCTTATCAGACTCAGCGAGGAAAGCCTGTTCCTTTTGCCTTTCTGCCTTTTGACGCTCCTCCTCTATGGAGTGGGTGATCAGTTCGGCAATGGACCATTTGTCATTCTGAGTATTATAGTTGATCTTAAATAGACCGTAATCCGGTGGCAAGGAACCCATGATGAAGTGGACTAGAAAGCCATCAGAGATAGCTAAGTCCATGCTCTTCAATTGTACTGCCATGTTGGTTATAGACATGATGTGCTCTCATACACTCCCCTTCCCGTCGTAACGAGAGGTGAGCATCCTCATTATGAGAACACTAGCATAAGTCTTCAATGAGCCTTTAAAATTTTGCTCAACATTAGTCGTATACTTCCTGGTGTTGTCAGCATCAAAAATGCCGCCTCTGATGCCAAGGGATATAGAATTCTTAATGACCAGTAAACTAATGCGATTTGCCTTTTCCCATTTCTCCGCCTTCTCCTTATATGCCTTCTTAATTGCATTAGTGGTACTAGCGGGAGGAGGAATGGGTGCATCCTCTCATAAGGCAACATCATAATTAAGTAGCCCAAGAGTAATTGTCACCCTCTCCTTCCATTTCTAGAAGTTGGTGCTATTTAGTTGCTCAATGTTGTCTATTTGAGCAACGACATCATTAATAGCTGAAATTAACGACAAATCATTAGTAAACAGCGAAAATGTACATAATTAACCCTACGTTGGTCTGGTTAGTATGCACAAGAAAATTATTTTACTCCATAATTCCGTTGGACAAAATGAAGCAAAGCTAAATTTGTCGTCAATAATAATATCCTAAGCCATAACTCCGTTGGGTCAAAATGACGAAGGAAATAAATAAAATATTCCAACTAAAATTCTCGTTGGTTCCATTTAGTTGGAAATTAATTATAATGCAGAAATATAAATTTAATTTATAGCATTAAGAAATGGCCTAAAAGAATTAAATCTTAATGTAGAAATCATAAATTAATAATTATGGCCTAAAGAAATTAAAACTCAACACATAAAATATAAGGGACAACTTTTTTTACTTAAATTTAATGGCAACATAATAATTTTACTGAAATTTAATAGCATCATGAAATAGCATTAAGCAATTTAAATCTGCTTATAGGAATTAATAGAGGAAAAAACTAAGGAAAATAAATAGAAAATGTAATTAGGCCTTGCGGCCCATTAGAGGCCTCCCGGCCTGTTACTGTGCCAGGGAGCGCGGGCGCGCGCACGCGGCCCATAACTCGCGCACGGCCCGATCAACCCGCGGCCCAAAATCATCCGCCGTTGGATCTTTAGTCGGCGGCCGGGATTGCCCGGATGGATCGGCGCAGGCACAGCGATGACCGTCGGGATGTGATCCGACGGCCAGAGATCGACGCGCACGCGCTAAAATCGCCGCTCGGCCAGCGAAACCCTAATCCCCATTCTCTCCCGATCTCCACGCGCGAGAAAACGGCGCCGACGCCGAGCGAAGCGGCGGCGGCGGCGGCCATGGCGCGCGGCGGTCTCAGGCCGCGCGCCGTGGTGTCCCTCGCAGCCGTCGCGCTGGTTCTCCTCCTCGGCGCGGCGCACGGCCGCGCCGGGCGAGCCTCGGCCCCGCGCGGCCAAGGAGGCAAGGCACGGGACCGGTCCAGCACGGCGGCAAGATGGGGACCATGAGGTCGCACGAAGGCGGGTTCGCGGCGGAGCTCGAGGTGCGGGCCGGACGTGAGGTCGACGAGGTCGCACGGAGGCGGGATGAGCTAAGACCGCCGCTGCGCAACTTCGGCGAGGAGGACCTCCGGTGAGTCCGACTTAATCCCGCACCAATTTGGAATTTCTTGACTCGGGGATTTGGGGAAAAATGACACTTGAGTTCTCAATCTCGGGGAGAAAAAATTTTTAGGGTTTCGGCCGTTGGGGAATTTGGGGATTTTAAGTGTCTTAGCCCAAAATTTGGCTCCCCTCCTTCTAATTGCTACCCAAACCGGACCGATTAGACGAAACCACGGCAACAATGGGCTCTACATCAACTGGTCAGTAACATCCCTCCCTCTTGCTCTCTCATAGGGTATCTTTGGCAAGCTAGTATATTTGTGCCATTTGCTGTGGTTGCCTTGCTCTCTGTTTTGTTATCCAATTAGGAAAGAACGACCGTGTGGTTGAATTTTGCTATAGATGGATATTTGATTTTGCTGTCCTCTAGGAGAAAGCTTGTCTTAAAACAGTCTATGCTGTTATTGTTATGTCTTTGTTTTGTCACTAGGCAACTAAGCATTAAATTATGTTGATCACTCATCATGGAGTTAATAGCATAATCAATAAAATTTAACACTTGTCTCTTTAGGGCCCAATAAAAACATCCTATGATGATATCATGCTCACTACTTGTATGGTCTTGCTCCAAGTTTGAAGTCAGGATTATCGTTGAGCAAATAAAATGGATTACTGAAACATCATATTCGTATTACTGGAGCATCATGTTTCCCTGTGCATATATGATCTTTGTGTGTCTAGGTTCTTATTCTCTCTTCTTATGCTTAGTCATATGGCGAAGTCTTTTTCTTATTTGTCTCTTTGCAATTTGGATTCCTAGTGGTGCAAGCATGGTTGAAAATTGACACAAAATGTATTATGATTCGTTCTAGTACTATCTGGAATCTTTATTTCTTTTCAGTGATACAACAGGCCATTTGGTGGACTTTATGCTTTGCGTATGTATGGATTTAAATGTTAATTAGCAATTTATTGTGCATGGTATATTTATTTGTTTTGGCTTGAACATGAATGTGGGTGACTGGTCCAACCACAAACTGCCACTGATAACAGTAGTATCAGTGGCTTTAGATAGATCGTTCTATCATGTACTACATTAGTGGCACTGCTAGTTAAGATGATTTGTTTTTGGAGTGATTTGGCTTGTGTGACGTGTGTTTGCTTTCCTTGAATTCTGCTGTCTGTTTGTTTGCATGCATTGATTTTCACAAAACAATTGGATTCTTTTTGCTTTGCTTTACTTTGGGAAGAATCAAGAGTTGTCATCGTATGGGATTTATTTGAAGGGGAGTTTGTGTCTTTTACATTTGTATCATATTGCATTAATTTTTAGTTGCTCTATAATCAGAAAAAAAGGATAAAGAGCTTTGATTTTTACCTCTAGTCAATCATTTTGCTTGCTAGCAATATTTGTGAGGTGGATTGATCATTAGTTTAACTATTGTGTCTTCTAGCTTCTTTATGAGCCTTTGGTACAGCTTTTGAGGGATATGATGCATGACACGTAATTCTTCTATTTCAACATAAAGAAATATGCTGTGCTGATCTAGTGGCTAATTTGGGTGAAATATGCTTACACATGTTCATGCTGAGTTTATTTCATCCTTTGCCAGAAGTGCTATTGCTCATGCAATGAAGAAAAATAAAAAAAATGCTAAATCTGAAAGAAAAATGTCAAAAACAATACAAAAGGTGCACAGGAACAGAATAGTGCATCATGAAAATTTGTTTTTCCTATGCCATCTAACGAGATTGCTTATCATTGCACTTTGATATGAACTTGGAGGTGGTCATAGTTGACAAGACCGTTGCATGGGGACTGCTTGTGTACCATTGCACTCTGTGTATGCAAGAACCTCACAATAGGTCGTGTGACTGAAACTCAGGTGGCACCTTGTATCCCTGGATAGAGGTTGCTGTGCTGAGATAGGCACTTTCGAAAATACATTCAATATTGCATTTTCTAAATCTGAAATTTTCTCAACATTGCACTTTTACAAGCTTAGGCATTGCTTTGGATGTATAGACACGGCTTGAAAATTATGTGTGAGGTATTTTTCTTGAGTTGGTCCTAGTGAAAGCACTGCATTATAAATCATTGAATCATATAACCTTTTAGTGCGGATTTAATCTTAAGAGTTGTAACTTTGTTTCATCTTGAGGCTCTATGGCATGATTGTTAGCTAGCTGACCACTTTATCTCACTTGTGTTGCAAACTTGTCACTTGGTTTGCTTTAGGTAAACTTCAAAGCTCCCAAAGTCAAGAAATTGGAAGAGGAAAAATATAAAAATTAGCGTACCCATGGCATATGTGCTTCTTGGTTATTTATTTTGCATTCCTTTATGAGCCATTCTCAAAGGGGGGAAATACTACATGTGTAGTTGACATGGGAGAAATTTGGTTTGAAGTTTGTATCAAAGGGTTGATTTTGAAAAAGACTCGATTTTGTGCTTTATTGAAAAGGGATGGAAACTCTTTTTCTTTGCTAACCGGGAGAGTTTTTCTTTTGCTTTTTTCACTTTGACATGGTTTAGCTTTTCTGAACTACTTTGTGCTAACTTGTGCTTTTTTAACACTTTGTTTTGCATTTGTTTTTTAAACACTGAAAACATGCATTACTAGAGGTGTTACCAATGTTTTCATCAAGGGCATGCCATGTTCACTTGCTCTTCTATGCCAGCTCCCTTCTCGTTATTGCAGCACTTCATTTTCACTTGCCCTATTGGTTATGTAGTTTTTTTGATTCTGTGAAGTTGGTATAGTTTCAAGAAAGTAAGGTGAAATTAGGTGATTATGCTTGTGTGGTGACAGCTGGCATTTGCTGTTCACTTTCTTTTTGATGGCAACTCTCTTCTCGTTATTGTGGCACTCCAATTTCACTTGTTCTTTTGGTTGTTTATTTTTTTCTGATGCTGTGAAGTTGGTACAGTTTCAAGAAAGTAGTAAAATCAGGTGATTGTGCTTGTGTAGTGATCAAGCTGACATTTGTTGACTTCGTAGGACCTATCAATTTTATTTTGGTGGTTGTGATTCAGTTGTAGACTTCGTTGTTTTGTTGCCTGGCTGTGATTGCTTGGTGAATTGTTAAGGGCAGGGAAGTGTAGTTCCATTTTTGCTTACGTTTGCTGGTTTGGTTGGAAATGTCGTGGATGAACTAGATGTGCCGTTGATTTGATGTTTGTTTTATATGACCGTGCTAAATGCCTGTATGTGACTATTTTAAATTGCTAATAATTTGTTACTTCTCGGCAATGGTCCCTAAGGAGGATGTTCATATTCAGAGTTGAAGTTGCTAATTTTTGTAGATTCTTTTCCACAAGCACTATTTGCAGCAAAAGAAGTCATATTTCTGTTAAAGATTAGTTGCAGTACCAATGAAATGTTGAGTCTTTAATTTTACTCATAATGGTCTGATTTCTATCTATGCATTTTCTTGATCGTGTCGTGTTTCTAGATTGATTATTTATTACCTGATAAAATAGTGTACTTTGGAATACTGCTGAGATAATGATTTTACACACAACTTACTATCCAACTGTTCTATAGCCCAACGAAAATTGAAATATTTATAGTAGTGCAATTTGCATGTTTGTTTCTTCTGTGTTCCGAATTAAAATTAGTGCTGGTGTTTGTTATTGATGAGAGCAGAATTATTAGCTGATTTTTTTTATTATTGCACTGTACTTCAGAACATAGAAATAAGGTATGTCTGGGTGGATATGGAAACTTAGACAAACAAAATTCATCATTTTTTTGGTATGCTGACATGTTTCAACTGAGTTTGAACCAGCACCTGGCAAACTTTTGTCCTTTTGGATGAGTGGATTCCACAGCAATAGTGCGACATGGACATAGACGAATTGTCTCGTACATTGTGGATTTGCATGTGGATGGTTCATATTCGAGTTTGGCTATGTGGGGGACCAGAAGGCAATGGCCATTGTGCCTGAGCTCAAGCTCACATTCGTGTTGTAGTCATCAAACTCAGGTGTGTGGTCATCCTCTACTCACGACATTTCTTCCTTTGCTTCTGCTAATCCTAAATGAATGTTCTAGCTAAAGACCATGGCCATCTGATCAGTACATTATCTCTTAATGGATATAAGAGCAGTGTAGATACAAGGTCTTAGCTTTTGCTGAATTAAATAATTTATTGCTTAAATTTTAGGTGCAGATCAATTTCCGATGACCTTCCATGATCAGAACTAAAGATAGATTATTGTTCTCTCAACATGTCATCATCCAAACCACCAAACAGTTATATATATTCTTCCTAAAATACTAGAGGATTAGATGGCTAAACAGTACACTGATTGGAGACCTGGACAAAAGTCTTGGCAATGTTGACTAAACAAATGCTGAAATGTTTGTGCCACACAAGCAATATCCAGTTTTTCATTGGCTTACTAATTTGTTGCGAGGGAAATTTCACAAGATATTATTCGTGTTTGTTTAATTCAGCTTGGCAGTGCCTTGGAAATTTCATAAGATATCATTGAATATCCATGGCCCTTGATTTGATGCAGTGGTGGATGCGGTGGTCGGGGGTGGTGGCCCGGAGCAGGTTGCGGCAATGGTGCAGAAGAGCAGGGGCTGGTCCGGGTTCATCTCCGAGGTGTTGGAGGTCGTCCTCAAGGTAAGCGCCGTCTTCAACCTATGGGAAGTCACTTCAGGTTCATGATTGCTAAACTTTGTTAATGGATACACCTGAGTTGCAAAAATTGGTTTGGTGAATTGGAGTTATGTAAGTTCCTGGATAGTACAGGAGTACACAGGTCCATGCACTTAATTATGATGCCTCCATGCTCTGAAATTTTCTGAAACACCAAGCAGTTGGCAACCCAACTCTGAATTCAAGTCATGTAAATTCCTCTGTTTTGCTCCAGATTTCCTCAAAACAGCCTGCCAACTTCTAATATTGCTCAGTCAGGCTGCTTGAAAAAAGTTTGGATGGTGAATAGATTTTTTTGCTCAAGTTGCATTTGGATCTCTTTGAGAGTCCTTGGTTCCTAGAGTTTTAATATGATTTTCTCTTCATTACAGATGTTTCGGTTTCCAGAATTAGCAATGATGTAATTAGCTCTAACTTGTAATTAGCTGTTTTGTTATAGGTTCCAGCTGCGAGTCAAATGTTGGTGTTGTGCTGATTTCCACGCTCTCTACTGCTCTCAAGTATTTTCTAGGGCTTTACCTTTTGTACCGAGAGCAAACAAAAGTAGCCATGAGCTGCGCTAGCAAACAAAAGTAGCCGTGCCACAAAAGTCATGCATTCAGTGCATGTGGCTAGACACCGTACGAAGACGCCACCATCAGCTTTTGCCTGGCTTGACTGACGGCCAGTGACCGGCTTGCTATTCTTCCGGACTTCTAGGCAAACTGCGATGTTAGTGGTAGTAGACAAAACCGGCCGGCCGGCAAGAGCAACGCGCGTGGCAAGGGAGACCTCATTCCATCGATTGATCGCCCCGCACGTCTCGTGTCTCTAGGTACTCTGCTTGCTGCTCAAAGTATGTACTTGTCTCGCTTTCCTTAATACCTACATGCGCTTAGGCCATATTTTGTTCCCTGCTAGCTCGTTCTGTAGCTCTCCATCTGCTTATTAATTTATAAGTCAAAGCTCGCTCAATTGATCAACTAGCCTCCGAGTCTGAACCCAAGCCTGTAGTGTGCTGCATGCAGGTTGCAATCACGGCCTTGAATGAAACATCCGCTCCACGTTAAACATTGAGCAACTTAATGAGCTAAGGTCATCCCATAGTAGCACATGTAGTTGCACTGTAAAACTTATCATTGAGTTCAGTCCTTAATTAACTCAGGTGAACACTTCTCTATCAGTGCGCAATTACTATCATATGCACATCACTTTGTCCAAGTCAAACAAATGTCTCCATTTTAGTTCATAAATAACTGGCGGATTCACCTCTGTCCAGAAGTAACATAATGCCCAAATTTTCATTTATAAGTTGACCGTAATGTTTATTTGCATATTTGTAAGTATGACTAAAGCATTTACAAGCATAATAGGCTTGTATATATCCATTTGAGAACTTGGAAAGCACTCTAACCCAATATAAGGTTACAAACAGTAGGAAATTCAAGTTTCAAGGTGGAATATGCAGCAAGTTGGATATAACTACCATTTACCACATTTCAAATATCAATAGTCATAAATACGCGTGCAATTTTGTAAATCAACACATTTTCATTCCCCAAATCATAGGATTCAATATGGTCAAAGAGAGTGGGGAAGACACTTGCCTTACTCTCTTCATCAATCTGTTCACCAACTATTTCCACTCCTTCACTGTTGACACGTTCAATGCAGTGGTGGATGCGGTGGTCGGGGTGGTGGCCCGGAGCAGGTTGCGGCAATGGTGCAGAAGAGCAGGGGCTGGTCCGGGTTCATCTCCATGGTGTTGGAGGTCGTCCTCAAGGTAAGCGCCGTCTTCAACCTATGTGAAGTCACTTCAGGTTCATGATTGCTAAACTTTGTTAATGGATACACCTGAGTTGCAAAAATTGGTTTGGTGAAATTGGAGTCATGTAAGTTCCTGGATAGTGCAGGAGTACACAGGTCCATGCACTTAATTATGATGCCTCCATGCTCTGAAATTTTCTGAAACACCAAGCAGCTGGCAACCCAACTCTGAATTCAAGTCATGTAAATTCCTCTGTTTTGCTCCAGATTTTCTCAAAACAGCCTGCCAACTTCTAATATTGCTCAGTCAGGCTGCTTGAAAAAAGTTTGGATGGTGAATAGATTTCTTTGCTCAAGTTGCATTTGGATCTCTTTGAGAGTCCTTGGTTCCTAGAGTTTTAATATGATTTTCTCTTCATTACAGATGTTTCGGTTTCCAGAATTAGCAATGATGTAATTAGCTCTAACTTGCAATTAGCTGTTTTGTTGTAGATTCCAGCTGCGAGTCAAATGTTGGTGTTGTGCTGATTTCCACGCTCTCTACTGCTCTCAGGTATTTTCTAGGGCTTTACCTTTTGTACCGAGAGCAAACAAAAGTAGCCATGAGCTGCGCTAGCAAACAAAAGTAGCCATGCCACAAAAGTCGTGCATTCAGTGCGAAAGGCCCATCTGTGCACCACTGTGTTAACTTTCTGATTTTATTTGTTGACTTACATAATGTTGCTGAAGAGGACACTGAATTTGACGAGGCGAAAGCCCTGAATTATTTCATTGTTCAGTAGATTATATAGTTATATATAGCTTGGCATGCACAAATCTATACCAAGCTCAATATGTGAGCATAATGTATCTCTCGTTGTTCTCCTTAGGAAGTTCTCAGGCTGAGCTGGCATTTAATCTTTAGAGAATCTATGCCATTTTCATGTCTTTTCATTCCTTAAAATATAAATTCATACTTATGTGGTTCCATGGGAGTAGACGTAATTTTTTATTTAACAGTGAGATGTGTGTACTCTAAACAATCAAAAAGTGTAGTTTCATTGCTATAGTGATATGCGTAGCGTCTGTATTTTTACCATATAAGTCTTCTATACCTATCTCTCTTCACATTCTGACATACTCTTGTTCTGCAGCATTTTCACTTTCGTTTGTGGTAAGTTCTTACCTTTGCATCTGCTCAGACTTTAGCATAAAGGATCTCCATCTGGTTTTAGTTGCTGGTCCACATATAATTAGAAGATAGAGCTTTTATTCAGCCTATTGATTGGTACTCTTGATACCCCCAAGCAACACTATGCTTTATACTTGCAAGACTGGACCTATGCAATCCAGCTTAACTACAGATTCCCTCTCTATTGATAATCTCATCTATTTTTTATGCAGTTCATCAGGGAGTTCGTCAATGAGATCATATATATATCCTCATAAGATCTTTTAAGCGTAATGTATTTTATGTAAGATTTGAGATTATGGTTTTGGGTTTCTAGAATGAGTTTTGTGTTTTTTTCTTGGTTGAGATCATATTGTAAGAATGTTCAGTTTACATATCTGAGGTGCTGCCTCTATATTAGGCCCTTCGGTTTCTATTCGTACTTCTTGTTTTTTATCTTACCGAAGTTTATGTAACAGAGATCTAGCCCTTTGTGATGTATGCACTGTTGCAGTAGGGTGTAGGTCACATGTTAGTTTTATCATGTATTTTTAATAGGTGGTTCTGTAGAATCCTACTTTAGAGTGTTAATATGAATCTAACACAATTTGATCTTGCTCATTTGGGGTTTGTATGAAATTTTCTATGAATTTTAGCATTTTTTATCAACTTTATATACTTAAATAATGTATTTACCCATTATACATTTTAGGGGGGGTTTTCTATAGTAGTGTTAAATTTTAGTTTACAGAAATAAAGTGCATAGTTTTGTGATTCTAGCAAATTTTGTTTCTCCTCATTCGGAGCCAAAATGAATTAGTTATACATTTTTAAAGTTTTTCAGTCCTGAAGCTTAGATAGTTTGGTGATTTGAGGATTTGATTTCATTGAGTTAACCTTAAGTATAAAATATGGCTAAAAGTCTGATAGTAGAGGGAAATTTGTATCAGTTAACCAACATGCTCTCCTAGGTGAGTTAGGATTTGATTGGGGTGAAATTGAGGTTGTTCTTAGCTTCTAGAGACCAAGTCCTAATACTAACATAATTTGTTGTTTCGAGCATAATATTTTACTGACTTTTATTTGGATTTAAATTGTGGTAAAATTTTAATGAGTAGAGGGTTGTTATAATGAGGTCTACATACTGGCCAATATGCACAGGCAGAAGTGCTATGGTTAAGTTTTGGTGAAAATGCAAAGTGGGCATCAGAATGCTATTAATTGTGTTTAATTATTACTTAAGGTTTTCATCACTATTATTTTATTATTTTGTGTTTAAATTGTGAATTAACTTAGGCCCAATTTAATGTGGATAGAGGGATAGACAATTTACACTTAGGTATTTTGCTAAAGTTGTTTGATATTGTTAATATGTAATTTAGCCTTGACCAAAATTACTGTGAGCAAGCATTATGGTTAACATTCTAGTAGAATGCATAGCAAGGAGATTTAGGGATTTAATATGGTAAAAATGTGAGATATGCATCCTGAAATTAATATTGTTCATATTGGTGCTGGTACGGTATGAGTGATTTTATTAAGATATTAAATCAATTGATAGAATTATGCAAAAATTACAGTAGACTAGATTGGATGTGTATTAGTTTTGGGAGTCCTGCCGAGTTTTTATCCTGTATGAATTTTCCATAAGTCATCCTAAAATGTATTTAAGAGCAAAAACAATAGAAATAAATTATGTACACCAAGAAATAATGTTTTACATCTGTATCCTTTATACACGCTTTTTATTTATATAATTTTGGTATGCTTATACTTTTATTTTCGTAGGTCAATTATTAAGATTTCTTTTAGCTGAATTTTTAACTAAATAGAAAATGTAAAACATTCCTAAAGCAATCCATAAAATTTAAGGTCAAGCATATGCTGGTCATTTCATTAGTCGAGATTCTTAACTTCACTTTTATTCTATCTATATCTATGTATATTGTATCTAAGATTATCTAGACTTGTTCAAAGTTTTAGACATTTTATTTTATTTTTAAAACACGAGAAAGAACACTAAAATGTATTTTTAACTTCTTTCAGAAAATTTAAACTTCCACTTTTAAATTTTGGGTATCAATAACTCAATAGGTTTATTATCACCGTCAGTTCATGATGGATTTATGAGCAGCGATGGGCTAGTAGGGATGGGTTTTTTTAGTGCGTCAGTGTCAGAAGCTAAAAAATTAGAAATAGCAAATTGGCTTAAAAATATCAATATTTTTAGAGTGGCTCCCGTCATTAAGTAATAATTATGAAAAATATTTTTTTTGAACCAATTTTGTTCCCATAAAAACCATTTTTGTTATTGTTTCTTGTTGAAAAAGGATTTGTTGGATTATTGGATTTTTCATGAATAATATTTTTTTAGGATGTGATTGTCTTAATGCAAAAACACTTTACCTTTGGGGGACTCCTAGTGGGCAAGCCTGCGAGCGCTGCAGTCGCGCGCGAACACGTCACGACAATCGGTGCGTGAATCATTTGCATGTGTATATCTGTATGTCTCAATGTCAGTCCATGTCTAGCCATGTGTTTTGGCTTTGCCTGTTTCCTCTTTCAGCTTTTGTGCACGTGTGAAGTAGGTCAAAAATTTATGCAATACGGCCTAAATCACTGACTGTGAACTAGCCAGCACGTGTGGGGTGCTTTGAAATTTTTATTCAGAAAGATCTGGTAGATGCAAGTGAATTATGTTTCTTTGTAATTTTGGTACTGCGATCGGGCCATGTAATTCTGTTGTTATTTCTCACTCTCTGACCCGTTTTGCTTCTACTTAATGGCCGTCTGCCAGTAATGATGTTTGTGTTACTATTACTACGCTGACATGGATTATAAGAAACACTGCATAGGTGTTGCACAAATTTTTGACCTACTTCACACGTGCACAAAAGCTGAAAGAGGAAACAGGCAAAGCCAAAACACATGGCTGGACATGAACTGACATTGAGACATACAGATATGCACATGCAAATGATTCACACATCGATTGTCGCGACGTGTTCGCGCGCGACTCTAGCGCTCACAGGCTTGCCCACTAGGAGTCCCCCAAAGGTAAAGTGTTTTTTGCATTAAGACAATCTCACATCCTAAAAAAATATTATTCATGAAAAATCCAATAATCCAACAAATCCTTTTTCAACAAGAAACAATAGCAAAAATGATTTTTATGGGAACAAAATTGGTTCACAAAAAAATATTTTTCATAATTATTACTTAATGACGGGAGCCACTCCAAAAATATTGATATTTTTAAGCCAATTTGCTATTTCTAATTTTTTGGCTTCTGACACTGACGCACTAAAAAAACCCATCCCTACTGACCCATCGCTGCTTATAAATCCATCATGAACTGACGGTGATAATAAACCTATTGAGTTGTTGATACCCAAAATTTAAAAGTGGAAGTTTAAAATTTCTGAAAGAAGTTAAAAATACATTTTAGTGTTCTTTCTCGTGTTTCAAAAATAAAATAAAATGTCTAAAACTTTGAACCGAGTCTAGATAATCTTAGATACAATATACATAGATAGAATAAAAGTGAAGTTAAGAATCTCGACTAATGAAATGACCAGCATATGCTTGACCTTAAATATTGTGGATTGCTTTAGAAATGTTTTACATTCTGATGCCCACTTTGCATTTTCACCAAAACTTAACCATAGCACTTCTGCCTGTGTATATTGGCCAGCATGTAGACCTCATTATAACAACCCTCTACTCATTAAAATTTTACCACAATTTAAATCCAAATAAAAGTCAGTAAAATATTATGCTCGGAACAACAAACTACGTTAGTATTAGGACTTGGTCTCTAGAAGCTGAGAACAACCTCAATTTCACCCCAATCAAATCCTAACTCACCTAGGAGAGCATGTTGGTCAACTGATACAAATTTCCCTCTACTATCAGCCTTTTAGCCATATTTTATACCTAAGGTTAACTCAATGAAATCAAGTCCTCAAATCACCAAACTATCTAAGCTTCAGGACTGAAAAACTTTAAAAATGCATAATTAATTCATTTTGGCTCCGAATGAGGTGAAACAAAATTTGCTAGAATCACAAAACTATGCACTTTATTTCTGTAAACTAAAATTTAACACTACTACTATAGAAAACCCCCCCTAAAATGTATAATGGGTAAATACATTATTTAAGTATATAAAGTTGATAAAAAATGCTAAAATTCATAGAAAATTTCATACAAGCCCCAAATGAGCAAGATCAAATTGTGTTAGATTCATATTAACACTCTAAAGTAGGATTCTACAGAACCACCTATTAAAAATACATGATAAAACTAAGACGTGGCCTACACCCTACTGTAACAGTGCATACATCACAAAGGGCTAGATCGCTGTTACATAAATTTTAGTAAGATAAAAAACAAGAAGTACGAATAGAAACCGAAGGGCCTAATATAGAGACAGCACCTCAGATATGTAAACTGAACATTCTTACAATATGATCTCAACGAAGAAAAAAACACAAAACTCATTCTAGAAACCCAAAACCATAGAAGTAAGTGCAAAGAAAAGGGAAGTCCAGGAACTATTTATGCCATAGAAACACACATCTGTTAGTGGGTACTACCAATAGGGGAATCCAAAAGGCTAAGATGGATCATGAACACGAAAATAGCATGCACAGGAGTCAAATGCACCATATGTGGACCTCACTCTATCAACTAAAAGAAGAGATTCGCAAGGGAAGATTCCCCTATCTCCTATCTCTATATATTAGAATTATTCTTTGGCGGAGCTGGGAAAGTATTGCTTGTTTCCTAGAATCCGGTATCTGGAGAAGTAATTGGCCTTTCATTTCTTTAGTAGGTACAATAACACTCTTTCAAACCATTGACATGTAGAATTTACTTAAAATGTGTTACCCAAGCAAGATGTAATTCAAAGCAGGCAGAGCAAGAAGGGCAAAGAAGTTAGCAGCAAAGGGAAAAGAAAAGCGGGATTATAGTATCCAGTTCTTGTATCTGCATGCCGTATAGTAGACTAATCTAGTGGGGAATGCAAGCTCAAGTAGTGGAATCCTACAAGCCGAAGGGTAAGGGTGCTGGGGGTTAGTGATCTTACCATCCAAGACCCTCGAGCCCCATAATCAAGGGATAGTAGTAGGAAGTTGGTGCTGTAGGAAGATAAGAATCCAAAGCCTAAAAGAGATAGCCCCCTAGTTTGATAGTGGAGGATAGCTTACTATACTATATATATCCCGCCACTCTACTATATCTATATGAAACACAGCAACACATTCCACTTATCTCCTGCTGAATCCAATGAAAGATCACAGGTTTGTGCTGCTCCACCTACTAGATCAAGTCTATCATGGAAATATCTATTCCTGTCATCAAAGCAAGGTCAGAAAGTATGAATTGCCATAGAATTCTTCGAGGCCTGATTCAAGATCCAATCGATCTGAAGTATGAATTGAACATTGGTTTTTGCCTGTCAATAATATCGTAGTTGACCCAGAAAAAGAAGAGAGAGAGAGACTTCCATCGCCATCTCTCTCTCTCTGTCATGTCAAATTGAGATTGTGTGGGTGTTCAGTCTACCGCTCATGTTCGAGAGAAGAGGAATCAACGAGAAATCCAAAGGAAAGGAAAGAGAGTAGCGATAGAAAAGCGTGAAATAAAGTCAAGTCTCCATGACTCAACATGTTAGAAGGAGCTAAATCAATAGGTGCCGGAGCTGCTACAATTGCTTTAGCTGGAGCTACTGTCGGTATTGGAAACGTCCTTCTTCGATTCATTCCGTGGCGCGAAATCCTTCATTGGCAAAACAATTATTTGGTTATGCCATTTTGGGCTTTGCTCTCACCGAAGCTATTGCATTGTTTGCCCTAATGATGACCTTTCTGATTTCATTTGTTTTCCGATCACATAAAATAATGGAGGGCCCGCATTAAACAAATCAAATCAGGCTCACCACACTAGAATACTTCTGTGCTGGAGTGAAGAAGCCACTTCAGTATAGTACCGGCGCTGAATGAACTTTGCACCGAAAGGAACTGGTCTAACAAAAGGGGCCGAGAACTACATATGGTCTGATACTACTAACTTCCAAGAAAAGAGGAAGACTAGTTATGTAGGCGCAGTTGCCTTTCCAGAAAAGCAGCGGTTGCTCGACCAAAGCTGGTCAATAAGATAGATCCGAATGCCACAATACCAGCTGTTCAATTTGAGAAAGGCCCATCTCCTGATTGTGGACACTCAAATCGAATAAAACTCTTTAGCAATTGGTCTGACAGAATGGATGGTAAGGTGGGGGACCCATACCTTTATTCTATTCCCATGCTTAGAGCGAGTGAATGAAAAGCTACGCCTGCTGCTTGTGTTGATTGAAAAGAAACCTGTCGGGAGACAGATCGATGTAGGCGCTCGTCCACTATTGGCGGTGCTACACCATAGATTTGTACCTAGGAGCAAGAACCGCGGCTTCAGGATCAACTAAGGGTTAATGGGGTTTCTGATGCCTTCTATTATTCGTTGAAGCAGGTTCTTTGACTCGGTAGGCACAGCTAGAAGTCACACGAGGTACGTCGGATGAAAGTTTCCTTCTTTCCATGATGGATCTGCTACTAAGAAATTAAGAGAAAGAACTGGTCCATAAAACCCCCCTTTTACCAGCACCGTAACAGACTGGAATCGCAGGAACAACTGGTTCCATGGAAGTAGAAATGGCCCTCCTCCTAGAATGCCAAGAGGAGCAATGAAAGTAGTATATATTAATTGTCAATGGCCTGGTACGGTCACCCTATGGCTACTTTAAGAGGGACTGCCACTAGACATAGGTATTACTCCAGGGTTGTAAAGAGCATTGGTCCTGTGCAATATACTATAGCACATCCCCAGACTGGAGAGTACACCATATCATCTAAAAAAAGATTTCGAGGATCTACGCTATGGGTACTAATACTATAGATAATCGGAATCCTACACTCCCATGAGGAATGAATGCGACGCCCTATAGAAAGAGTCCAGATAGAATGATTCTTTCTTACCTAAAGTCCCACTTGCTGACCTGCTTCCCTAAGGGAATAGAGTGACGTGCACTGGCACTAGATGAGCTTAAGATTTTCAATATACTTGCTTAAGACTTTCTTATACAATTGGCACTCCAAGGGAAGATCAAGGGATAAGCACTCACTATAATCGGGGTGAGATCTCGTAAGAGTTGGCACCCTCGCCGCTAGCTTACTAAATGTAAGAGAACTTGCGGTGAAAAGGGTACTCCCAATTGCTGTAACAGAACTCGCAGGTAGAAGAACGAACTTCCAATGCATCGAAGCTTTCTACTCCTACTTGAATACTTGCTCTTGCTCAATGGCCGAAAGAGAACTTTCTTTAGTAAAGCACTTTAAAAAGCTTTCCAAAATTGGCTAACTGGATTGATTTTCCCTTGTTGGGACTAGAGAGACTTGTGCAATTGGAGGGGCACTTTCACCCACAGGCTCGTAAGGGGAAGGGACAAATACCTTTACTTGGTCTAACAGTCCAAGAGCTCTCACGGTAATTGGATAGCTGGAAAGCTAGCTTGAACCAAGCCAAAAGGTGGTGCGTCATTACCTTGAACCAATGAATTCTCAGATTACTGGCAGTAATTCGTTCATTTCACTGAAAGAGCTGGTAGCTATAAGCTTCCCCACTCTAATAGTATTTTTTAGATTCAAGCTTATTTCCTTGAGGATCGCAACCCGAATCTTAGGATAGTCTACTTTCTGATAGTATAGGAATAGCAGTCACAGAGGGAGGATCACAAATAAGTGTATTCTTACTAGATGAGACATCTTCTCTATTCTTACTAGAAGAGACATCTTTTGAAGATTTCTTAAAAAAATTCAAAAGAATTTATCATTGGTCCTGTCTTCTTTCCAAAAAAAAGTCAGGGGGCCCACCACACCACTTCCCTTGACCCCTTACCACGGGAGTCACTAAAGATGAGACTGACCATGATAAGGGTATGGGGCATTGATTGGCTTGGAGGATTAAGGGGAATAGATTCGGGTAGTGGAGCCAACATATTAGGTCGGCCACTGAGATTTTGCCCCTTTTTCTCCACCTGCGCAGGAGGGATTGCTGCAGGATTCAGATGCCGCTCTTGACTGAGCCCGGGTTTAGGGGCTACCTGGGTTTGTGCCCAACCTGGGGGCGCCAAGCGCAATTCGAGATCGGGATAGAGGGTTCTAGGGTAAAAGCAATCCATCCTTATAGCAAGTCCTAGAGTTAAGTAAAAAAGACTTCTCGGGAGTTTGGGAGTGTGACTATAACCAATACTCATGTATAATATCCTCTTTCTAGTTAAAATAAGTATTACCTACCTGCACAATCAATCTATGGCGATCTCGGTCTCATGCGCCAGTCCCTCTTGCTAAGCCTAAGTGTTAAGCATATCTTATATTAACCTATCTTAAAAGGACTTCCAGACATTGATTTTACGAGAGTCAAAAGTAGGGCCATTCTTTTTCTCCTTGCGAGCCAATACCCTTATTAGGAAAGTAGGGACTTATTTGAAGTTTATAGATATAGTCTGTCAGGCTGGTCTCCGGGGTCGTTTCCCTAGCAGAGCAGGTTGGTTTCCGGTTCCCTACAAGCGTTCTATATAAGCGGTCCCTGCCAGTTACATCAAGTTCCATTCCAGCAATCAATTAGGCTAGTATTGATAGTTCAAGCTAAAAATTCTTTCTTAAAAAAAATAATAGGTTAGCGGGACAAGGAAGAAAGTGCGATTGTATTAGTGTTCCGGGAAGAAAGGGAATCATGCGCTTCTCTAAGAAAAGAAAAAGAGAGAGTTTACACAAGTACAAAACGAGAAAAAAGCATTTATCGAGAAAAGGTCCCATAGTCATGATTGGGTCGACTAGGCCAGATCATGACTCATCATATTTATATATAGACTCCTCATATTTATATATATATAATCGAAAGATGAAAGGTTTCTTTTTGTTCGGTCAATCTGTTTCCTCTCGATTCACCTAAAACTACTTTTGCCACTAACGTGATACAATGAGCCATCTCATTCTACATTGAGTTAGCATCCTCACCTAACTTCCACTCCGTCTCATTAATTATTTTCTCTCTTTAAACATAACTTGCTTATCCCCTTTCAAATTCCACCACCTAATCCTAGGCTCCCTTGCTCCTTCTCTTCCATCTCTTAATACTAAGATAGAGTACTAAAAATCTATGTTGGGTTGCTACACTCTCTGCAGGTATCACCCTTACAATCCTTGAAATACTTCTGATCCGCTCATTGCGTTAGGAAGAAGTCAATCTAACTAACATTAGAACCACTCCTAAAAGTTCTCAAGTGCGAGTCTCTATTCCGTGTTGGCAAGTATCAAATCATACGCCATAGCAAAAAGATACTTTTCCGTGTTATCTTAAGAAAAAGGACGAAGAATTATAGAATTGTCGTGTATGTTACTTTTTGGGTGTGGCCATTTTGAATCCCATTTCCTCCATTCCGAATGAGATAAAAAAGAAAAGGGGCTCGAAATCCGATAAATCGAATACCTCCTGGCTTCAGTTCTTAAACCTATTTTTTTGCGCCTATTCGCAAGAGCAGATACGGGCCATGGCTGAGCAGACCAAGTCCCGTAGAAAGCTTGACCGTCTCAGTAGCTCCTCCTTCTCTTCTTTAGTAGAGGTGTTACAACCTTGAGACAATGAAAAATAGAATTGAAGATTCAGTCTAACAGTATGTTTAACCATACCAAAGGTAAGTAGTCATCAATTGAGCGAAGCGATGGGCACGTAGTCACTTGAGCTAAGCGAAAGGTATGAAGTCAGGCGATTCATAGCATAGAATCCCTAAATTATTAAAGCACTAATTGCTATTTTTCAATATCAACTTTACGTACTAGTGAGTAGCCTATTGAAGAGGGTATGGGATATGAACGATCTTGACCCACAAGCAGGTTAGCTCGAGAGGGTAAGAGGCCCTAGTGTACATTGCCCAAAGTCTTTCAATCTTTAGACTTCGTTTAAGAAGCGACAGATCCTGGCGCATGAGTACTTGAGGCAAATGGCCATTGCCCAGGCTGATGGACGAGCCCACGCGGGGAGAAATTAAAGAAGCAAAAATAGAGTTAATCGTACTTTCTTCACCAAAAATCATGTCCCTCCACTCCTAAGCAGAAAGGCCTCACAGAGCGTCAACACCGACACATTGTAGAGCAACGTCTTGCAACTATGTACAAAGCCTCCATTCCCCTGGGTGTCGTGTTTGAAAGCACAGTCTTTGTCATAAACCGATTACCCTCCGCTCCAAATGGCTCTATTTCTCCCACAAAGTTCCCAAAAACCAAGTTTCTCAGCTTAAAACTTAAGAATCTACTCACAATTTTAATGTAGAACTGAAGAAGCACAATTTCCTTTAATGACGAGGAATCCAACCGAAGAGAAGCGAGCATCATAATAGCTTGATAAAAAGATATTTAGTCTAAGAGGACCTTAGCAGCCGCTTCGCCCCTATATCCTTCCCAAAAATGCTCGCTGTTCCTTGAAAGGAAAGAGGAATCTGTGTACTCGGCAGCATTCTAGTAGCAAAAAAAACTGTTATTGTTTTTTTAAATCAAATCAAAGTAAAGTTTCGTGAGCTCTGAGCGATGTTTGAAAAGATAATCCAAGTCAAATCAAAGTAGAAAAATCATAAAAAAATAAGATGAAATATTGCCACCCATTGTAGGTGTAGTAGGTGTCCCCGCACATCAGAGTGCACAAGATAAAAAGGTTCCTTTTTAGTCTATAAACATTTTTGGAAAGGAAGAGCATGTTGTTTTCCAAGCAAGTTGACAAGGCATAGAAAAAAAAGACTCCTCTCTAATAGACCCTAAACAACCAACCTCTAGAAGCTAGATCCTCATGGCCTTGACTTGACAACGGACATCACTCTCTTTAGTCAACACTTTGACTTGATGTTGCCGCTAGCCGCAGACCTCTCCTGGTGCTGCCCGCTCCGCCGCAGCCCTCCCTAGGGACGCTCGCCCCACCACCGCCCTCCCCAGCTTTGCTCGCTTCGCCGCCGCCCCACCCGCACCGCCGAACTCATCCGGATCCAGTTGCCACCCCTTACCCCTTCAAACCCTAGCCGTCACCGCCATCTACTCTCTAGCGCGCCGTTTTCGCATCGGCTTGCCCTCCCCATCCACTAGCAGTGCACCGCGCTGCCACTCCGTCTCATCGTCATCTCCGGCGCCGGCCGTTGCTTCTGGATCAAGGTCTGCGACCACAGTTCGCTTCTCGACCTCCACATCACTGCTCGCCATCCGGTGCATCCCCATTCCTCTCGATCTCTTCTAGTTCACTTCACTCCAACCGCTCTCCTCCTTCATCATCGGCCGTGCACCCCGCCGCCGTTGACCCCGATACCTCTCCGCCTGTGCCGCGTCTCACGTCGGCTAGGCATGGAACCAGGGTGGCCCACACCACCGGCTGGAGCTGCCTCCCCCCACGCCATGCAAAGCCCGCTGCTCCAGGTAAATTGTTCTTTTGTCATGTTCTGAATGATAGTCTGGAAGCATTGTCAAGTGAAAGATGCAAATATGATAGCCAAATTCAACCGTGTCAATCATCATCGACACCGGCACAGTGACAGATTCAATTCGTAGCTTTATTAAGGTTGGTAAAATCATTTTTTCTGTGCAAACTCTGTGCTCCTATTTAGGTTTGAAAAAACATGAATCAGGTCTATAAAGTGTCAAGCAATCAAATGCAGAGTTATTTACTTGTATAAATAGTTAAACACAGACATGCTTATTGCAGAGTTAACTCAATGATGTAACACGAAATAATATGCTGCAGATAGCCCAAATTGATGGTACAGCTTGGATATCATGTTTGTGGGATCATCATGTAGCATTTTTGAATGGTGAGATGACACTATATCTGCATTTCCCTGTCATGTTGTAGCTATTCTCACAATCCAAATCTACTCTTCTTAATATCAGTAATTGTGGCTGCAATTGTAAGAGCATTGTTTGCCCGGTTGAAAGAGTGCATGTTGTTTTCTTGTCAATCCCGTTGTTACATATTTTGAAATCTTCGATTTATTCACATTATATGAAATAGAAAATCAGTATAAAAGGGCTGGTGTAATGAGCATCCTAAATTAACATAAAAGACTGATTGACTTCAAGGGCTAGGAAATAAATAGTATTCAAACAATTTATGTATCTATTTGAAAGGACTTCAAGGGTTTACTTATGATCCCATCTTCGTTGAACTACGTCCTTAAATAAGTCGATCAGGGTGTTTCATTGTGGTGTATAATACGTTTTAGCATTAAATCTTGTACTTGGTACACAGATGCAGATAAAAGCCTACAAGTTAAAGAACAGTGCATTTAAACAGCTTGCACTTAAATCCTAGCATGCTAGACCAAAGTTAACATAATCATGCGCTTTAGAAGTTAATCTTGTGATTAACATAATCATGCCCAAAGTTTTATGCTCTAGAAGTTAAAATAATCATGTGCATTTTGTGAGCCTAAACTTTATCATGTTTATCTTCAGGGAGAATAATATATTCTTACTCTTATAGCATGTGGTTGAGTCATGGAAATTTTGCACCTTCATTTGTTCTGCAGATACAGGTGACTCTGAATGCTATTACTTCGGCGATTGATGGCTTAAAAAGATTATATATATAGAAAAACTGAAGCCTCTGGAGGTTGCATACCGGTTCAACGATTTTGCTTTCCCACTATAGGTACAGACTTCTGTTCACGTTATTGGAAAGATATCAAGTTTTGTCATGCTAATTGGGTTATTGTACCATTACTCGCATGCCATTACACATTTTTTGTGTTTTTAAAGTACCATTTTTGGTACAGTATTTTAGCAATTTTAAATACCAAGCTAGAGCTGTTTTAGGTTCTGGAAAACAACTATCCAGGTTACATGGTTGAACCATAAATTTGTTTTTAACAATGAGTTTGTAACTACCTGGAACTCTACATATTGCTACGGAAGTACTATAATGTGATATGAATCCCATACTGATTTTTAACATCCAAAACAAAAGAAAATAGAAATTACTGTTAGTCAAATTTTGAATATGGGAGTAACTGATATATTAGTAGTAGCTCCGATTTCGATTCGAATGCAAACAAGGCAATCTAATAATTTGTGTTTTGTAAAGCCGGGATCAAGGCTTTGCAGAAAGGATTTGAACTTGTGATGATTCGTGTTGGCCTATGTTTCTCTGGGACTATGTTTAAAACCTTGACGAGCTTTAGCAGTATGCTTGGGGTCCAACAGTGCACATACTCACCTTAGAAAAATTGCAAGAGGTGGCCCAAACAGTACAAAACAAGACAACTACTAAGAAGAGTGGCTGCCCAAGCATTTCTGGATGCCCTTTTGCACTGATGGTGATTTTATATATCATAAGTATATATGTATATATATAAATGTTTCATTCATTTCTATTATTTTTTATTGAACACGATTTGTATTGCAACTGATTGTAGGACTGGAACTACGAGCATACTTTTCCAGAGAGAGTCCTTGTTGGTAACAACATGGTCCCTAGGTACCTTAATTGGGACCTGACTTATTTAGAGCATCGCGGAGGAGTTTGTACAAGTTGGTTGAATCGATGGGAGTGTCGCAGTTTATTCATGGTGGCCTCATGCCTTACTATGATGAGGGGTGGATTTTCATTAGTCAGTCTTCTTTTGCAAAGTCGGCTTATCTGAACTCTTTTTGTTCCATCCTAGATGAATATGCTTGTCACTGTCTCCTTGCATAATCATATCAATCTCTTGTGCAAGATTGCTGCCAGCCTACTGTTTCTCCAAGCAAATTCAAGGGCAAGGGTATATTCTAAATGGAAATGTAATATTTCTATTAGTCTGGCGCCTGTACAATGTTAATTTGTATTACATGCATGGCTCCATCCAGTGGCAGGCGTCGGAGATCGCTTAAGCTAGTCCCAGTATGCATTGAAGTACAGGCTAGGTACTGGCTTTTCTCAAAAGAAACTAGGAATCGAGCCTTGGTTTATTTGTTTATGCAGCGATGGCTTTGATCTCAATTGCTATTTTTAGACACCACCTAAAGGCTTCCTTCTGGGCTTTTTGATTTGAGTGTCAGGGTGTTTCCTTCAAGAAGCAGTTCTTCTATTAAATAAAGTAAATAAGGAAACCCCCTTTCAAAAATGAGTTTCCACAGCTGTTTCATTCCCACATCCAAACATACCATCTCCAATACAACATCGCTATCAGTGGGTGCTTTTGAAAACATGATCGAGGAAAGGAAAGCGAAGCGCTGGCTGATTAGACTCTTCAAAGGGATTCTTTGCTATCAAGCTAGAAAAGAGGAGTCAACATTCATAACACTTCTTTGGTCTCTAAGGTGAGTAAGATTTGAATATATAGCTAACACATGCTTTTTTCCGATCATTTGGAAAGGTAATTGGAGCTTTTTGATTGACAATGGGAACCTTCTAAATAATATGTGTCATGTTAAACTGAGAACATGTCAAAGATTGTGCTTTTAAGCAATGTCTCTCTCCTTGATAACATCCACTATAACTATAGTAAGGCGCGCTGCTAAAGATAAGTCTAGTAGAAGAAATAGGACGAGGACTAGGTTTAAGTTTTATCCCCCGTTCGAAAGGGTAGGTAAGGACCGCAGCACTCAAGATCCTTCTGGGCCATAGCCTCATTAACTGGATCAAGGGCTCAAACAAATAGGAGTTTTTATTTCTAAAGAAAAGTTGCCTATTAATAAGCAGTCTTCCCTCTTTCATAAGGCTCTAACTTGCGTAAGGAATCAAGGAGCTACCGTTGTTTCCCACCCCTTTTTTATTTTTCAGAACACAAGTTCACTGCATCGCGCCTCGTGCACCTTCAATTTCACCATTGGAGCAAACAAGCAACGATTGAGCGCACTAGCGCGAAAGCTAGAGCACGCGCATCCGTTTTCTTGCTCCTGGACTTCCCGGAATTAATGGAGCTGTGTATTTAGATAGAGATCCGCCTACTTCTCATGCTTCTAAAGAGCGAGGAAATAGTTCGATTTAGCTTTTAGGGTTGTTTTCACCTTGGTCCGTTTAGAAAGAAGAGTAAAGGCCAAGCCAATCTACCACCAAATATACTAAGTAGCCCCTAGCGGTAGGTGGGTCGTTTCCTGCGTCTTATCATGGCAAGGACACTTTTAACGGGCGTTGGGCTCCATCAAATAGAAATCCTTCTCTTCCTAAATTCTAAACCAAAGTGGTGAACTGGTTGGCACTCTGCACTCTTCTACTTTAGTTTCTACCCCTGTCCTGTGGTATAGGCAAATGCACTTGACTAGTTATGCGGTCCACCCTAGATTATCAAGTTCCTCTTGGAGGAGCAGGTACCAGAGCACTATCTTTGGAAGGAGCCAGATACCTAGACTTTGTTTCCAATACTGACTTCGATAACAAAACAACCAATCATCACCTAGCGAGAAATTGGCTGCACGGGTTTCCCGTGCCTCCTATCTAGTTAGTACTTTTGAGTTAAGACGTCATCTCGATAATAGGAAAAGTCATACTTCAATTCGATAATGGGAAAAGTCATATATAGCGCTTACCCGAATGTTCTCATTGGTTACTTGCTCGAGGGCTAAGGGAGCCGGTGCACATCCCACCTAAAAAGCAAATAGTATCATCAAACAAATAAGACCTAAGTAAGGAAATCATCACAACAAATAAGGAATTCACCGGATCAAAGTCAAGACTCTCCTCTAGCTGGAGAAAGAAGGCTGGTTCTCGGTAGTCGAGGAGAGGTGGATCTTTCTTAGAACGGAATGTTAAGACACGACCTAACATGTTTCTAGGCAGGTAACGTATAGTCACTGAAAGTTGAAGTTCCGGTGGGTCTCATCAATCGATTACCTTCCTTATTGCGCCTGCCCCTAATTGGAGCTCTTCTTATCTATTTCTATACCGAGAATAGCTTTATTGACGGGCTGAATGATCCCCTCACTTGGCTAACTCAATAATCATATGTCTGAGAGTCTGGTCGAACTAAGCGGGTTGGAGACGGGCATTTTCATTTCAACGTAGCAGTAGGGAAAGTGATTTCGGGGGGTTAGTACACATGGGCAGTTGGGACAGTTACAGGTAGTTAAGTTCGGTCTTATTCTTATGGGCAAGTTAATGAGGACATTCCTAGCATTCACTCATCTCCAAATGAAACTACACTTGATATAGCTGGTCCGATTACAAGGAGTAGAGCTAAACAATTGGAGAAGGAAATTCATTCTCAGGTGAACACTAACCTTATCGAACTATTTCCTCGCTCTTTAGAAGCATGAGAAGTAGGCGGATCTCTATCTAAATACACAGCTCCATTAATTCCGGGAAGTCCAGGAGCAAGAAAACGGATGCGCGTGCTCTAGCTTTCGCGCTAGTGCGCTCAATCGTTGCTTGTTTGCTCCAATGGTGAAATTGAAGGTGCACGAGGCGCGATGCAGTGAACTTGTGTTCTGAAAAATAAAAAAGGGGTGGGAAACAACGGTAGCTCCTTGATTCATTACGCAAGTTAGAGCCTTATGAAAGAGGGAAGACTGCTTATTAATAGGCAACTTTTCTTTAGAAATAAAAACTCCTATTTGTTTGAGCCCTTGATCCAGTTAATGAGGCTATGGCCCAGAAGGATCATGAGTGCTGCGGTCCTTACCTACCCTTTCGAACGGGGGATAAAACTTAAACCTAGTCCTTGTCCTATTTCTTCTACTAGACTTATCTTTAGCAGCGCGCCTTACTATAGTTATAGTGGATGTTATCAAGGAGAGAGACATTGCTTAAAAGCACAATCTTTGACATGTTCTCAGTTTAACATGACACATATTATTTAGAAGGTTCCCATTGTCAATCAAAAAGCTCCAATTACCTTTCCAAATGATCGAAAAAAAGCATGTGTTAGCTATATATTCAAATCTTACTCACCTTAGAGACCAAAGAAGTGTTATGAATGTTGACTCCTCTTTTCTAGCTTGATAGCAAAGAATCCCTTTGAAGAGTCTAATCAGCCAGCGCTTCGCTTTCCTTTCCTTGATCATGTTTTCAAAAGCACCCACTGATAGCGATGTTGTATTGGAGATGGTATGTTTGGATGTGGGAATGAAACAGCTGTGGAAACTCATTTTAGAAAGGGGGTTTCCTTATTTACTTTATTTAATAGAAGAACTGCTTCTTGAAGGAAACACCCTGACACTCAAATCAAAAAGCCCAGAAGGAAGCCTTTAGGTGGTGTGTGAAAATAGCAATTGAGATCAAAGCCATCGCTGCATAAACAAATAAACCAAGGCTCGATTCCTAGTTTCTTTTGAGAAAAGCCAGTACCTAGCCTGTACTTCAATGCATACTGGGACTGGCTTAGGCGATCTCCGACGCCTGCCACTGGATGGAGCCATGCATGTAATACAAATTAACATTGTACAGTCGCCAGACTAATAGAAATATTACATTTCCATTTAGAATACAATGATATACCCTTGCCCTTGAATTTGCTTGGAGAAACAGTAGGCTGGCAGCAATCTTGCACAAGAGATTGATAGGATTATGCAAGGAGATAGTGACAAGCATATTCATCTAGGATGGAACAAAAAGAGTTTAGATAAGCCGACTTTGCAAAAGAAGACTGACTAATGAAAATCCACCCCTCATCATAGTAAGGCATGAGGCCGCCATGAATAAACTGCGACACTCCCATCGATTCAACCAACTTGTACAAACTCCTCCGCGATGCTCTAAATAAGTCAGGTCCCAATTAAGGTACCTAGGGACCATGTGGTTACCAACAAGGACTCTCTCTGGAAAAGTATGGTCGTAGTTCCAGTCCTACAATCAGTTGCAATACAAATCGTGTTCAATAAAAAATAATAGAAATGAATGAAAATTTATATATATACATATATACTTATGATATATAAAATCACCATCAGTGCAAAAGGGCATCCAGAAATGCTTGGGCAGCCACTCTTCTCAGTAGTTGTCTTGTTTTGTACTGTTTGGGCCACCTCTTGCAATTTTTCTAAGGTGAGTATGTGCACTGTTGGACCCCAAGCATACTGCTAAAGCTCGTCAAGGTTTTAAACATAGTCCCAGAGAAACATAGGCCAACACGAATCATCACAAGTTCAAATCCTTTCTGCAAAGCCTTGATCCCGGCTTTACAAAACACAAATTATTAGATTGCCTTGTTTGCATTCGAATCGAAATCGGAGCTACTACTAATACACTCAAGCCAGGGAATAGAAGAAGCAGCTTACTAACTTTTAGAATAAGTAGACCTAAGTTTAGGCGGTAGTTCCAGACGAGGGTTAGCTGATGAATTGAGTAGACCTGGCTTGTCTTTTGGATTTCTTTGATCTCGTGCATTTGCAAGGCAGTGCTTGTAATTTCCCCAAGAGCATATGGCTTGGAGGTTTAACGGACTTTCGTCCTTCGACTCCTATAGGTGGCTTCACTATCACTATTGGAAAGGATGCAGCTCCACCCCTAGGCCGAAACCGAGAAAGTCAACCGTTGCCTTAGTTTGTTAGAGGAAGCCACATCATCCCTACCTATCACACCTGATGAAACCCATGGACTCACATTGTCGGGTGGGCCATGGTAAACCAGACGTCCATCATAGATAAAGATTATGCCATAAAATACATAATACAGGTCTGGTGCAGGCTGCAGAAGTGAGATCACGTCGGTGGGGCCGTATGCGGATTGATTGACTGCCTGCCTGATAGAGTGAACGATTTGGTACATGGTAACGCTGTAAAGTTGATATCTCACCCATGAATAGAGGGCTGGCTAGCATCTCACCTCAAAAAAGAGAAACTTGTCTCACCATATCATATGCTCGTTTTCGAAATCTAGTGGTATGCTCTCTTCTTTGCTTACACCTGTTACACACCTCTTGTGTAGTGACAACACTACCCGGGACTTTATCTTAGCTGTCTGGGACTTACTCTCCTATCCACCACTGGTACTAGTCTGTTGGCCAACACTTTAGTAATGATCTTGGACAATAAGGAAGGCTGATTGGTCTATACTTTGATTCTGTTAATGGAGTATTGCAGAAGAGTTCTACCAACCCAAGTATCTTCGGTTTCAGTTCTCTCTCTCTTTTTGACCTGCTACTCTGCTGTTGTTTTGGCCTTTCAAGGGAGTTTCTCTTTGGGCAAGGGTTGTTGAAGTGCTCTTTTTAAGTAAGTAGAGCAGTTAGGTTATGAGCCTTGCGAGCGGGACAGAACATAAGCCTTTTGGCTTGGAATAATAAGTACAAAAAAGGAAGGGAGAATGAAAATTAGATGAAATCGAACATGCATCGCTTCCATAAAAAGTAAATCCAAAGAAAGAATATTGAAATTTTCCTTTGCCGAACCACATTCCTTGTCGAGATCAATCAGCAGGCTAATGCAATCAGAGAAGGGTGGGAGTGAAGTAGGTTTCATGCTCATATCTGATGAGGACATCCCTTCCATGGATACAACTCATTCACCACAAGGACCACTTACTCGAGCTCGTGCTCGTCAACTTAATCGTCGAAAGCTTCCGAAAATCGTCGATGTTCTGCTCCACTTGTTGTCTCTGTTCTTCGGTCAAGTCTTCTATTGTAACTGGGATTGTATCATCTTTGCTGACCTCTTTTCCAGCCATGTCGAAGTTCTGTGTCCCACCAGGCGTGCCAAAAACGTGTTGACGCCGAAAACCGCCGGGTGTGCCAAAAAGCTTGCTGACGATCTGGTTCGGCGTCTGGTGACACGCGAAGGCCTGGGAGATCTGCTTAGCTCCAGTGCAAGTCCTAAAATCTTGAGGTTCGCAGGCGTGCCAGTCAATTTGATCCCGTAATTGACAAGGAGATGAAGAAATTTGATTACTGATCCAATCGGCCAGTAAACCGATACAGATTCCTTCTAGCCGATCGCCGCTATGCTCGTGCCCGGGCCCTCGCCTGTACTCGCGCTCCCGGGTCCTCGCTTGTGCTCGTGCCCGGGTCAGCAGCAACTGCACATCGGCTATCGGCCGATACGGGTTGATATAGACTCCTCGTAGCCGATAGCCGATGGCACCTGTGTATCGGCTAGGAAACCGATAGCACTATAAACAAATGGATAAGCTGTCAATATAACATGTGCATCGGCTAGAAGCCGATGATAAAATAGATAAGCAAAACAGTAAGCCAGCCGACTGCCGAGGAAACACATGTGCATCGGCTAGAAAACCGATGATAATATAGATGACCAAAATAGTAAAGATAACACAGTCGGCTTTATAAAAAGATAACCTATCGGCTAAGCACTCCGATAGAACGTCGCATATACACCGATCGGCTCGACAAGGATAAATCTATTATTATCGATCTAGTAGTTCAGACCTAACTGATGCAGCACAGATCGATAATAGTAAAGGAACCTCAACAAGCCGATAGACCTAATGCAACTGTGATGTAATAAGATAACTTACCGGCTATACATTCCGATAAGACGCTTGCGCAAAAACCATCAGCCTAGCAGGAACGATTTATCGCTGGCAGTTCAGTAGGTCGTACCCAACCGATGCAGCACGAACTGATGATAAATCGACCCTAGTAAACTGATAAGATCTACGCACGCGTGATGTGGTATACCTGATCGGCCTAAGAGGTCGGACCGAACCGATGCAGCCGTAGACAGGGCAGATACACCTGGGTAAGGGGTGACGAGTCTTACCCTCTCGCAGGAGTTCGGACCTAACCGATGCAGCCCCGCATGAGAAGCAAGAACCCGTCGAAAGGGTGGCGATGCGCCGAAGTTTAATTGATCTTTGTGATAATTTACAAGGCACCCGGGCATACGTATATATACCCCGAGTTGACAGGAGTCCTTATAGGACACGGTACATACTTTCCTATCTATAAGCGGAAAACTAACAAGCCCTGATCGGATATGAGATCAGGTTTCCTAAAAGATAAAACTATCTAATGGATAAGATAAATAACTGCCATAACGTTGTCTTCACGATTCCTTGTCAAATCCGGTTTCTTTTGGATTAATTTCCTCCGGTTGCTATAGCTTCTATCTTTACCGAATCTGATATGAGCCGTGCCAAATTTTGGCGTTAACAGCTACCTAATGCAAATGATTTAATTGTGATTAGGAATCTAGGAAAGGATGAAGGAAAGGGACCAAGTCAAGCAAGAATTCGAGATGGACTCGTTCTGGAATTAGATTCGGATTGCTGCGATGGTACCAAGTTCAAACGGGCATAACTTCCTCATACGGACTCCGTTTGGGACGTTCTTGTACTTCATGGAAAGCTTATGAAGTCTACTTTCCAACGGATACAACCTCATCTTCAAATTCCATCCGAGCCGGCCACAATCATCAAAACAATCCATATTGGTTCCTGAGTCCGAGTCAAACGGGTGCTACGCCATCCCACTTGGGCCCATGGGCCTTGTAACCCTAGGTGTGCGCGTGGGACGTCCCTCCCTGGTCGTCTCCCTATTTAAGAGCCGCCGGCTCCCTTGTTACGACTTGGATTTCGTTGAGTTTAGGTTTAGCCATTGCGCAAACTTTTGTTCTTCAGTTGTGTCAGGCGACCACCTGTCAAGACAGCTTCGGGATCCCAACGTTGTGTTTGCAATACAATTTATGCTTCATTCAAATTTCAATATCAGATTGCCTACGTCCTATTCTTGCTAGTTCTTCGATTGCTTGCAGGAATTGAACTTCGTGTTTAGGTTGATCTCGCCGCCAGCAGGGTCAATAACATCTCGGAGTTGCTTCAGCGTAAGGCGCAAGCAACGTCGTGCATTTGTAGTCGGATTGCCAGGGTCATCTCCATCCACAAATCGATAGCCATCAGTCTCATCGAAAGATCGGGCACCTCATCCACATCAATACACCCATACACTAAATATGTGGTGAGCATCCAATTCGTTCAGAATCTAGATGGTAGGTAGGGCATTGTGCTCAGTGAGTGAGGCATGCTCTTGCCTTCTTTTAGTGCTTCTTTAGTTACTCTATGCACACCATTGAGTTCACGTGATCTTTGTGCATGCCCCAAAAGTTCTAACTAAAGAAGTTCTTCTTGAAACCGAAAGCAGACCGAATAAGTAGTTGTTGAAGTAGCTCTTTTGTCAAGTAGTAGCTCTTTGACCCAAGCCTCCTAATAGCTTTTTGCTTTATCTTGAAAGAGGTTAGAGGAGGGGAATCAAAAGAATGGAGTCCACTGACTGGGAGATCCACCTTCATACATAAGTAGAAGTTCTAGTCTAGGCATGTTCCCTTCAAACTTGATACTTTCTTTCCAGCTACAGCAACTAGAGGGGGAAAAGCCTTTTCTGATGAGTTTTCTTGCTCCATGATAAGAAGCTGCCACCAAGTTTTTGATTTGTGCCGAGCTAGACGGATTCAGATGCCAATTCCAGGAATGTCCGCTTAACTTGACTTGTGTTAGGTATTCTGGCAAGGACTGAGGCTCACTTCGCTTAATCTTTATAATACTATTCAATGGGCCAGCTACTAGAATCAGTCAATGAAAAAGCAAGCAAGGAGATGCCTGAGAATTTGTTTCTTCTTTTCAAGAGTTCACATGCCAATGTTGAGATGCTAAAAGAGTTACAGGTTTTGAATCAAGCAACAGGAGAAGTCAATCCATAACAGTTGATCGTATTTGCTCCCTTCCGGATATGCGATGCCTTGGGAATGCCAGAGTTGACAGGTGCAGCAGTCCGACCTCAGGGAGGAAAAAAAACAATTCCAGCACGCTACACTCAAAAAGCGTAGGCCCTAGGTGAAAAACATGGTACGAAAACGGTTACATTTAGATCCCAATCAGAGCGGTCTCATCGAAATAAACATATCCAAGAAGGTAGGCACACGACTGGATATAAAAAGTGGGGCTCGAAGCTGCCATCTCCAACTAGTTGGTTGAATTCTTTAATCGACAGGTGAGGTAGAAAGTAGGTAATCGCATTCCGAAGCAAGGAGTTAGGATTGACAAAGCACCATTTCCTCCGCTATGTCTCGCACTTCTATCAAGTGAAGAGCTCACTGTAGTTGAACTAGATAAAGAAGAGTAGCCCCCCAGGTCATCAATTAGTAATAGAATAATCCCAGTAGTAGTCCTCTTGCCTAGCGGAGTCAGCCCTTAATAGGCATACCAAAGATTGGACATCATTGTCTAAGCGTGCTTGCTTTGCGCACCGGCACAACTGAATGATAATCCACTGGCTCAGATTGAGTGGCTCACTTCCTTGAGAATCCACTGGCTCAGATTAAGTGGCTCACTTCCTTGAGAAGGGCTTTCTATAACTAAGAAATGAGAATTGTTGACCCATATGATCTCAGGCTCATAAAGAGGATGAAATTGATAATTTCATTCACACTTTGAGATTGAGCTCGTCAGTGATCTTTTCCAAGGTGTCTAGAGAAACCTACTTTGAACATGACATTCGTACCCAAGGAAAGTTTTGGCAGGCATCACTGTGATCTTGAAGCCCTTGTTAGGAGCTAGTCGGTATGTCTCACTACTAAAGAAGGTTCTGGCATGCTTCGACTTAGCCCTGTGATCCGCTAATTCATCTCTTGATCTGGTATTCCGCAAAGGAGGTGGATAGGGTAAGTGAAAGAAGTGGCGAGGGTAGAAAAAAGGTTTGAAATTCTAGGTTACCGCGGTATCAAACAAAGGACATAGTGGATTAGGTAACACCTCTTTTTTTTGTTTTGAGAGGAAAGATCTATGAAAGCTGAAAGCCCATTCTCATTCTATTCTCAATTTCATCCACTTTCTTGGCTCAGGTGACTATCTATCGCCCGGTGAGTATCAGAGTAAGAAGGTCAACCTCAGGCACAAGTTCCGAGAACAAGACCAATCAAATAAGGAAGCTAAGTATAGAACTTGTCTGTAGGCGGAAAGAGTACGCCGTTAAGCAATAGGCAAGCGTAGTCGATAGGCAAAGAGCTTGCCTGGGGCTTCATAACTCAAGTTTGAGCCTAGCGCAAAAGCCGATTCAAAATTGTCTATTTCCTGGCAAGTCTATGAGAGTCATATTACGGATCCTCTGATCTTTAGCTTGAATGGTCGTGTTTTTACATAATGAGGTCTTTCTTCTGAGCTCTTCTATTATGGTACGGAAAAATCAAACCTATCACTCTCAAAGAATGGGTAAAAAGAATTCAAACTAGGGGAGCCAATACTCTCTAACTACCTATACTACGCCCCCATTGATTGGAAACCCTCGGGGAAAAGGCAAGTAGAAGAATCTTTCTAAGAATCCTCTTTTTTAGTAGGGCTATGCTATATCGATTTTTTTTCTTCCTTGGTGAGGCTTTCTCTGCAAACAAAGAAAGCAAAAGTGAAAAAGCCCACCCTTCTAGCGTCAGTTTCTGAGTAATAATAAAGACGATGTCAAACCAGTTATCAAACTTGATAAAGGAGGATAGTTACAATAGAAAAGATCCCCTAGTCTATCTAGAAAATCCCCCCTTGAGCGAATTGCAGAGAAAAGTGCAATCCTAAGGTAAAACCCAGAAGTTGCAGTGCCAATTTCTAGCAATACAGTATCAGTGAGCTTTCTTCTTCCTCGGGGATGGATTTGGAGTTTATCTTGGGAGTGTTCTTCCAGCTTGTCCTCTTCCCTACGGTTTTCTTGCATGCAGTCTCTGGGAGGACTAAGGAAAGATCCTAGTACTCCGGGTAGGGCTCTAGAGAAGATTCCCTGAAAGAGCTAAGATTACTAAATTGATTTACGCTTTCCTCTTTCATTTTTTTCATATATAGAATTGGAACGATTTCCTTGCCTGTGATCAAACCTGAGTCTTTGAAGGTAGTGATAAAGCTACTCGGAATATCGAGCTAGCGGGGGGTCTAATCAGATCAATCGGTAGTTCCGTAATGAGTAGTCGAATACACATTGAGGAGACCCACCCTGGTTGTAAAGCGAGCCATCCTTCCTTTCATTTGTTGCTTTGTCTTCAGTTTGATTTTAAACTAGACCTTCTCTCGGGACTGTGGTGACGAACCTTACTTTCCTCGGTCAAGTGGTTGACCTGTCTGTCCAATAATTTGACAAAATGAATGGGAATCCTATAGTTTGACCAGCCTGGGAAGAGTAGTCAGAGGCAATTCATTAATATGGAGCTGTTTATATCGGCTTTCTTTCCTAACTAATAGGAAAAGAGAGACATGCGAGTTCGACTCTCGTTTTATCCATGTTCAACAGTCCTTTTCCATCTTGGTACTGTTGATTAGTACCGCTCAACTACGAGATGCTTGAAAGTCGATGTATCAATAATGTTCCCAAGAGTAGCATCGAGCCTCGAAACGGCAAGCCATGCTTCAAGCTAAGCCAGTATGAATCTAATTGATTGCTAAACTGAAGGAATGATCTCTGTCGAAGATTCTCATTCTGAAGTAGGTGCTGAGCTCTGGAGGGATAGGTGGGATCATACCTATTTGAAGAACATTCTGTAACACTTGTTTTTGTGTGGGAAGAAAAAGAAGCACACAAGCGAACAACCATCTAACCGTCAGTTTGAACTCCCAGGATCACTCCATCAGTAAGAAAAAGCTTTCGTTTCCATCATTCAGCAGTGGAATAGAATAGTTCGATGGTATTGATCGTCCAACCATTGATTGGAATGTCTATCGTGATAAACCGTGTGATTTGAGCATATCTATAGCTAGAACTGTGTGATTCTATAAGCTAAGCAGATGAGGCAACAAAGAACCTAACCATCCTCTCTGATTGACTTCATCAGAAGATTCCTATGGTCTGGTTTACCTTTCTTCTTTCCTTGCAACCTTGGATCGATATGGTTCATCCCTAGGCAATGCTCTTTCAACGGTTGATAGAAGAGGGGGACGGGCAAGGGTTCAGTTCGTCAGAGGTATTAAAAAACCCTTCTTTTTGGTCTTTTCTTTCTTGCCACCACTTTAACAGGTGCCACTGCAATGAGAACATAAGTTGCGGAATTTTTTCTTTATTCTTTTTTGTTTTGGTGCGCTCTTCCTTTTTTTTGTATAGAAAGAAGGGTTCAGTGGGAGGGCAAGGGGTAGTTAAGTTTTAGGTTGGCTCTTTGTTTTCTCTTACATTCTTTTTGGTGTAATTTAATAAAGAAGTAGCAATTGTCCATTTCATTTTTTTGCATTGGTAGTGATTTTTCATTTTCAAGGGCAAAGGGGGGAAGGGAAAGGATTGACCCTCAGGGATCATATTACTCCTGAAGACTGGGGGAAAATAGCAGGATTGGAAAAGTTCGAAGAGATTGAGGAAGACAAATCCATTGTCGAATCCTGCAGGGTGATAACATTGAGTAGTGGGGGCTGGCTTCCACCCCTGAGAGCTTGATTTACTAGAAATCCCGCCGAGTCCTAGTGGGTCCAAATTCCGCAATAAGTTCCGAGAAATGGAGGAAATGATGCATTCAAAGTTCACATAATTGCAAGAAAGACAAAATCCTTGAAAGAAAAACCAAACAAGACCAGATGTTCCCTATTGTTATCGGGAACGAGACTAAATGTTCGGCTTTAATGAGATGGACCTTGATTCCTCTCCGGCCAGGAAAAGATGCGGCTCCTCTTTGTTCTACTACCTTCATCCTTGGGTGAAGCCAGCTGGCTCACCAAACAAGAGGCCTACTGTTAAATCATTGGTAACCATGCCTAACGGTCGGTCATCTAAGCTATCGGCCAAAGCAAGTGAGAGCTGTTCAAGAGTTGGGGTCATATCTTTAGCTTGAGCAGCATCCGCTCCCAAAATGTGAGTGAAGCTTTAAACAAAGAAGAAAAGCTACAAGTGGAACAGCTTCTTCTATTCCTTGTTGGCCTCCAGCTCCTTCTGTCCCTCAATCCTCTTCTCTGCCTTTTTATTATTATTATGCATGGCATGCTCCCTGTTCGTATCTTAACAGGGCAACCTTCTCTTGCAAACAATCCCTTCGTCGCTAACACCGGTAATGCCCCATCCCTTTAATACTCCCTTCAAGGAATTTCTCTCGCGTCCCTGTAGTGATAAGAGTCCATTCTCGAACAGCTTTGCAGCCGAGGCAGCCATCCTCTTGCCAATCATTGGTTGAGTAAGGGGCATTTACCTATCAGTCCTAGTCCTAAGGCAATCGGAGCACTAAGCCCAATTACTGCTTTACTCCGTTAATTTAATTAGACTTCATTCTCCTAGTCCTATTCCTAATTGTTATTTCGGATTCTGTGCCTAGGTGGTATTATTCTTACTATTGATTCAACCTCTTCGGGCAAACGTTGTCACTTCCTTTATTTGAAAAAGAAGGGTCTAGAACTACAGTGATATGATACCTTCTTCCCTTGGTCTGGGTAGGTAGGTTATGTAGGCTACAACTGTTCATAGGTTGTTCGATCGCAAAAGGCCAAATAATCGATTACTAGTATGCCGGATATTGCCAGGAGGCCCTTCTCCCTATGTTTGACTCATTCTAGATGGGTTCACACCTATCGATTCCGGTCAAAGAAAAAAGCTTTTTCACGGCATCCGTCCCATCACACCAATCTACGCCAAGATAAAGAATGCTGGGTTGCCAGGAACAAACCCTGTGATTCAAGGTTTTGCCTAGAATTGCCTTAAAAAAAATGCACCCCATTTTTTCCATTCGAGAAACAACGAGCACGACTGAAGTGGCTATACATACAAATCCATTTACGGATCTATATGCTCCGATTGGAACTGGAAGTTCCAGAACTGGCGGCTGGTATACCACCATAATGAAATTGCCTTTTCTTTTTAGTATTCGGATAGTATTTCTGTTGGCTTCATCGGGGGGCTCGCGTAGTTTGTTACGTCAACTCCAAAAGGATAAGTTGCATTGGAATCGAGAAAGTTTCGTTCATAATTGCATAAAAGAATAGTGGCTGTGGCGCGTCGAGGGTCAACCTTGAATCGAATAACCTTTCGAGCCTTCCGCAATGGATCTCTATCCTCCTTTGAAACCAATAGAAGTTCACTGACCATCCCTGTTACACACATAACCCAAGGTAGGATCGAGAGGAGAAGAATAGGACACTTGCTAGTATCATAACTTCTCAATGGGAGAATGATGAGGACATCACCACAAATGATACAACCATACCTACGCATGGAGGAGATCAACAAGGAAAGGGAGGAGATCACCAAGGAAACGGATTCGTGCAGGCTGGATTCGGATTGTAAGACAGCACCAACTTGTGACGGCCGCCGCGACTTCATACGAATTCCGATTTGGGAGTTCTAGTACTTCACGGAAAGCTTATCAAGTCTACTTTCCAACAGATCTAGATTCATGCTCATATCTACTCGGAATCGTCCGCAATCATTATTTTAGTGACGAGAAATTTTCTGTTTAAAGTGCTGCGTCACTGTTTTTGGGCCTTCGGCCCATGTATCAAGTTGGGTCCATTAGGGACACGTCCTAGGGTTAGAGAACGACCCCAACACCTTGTGGTCATCCTCCCATCCTATTAATACCTTTAGAGCCGCCACAAACAGATTGGGTTTTGTTAGATTAAAGTTAGCGTTGCTACTTTACCGTGTAATCCTGTGGTCGGTTAGATCGCCGGTTTGCTCGTCTTTGGAACCCCACCGTTTGTTCTCTTTGAGTTAAACCTTCATCTTGTTGCTAGTTCATCTTGTTCTTGCTAGTTCTCGATTGCTTACAGGAACAATTACCTTTGTGGTTGGGCTGATCGTGCATCCGTCGAGATTGCGAACAGCCTCTAGAGTTGGTGTAACGATTGCTAAGGCGCAACGTCTCTAGACGGTTGTAGTCAGATCGCCAACGTCGCTCTATCCAATCGACTTATCCTCTCATCGAAAGATCGGGACACCCACGTTCACACCAGGTGGTATCAGAGCTCAAGGTTGCTCGGTGAGAGATTTTTTTTGTTTCGTAAAGTTTTATTACCTACAGTCCAGAAGCCAAAAAAAATAGTAGATTAGACTACCGAGGTCCAAGACAATTCGAGCCTTTTACTAGTTCTGCTTAGTTTAAGTTTGTTGAGTTTTCTGTTGCATCGTTGTGTCGAGTTGCTGGTCTTAGCATCTAGTCGTTCAGAGTTTCGAGTTCTGTCACGTGTTAGTCACCGTAGCGGTTGGTGTGTGTAAAAAAAGAAGAAAAAAAAGAAAAGAAAAAAGAAAAAAGTGTAACTTTTGAATACGACCTCCGATTGAGATGTTTCTTGACCCGTTGGAAAGGGATCGGGAAGATAGGGTGGAAAATCTGGGGTTTTCAGATCCGCGTGAACCTCTAGGCACACGCGCGGCAGCTTTGACCCTAAAAAAACGTCGTTTAGGCCGTCAAAGTGGGCCCGTAAACCGAGGAAAAATCAAATTTCTCAGAATCTGCTCAAATTTGACAGGAATCTTTTACAAGTGATTAAGGCTCCCTGAGCAGACGGCATCCTTTTTCGAGCCCCTGAACTCCTTGTGCAGCGTCATCTAGTTTATTTCTGTGCGGTGTACCCGTTTGTGTTCTAGGCTCGCGTCTCTAGTACGGTCTAGCCTAGGACCAGCACGGTGCCAACTTTGAACGATTATTCAACTTGCTTTGACTAACGTGGTTCTAGTATTCCTTTGTTCACTTTCAGCCCTCCTATAGCTCCACCGGTTCGACTATCACTTGACAAGGTTTCAGCAACCAAGGCAATCCTAGTCTGACGGTTGCCATCATGTCCTGTTAGCTTGGTAAGAATTGATAAGAGCTTGTTTGAACAGGTTGAGAGTGAGGGCAGCTACATCCTAGTAGTGTGTCGAGGAACTTTCTTGTGTAATACCTTGTTTTTCGTTTCTTTTTCCTAACCATGACAGGGATTGAAGAACAGAACGAGGGGGCGTCACATTCACCCCGAACTAGGGGAATCATACAACATTTTGCTACCCAAGTGAGGGTGCGCATAGAAGGTCTTGAGGAAGATGTGCGTATCACCAATGAGCGGCTAGCTCATGTGGAGGCTACACAGATCGCGACCAACACCAAGCTCACGGCCCTTGCTGATATCATGAGGCGTCTTGATGAGATCGCCCAAGCACCCTGGGTGGCACCTCCAGTGGTGCCCAATGTTGCTATTGGCGGATATGGAGTCATGGGCAGTGAGGTGGGCGAACATGACTATACTGCTGACTCTGAGGAAGATCCGGACCAGCGACGGCTTAGATTCAACCACACCGGCATGGCTCCCCACCGGCCACGCCGTGAGGTACATAGCAATGATGAATCATTTGATAAGATAAAATTCACTATGCCTCCTTTTGATGGTAAATATGACCCTGATGCTTATCTTTCGTGGGAGTTAGCAGTAGACCAAAAGTTTGCTTGCCATAATATTCCAGAAAATAAGAGGGTTAGGGCTGCTACTAGTGAGTTTACTGATTATGCTTCTATTTGGTGGAGTGAGTACCGTTGTACACATATGAATGATATACCACATAACTGGGATGGTTTGAAACGGATTATGCGTGCTAGATTTGTACCTTCATATTATGCACGTGATTTGTTAAATAAGCTGCAACAATTGAAACAGGGTAATAAATGTGTGGAAGAATATTATCAAGAATTGCAAATAGGCATGTTGCGTTGTGGTTTAGTAGAGGATGAGGAGGCGGCTATGGCTAGGTTTTTGGGTGGTTTAAATTGAGAAATTTATGGTATTCTTAGCTATAAAGAGTATAATAATATGACTCGATTGTTTCATTATGCTTGCAAAGCTGAAAGAGAAGTGCAAGGACGATGTACACGCACAAGAGCTAACTTTTCTGCAGGGAGCGCTGCTGCCCCACCAAGCCGTACAGCTACACCGTTGCCCTCCAACAGCAAACCGCGGCCACCACCTACCACAGCACCACCACCTGTTTCAAAGGCAACCAAAGGTTCTATACAAGCACCTACCCAGAGTGCTTCTTCAGTTGCTTCCACAGGACGAACAAGGGATGTTCAATGCCATCAACGCAAGGGTTTTGGACACTTACGAAGGGACTGCCCTAGCAAACGCATTCTGATTATTAAGAAGAATGGTGAGTATTCTTCCGCTAGTGATTTGGATGAGGATACACTTGCAGTGCTTGCAGCTAAAGATACATGAAGTGAAGAGGTGGAACATATTGGTGCTGAAGATGCCGAGCACTATGAGAGTCTTCTTGTGCAGCGTGTGTTGAGTGCACAAATGGGCAAAGCGGAGCAGAATCAGCGGCACATGTTGTTTCAAACAAAGTGTGTCATCAAAGAGCGTTCTTGCCGCATGATTATTGATAGAGAAACTTGGCCAGCAGTGACATGGTCGAGAAACTTGCACTTAGTACCAAACCGCATCCACATCCATATCACATCCAATGGCTTAATAACAGCGGTAAGGCAAAGGTAACTGACTGGTGCAAATTAATTTTTTATTGGATCATATTGTGATGTTGTTGAATGTGATGTTGTGCCTATGCAAGCATGTGCTATTCTGCTAGGTAGACCGTGGCAATTTGATAGAGATTCAATGCATCATGGTAGATCAAATCAGTATTCTTTTCTGCACCATGATAAGAAAATTGTGCTACATCCTATGTCTCCAGAGGCTATTGTGCAAGATGATATTGCCCAAAAACTTAAATTACAGGACCATGCTAACAGTGAGAAGAAATGATAAGAAACAAAACAAATTTATTTGCCCCAAGAAAAATGAGATAACATTGAAAGGAACATGCTTGCTTGCTACCCGCTCTGATGTTAATGAATTGATTGCTTCCACATCTGCTTGCTATGCTTTAGTATGCAAAGATGCTTTGATTTCACTTCACAATATACTGCATTCTTTGCCCCTTGCTGTGTCTAACGTTTTGCAGGAGTATGAGGATGTTGTTCCAAAGGAGGTACTGTCGGGGCTGCCACCGATGTGTGGGATTGAGCATCACATCGATCTGATTCCCGGAGCTTGAGTCGAGGACGACTCAAATGCAAGTTGGGGGGATGATGAGGACATCACCACCAATGATACGGCCACACCTACGCATGGAGGAGATCAACAAGGAAAGGGAGGAGATCACCAAGGAAAGGGATTTGGGACTGTACGACAGCACCAACTTGTGACGGCCGCCACGACATCATACGAACTCCGATTTGGGAGTTCTAGTACTTCACGGAAAGCTTATCACGTCTACTATCCAACGGATCTAGATTCATACTCATATATGCTCGGAATCGTCTGCAATCATCATTTTAGTGACGAGAGGTTTTCTGTTTAAAGTGCTGCGTCACTGTTTTTGGGCCGAAGTCCCATATATCAAGTTGGGTCCATTAGGGATACGTCCTAGGAGAATGACCCCAACACCTCTGTGGTCATCCTCCCATCCTATTAATACCTTTAGAGCCGCCACAAACAGATTGGGTTTTGTTAGATTAAAGTTAGCGTCTCTACTTTACCGTGTAATCCCGTGATCGGTTAGATCGCCGGTTTGCTCGTCTTCGGAACCCCACCGTTTATTCTCTTTGAGTTAAACCTTCATTTTTTATTCGCAAATTGAGTTTCTTGTTCATCTTGTTCTTGGTAGTTCTCGATTGCTTACAGGAACAATTACCCTCGTGGTTGGGCTGATCGTGCATCTGTCGAGATTGCGAACAGCCTTTGGAGTTGGTGTAACGATTGCTAAGGTGCAATATCCCTGGATGGTTGTAGTTGGATCGCCAACGTCGCTCCATCCAATCGACTTATCCTCTCATCGAAAGATCGGGACACCCACGTTCACACCAGAGAATGAAACCATTCGATTAGTGGAAAGAAGTTCGAATGGGATCATCTCCTGTCTATCCCTAGTCACAGCGAAAGACTTCTACTTAAAGTGCTTGCGTCACTGTTTTTGGGCCGAAGGCCCATATATCAAGTTGGGTCCATTAGGGACACGTCCTAGGAGAATGACCCCAACACTCTGTGGTCATCCTCCCATCCTATTAATACCTTTAGAGCCGCCACAAATAGATTGGGTTTTGTTAGATTAAAGTTAGCGTCTCTACTTTACCGTGTAGTCCCGTGATCGGCCCGTGTCGCCGCCACTTCATCTCCCCTGGGTGGCCCGATCCGGTTCCCCCAAGCCGGGCCATCGGATCCCGCCCCGAGCTCGGCGCAGTGGAGGAGCTGAGGTGGGGAGAGGGGTAGGCGGCGGTGCGGTGGGGAAGGGGGAAGGCTGCCGGATTCGGCGACAATCGGCGGGTAAGGCGACTCCCAGGGGGTGGTTGAGCGACGGCAACGAGGCGCTGCTAGTTTCTTTTTTTTCATTTATGGAACACCCGCTTGCTAACTTACTTTTGTCAAGCCCATCTCCACGAGATCGATTTTCATCCGAGGGGCAACGTCCCAAAGCTGGACTTCCCGCTCAAAGCTCCCTATTCCGAGTGGTTGATAAGCCTGCTCATACGAGAAGAGCCCTAGTTTTTTCGGAACCAAACAATTGAGAGTGGCCCGATGCACCGGAGCCGTGTGACCAGCCCAAGCATACCACGAACAATCGATGCGTCTGCCAAACTACTTCAAAAAGGAAAACACGAGCTAAACCAGTAAGTAGTTGCTTTGGACTGTGATTTCGTAAGCGAATTGCTTTAACACTCCTCTTTCAATCAAAGTTTTGGCAGACCAAACTCGTTATTCCACGTTAGTAAAGGAAAGAAAAAAATAGCAATCGAGTAGTTCAAACGAGTATAGATTTATACAGGTAGACATCAGGTTAGTAAAACAGATAGACAACGAACAAGTAAGGGGGCAATGCTTACTCCCACTTAAACTTCTCCAACAATGCCGAGGGGTTGATACCTTCTACCCTTTCAATTCTATTACCAATAGACAGCCCTTACGTTTATTTTGCGCGGATTGGGGAAACACCTACCTTAAGCTACGCAATTTCACTCTTTAGGGTAGGGATTCTGGAGACGAAGCATAATCTAGAGACGAAGCAGACACCACAAAACCATCTTCAGGTTCGAACCCAACTACGGAAAGTAGAAATCTCCATTCCTACACTAATTCGGCTCTTTTCTTGTCTCCGGACCTATGAAAAGCCACACTCGTACCAACACCCACGGAGAACGTTGCACCTCTTCTGATCAAATTGGATGAGTCGGTAATCGATCGAGCAATTCGTTAAAGGATATCTGTATTATGAGTACCTCTTCTGAACCATACTACTCTTTTGGTAAACGGTCAGAATCAGTAAAAAAAATGAGTTCCTTCTTCAAATCCATCAGTCACATCCGCCCTGCTGTCTCAATCGGTTGAACTGTATTTGGTCAACTATAAGAAACTAGTTGGTAAAGGTCAACGGTCCTATTCAAGCATTGGCGCATAACGGGAGCTAGCTCAGTAGAATTAGTTCTTTAGTTTAGGATTGAATGCATCTCCAACTAGCAACTGAATAAACACTCCATCTTTTTTGTAGATAGTCTGAGTTCAAGTTACTGGACTAGCTTCGGCTTCTTCCTTCGAGTTAGAGTGCCCAATGCTAATATTCTCAAATGCCTTAACCATAATGGGAGTGGCACATTTGTTTAGACTTCATCCTTTATACGCTTATGACAGGCAGAAATGAACGGATACCATTCTACAGAGATAGTAGCTTAATTAGCTTAGGTTTCAATCCTAACGCACGAGAAGAAAAACGAAAAGCATGACTTCCAGTATGATAGGGCCGGACCTCCAATGGTCCTTTATGTCTGAAGCGGATGTGGGCGTGGTAAACCAAATCTGAGCCGTGTGCACTGCCAGGCGTCGGAACGCTAATCGGAGCACATAAGAGTGGCGTGGCAAAGCAGTCATCGCGCGTGTGTGTATCTCCCCCTGAGAAGAGGCTTTGGTAGCGAGGCAAATCCTGCTTCATCAAATGTACATGTCTTGAGATGAGTTTTTCCGCATGCGGGGATCATAACAACAGTACCCTTGTGCTGATCACTATAGCCAACGAAAATATATGACTTTTTTCACAAAGATTGACTTTGCCACACCGTCTTGATCAAAGACTCGGTTACACAAATCCTCCCTTCTTTGTGTACTGGAACAGCTACCACTTCCTTAGAACAGCACTAACTACCGCTCTATACTAAAAAAAAAAGAAAGAGAATAGCTGATGAGGACATCAACACCATTGATACGTCCACACCTATGCCGCCGCTTACTCGCGCTCGTGCACGTCAACTTAATTATCAATGAGTTCGTTTCTAAGATTGCCTCCAATTTATGTAGACCATGGAGATCCATACGTGTTGTTGTTGCTCAGAAATGATGGAGAAGGTCAACAAGGAAAGAAGGAGATCAACAAGGAAAAGATTCGCGCAGGCTGGAATTAGACTATACGATAGCGTCAACCTGTGACGCCGCCACGACTTCATACGAGCTCTGATTTGGGATTCTAGTACTTCGATCCCAACGTCGCTCCATCCAATCGACTTATCCTCTCATCGAAAGATCGGACACCCACGTTCACATCAATAACCATACGCATTTGAAAGTTTCCCACGGTATCTAATATCACTTCAAGAAAATAACGCGAGAACCCACGGTGAAGAAATAAGGAGATCTTTCTATATCGACATATCAGTTGGAAAAATCATAGGCAATTACTACGGTCAGAATCTGAGAAGAACAAAAACAGAATGGTTCCGCTTACTCACAACTCAGAGGGGATGCCGCTTACTACTCAAATCCTGTTTGCAAGATTGCTTCTTATATGCAAGAAGAAAGACTTCGAAAGAACAAAGAAGTTGGATCCGCAAAAGTATGCTTAGATTCCTCGCTAACACAACAGAATGAAGAGGAATTGTCATTTCAAAACTTCTTATTATGAAAACAGCAAGGAGAAAACCGAAATCTTCCTACTCGAACAAAAAAAGTCCTTTTGTTTACAAGTCTTCTTATATAGTAATTCGACCTATTCTGTAGATCCCCGTTTACTAGAAGATAGAATCAAAGGATCCAAACCTACCTACTCATTATTCGGAGGGATAATCATTGATGTAACATGTCCCTATCTTTCGATGAGAGGATAAGTCGATGGATGAACCGACTTGGTGATCCGACTACAACCGTCCAGAACCGATGCGCCTTTACAATCTTACACCAACTCCAGAGCTGTCCAATCTCCGAGATGCACGATCAGCCCAACCACGAGGTAATTGTTCCTGTAAGCAATCGAAACTAGCAAGAACAAGAATGAACAAGCAACTCAATTTGCGAATAAAGATGAAATTTAATTCAAGAGAACAAACGTGGGTTCCGAAGACGAGCAAACCGCGATCTAACCGATCACGGAATTACACAGTAAAGTAGATGACCTAACTTAATCTAACAAAACCCAATCTGATTTGTGCGCTCTAAAGGTATTAATAGGATGGAGGACGACCCAGGTGTCGTCATTCTCCAACCCTAGACACGACCTAACGACCCAACTGATTCATGCCTTCGGCCAAAAAATGTGACGCAGCACCTTAAACAGAAACCTCTCGTCTCTAAAATGATGATGTAGACATTCCAAGCAGATATGAGCATGAATCTTATCCGTGAAAGTATACTTGAAAGCTTTCAATGAAAGTACTAGGAACTCCCAAATCGGACGTTGCGTATAAGTCGCTGGGCGCTGTCACAAGTTGGTGCTTCGTATAGTCCGAATCCTGCCTGCACGAATCGCTTCTTGTGATCTCCTCTATGCATAAGTGGGACGTATCGATGGTGATTGATGTCGGTTGATGCCTCATCCATCATAACACTAAAAAACACTATGGTATCTTAGACTAACATAGTCACATCCCTCACGACAAAATGAAAGATCCAAACCTCCCTTCGAGCAGAACGACGTGCCAAAAATATATAAAAAAGATCGCCTAGTGCTCATAGGGCATATCTACCCGGTAGTAGGATAGTCTAGATCCATTTTTAGATTAATCTCTCTCTATATAGATAGGTATCTTGTGATAGAGAGGATAAAGATAGGTCCCTATAAAACGAAAATATGGAACGTGCATTTTTGACTACTACTACTATTCTTAGACTTTCAAGGAAACATCGTTTTTTCATTTTTACTGAATTGGTGAGCATAGACGAGCAAGCCAGAGCCCCAGGAAAGAGGTTAGAACGTCATAGAGCAGTCGACTATAAGATATAAGACTGCTTGCCTGAGAAAAGCAGTCTCTCCCCTTTTTCTCAGATAACATGGAGCCTAATTTCTCTTCTTCTTTTCACAGGCAACAATTGGAGTAAAACAGACCATAACATGAGTTCAAATGTAAAAAAAAAGAGTATGAAAAGTGATAGACATCAACACCATCGATACATCCTCACCTACATCTACACCTACACAAGGTCCTATGACTCGCGCCCTGCACGTCAATTAAAATCATCAAGTAAGTTCACTCTTAAGTTCATGTTCGATTCTTTTAACCATGGAAACCCGTGTACTCTGTGTGCTTAGAAACCAAGTAGAACAAGGAGATCCATCCAGGAGAGGAGTCGCGGTCTGTGATTCGGACTGCAGACAGCACCAACTTCAACGCCGCCACGACGCATACGGACTTTTTTGGACTTCAAGTACTTCATGAAAAGCTTATAAGTCTACTTTCCAATGCGATCTGCCTCACTCCATATCTTATCAGAATCGTCCAGAACATCGAAATACTACCGAACCTTTTCATGTCTATGTGCTACACACCTTATTTTGGGCCCGTGGCTAGTATCAAGTGAGCCATTAGGGCATCTAGGTTGTGAGAACGACCCCAACACCCTCGAGTCGTCCTTCTCATCTATTTATAGCTCTAGAGCTGCCATGAACAGGGTTTTGATAATTGAAGTTTTAGCCACTTGCTACTTCGCTTGAAGGCGCGCTGTCGACTATATCGCCCGTCTTCTTGTTTTGGAACCCACCTCTTGTATTTTCAGATTGAAACTTATATTTGATTTAGCATTCAGTGCTTGTTCAACTCGCTCTTGCTTTTCTCGATTGCTTGCAGACGAGAGCCCTTGGCCGTGATCCGCTCCACAAGATCTGTTTCACCTTATGCAACGTTGCTTTGTATCGTCGCTAAGGCAAATCGTGATAGTTGTAGTCGGCCGGAACGTCGGTTTCCCACCAATCGTGATTACTTCTTTTATCGAAAGCGACCCAACCTCGCATCAAGTGTATCAGAGCTCCAAAAAGGTTGTTCGTGAAGATTTCAGATCCCATCTGTTATTACCTATATCCAGAAAAAGCAAAAAAAAGTAGATGTTTCCATAGCCCATAACCCTTTTGCCTGTTTACACACTGCTTAGTTAGTTTTTGATCTTGGATACATCCCTTGTCGATATCTGGTCTAGTGTTATTCCTTAGAGTTCGAGTCTTAGTCCACGTGTTGTCACCGAAGTAGACTTGCGACAGTTTTTTTCAATCTTAATACTTTAAAACTGATCACGTTTTGTCGAATAGTAGTTGGGATCCGGTCCTAATCCTGTAACACAAAACAGCAGCGACTGGATATACTCTCTGTCTGTAATAAGCTACACACCACAACTCCTATGTTTTATGAGTTTGCCTTATTTCAGATAGAGAAGAAGAGAAGTTTCTGGGTTCCATTATACCCCTGGTCAAAAAAAACATTGGGGTAAGTGTTTGGATGCTTCTCTCTGAGAGTAAATTTTGAGGGTCCCTCTGCCCAAAAAAAAAAGAGCAAAAAAAAACAAGAGAGGAGAGTTTCTTCTGACCCGGTGTCCTTATTCATACATTCTGGTCAGCTCGGTTCTCCTAGCACTTGTTAGCTCAGACCCAGCAC
>RYFJ01003679.1:0-50500 GCA_003991445.1 Oryza meyeriana var. granulata
AAAAGAGAGATATACTTGCTTGGGTGAAGGGAAAGAGACCGAGCGCAGGAACACATGATAACAAAGAAGTGATTGGGGACCAACCAAGACTTACCCAAGTCTATTTACAATTCATCACGTCACTTTTGGTCCAAGAAGGCAAGAGATGAAGTTCTGCACGTTTTGGATTCGGATTCCGGGGCCCTCTAATGCAATCACATCAATGGCTTAGTCACTGATCCGACGGACTTTCCGGGGCCCATGAGTACTTGTTGAAATCCTATGGAGTCTACTTAGATGGTTTTGGTCCCACGTCAAATTCTCCTTAGCTTCCGGGAATCGTCAAAAAGACACGTACCTCTTCCAGTCCGAGTCTAATTTTGGGCCTTGCCCTTGTAATTGTGTCGTTGGGCTAAGCTAAGAGGTTTGCACTCTAAGGGTAACCCTAGGACGTCCCACTCATATATATTCAGTAGCATCATCGTTTAGAGTTGGGTTTTGCTTAGATTAGTCTGTCCGCTAGATGCCGCAGTTCCCGTTGACAAAGTCCGGTTTGAGAGACCCCAACATCGGTGTTAAATTATTTCATTTGCAATTCAGATTGCGTTCTTCCTTGTTCTTGTGAGTTTCCTTCGAATTGCTTGTAGGCGATAAAACCTTCGTGTGAGGTCGACTACTGAGAGTGTGGTTGATAACAACTAAGACTGTGGGTGTAGCGGGTTGCGAGTGGACAATCGCTGATTGGAAGCCTCCAAAACGTGAACATCTTCAGCGTCGCCAAATCAAACCTATTGGAAGATCGGGGCACCCAGGCGCATCAATTGCCGCTGAATGTGAGATAAAAGAAGTCTTCAGGCAGTCCTCATCCTTTAGGATGATTTGATGGTATCCTGAGTAACAGTCGAGAAAACTAAGTAATTCACATCCCATAGTTGAATCGACCACCTAATCTATCCTGGGTAGACGAAATGGATCCTCGAGACACGCCTTGTTTAAGTCAGTATAGTCGATGCACATGCGCCATTTACCATTCTTCTTCCTGACCAAGACTAGGTTTTGCAGCCAATCCGGGTGGTAGACCTCTTTGATGAACCCAGCTGCAAGGAGTTTGGTTATCTCCTCTCGAATAACATCTTTTCGGTCTTGTGCGAAGCACCGTAGTCATTGCTTGACTGGTTTGGTGTCCGGTTTGACATTCAGGGAAGGCTCGATCACCTCCCTTGGTACACCAGGCATGTGGGAAGGTTTCCAAGCAAATATATCCCTATTTGCCTGCAGGAAGGTGACGAGCACATCTTCCTATTTGGGGTCGAGTCCGGTCCCGACAAGCGCAGTCTTGGTGGGGTCGAAAGGGTCCAGGGGAATCTTCTTCATCTCTGAATCCACTGAAATTCCTGACTTGGCTGCTTTCTTCCCTGGAACATGGTCGTCCTTGTTTGAAGTTGTTGCAACTAGTCAGATATTGCTTCGTCCGACTGCCACCTCGTGAGACTAGGCCAGCTCGCGACTCTCCTTGTCGCAGGTGATGTATGTATAGTGAGGCACTACCATGAATTTGGCTAGTGCAGGTCATCCGAGTTTGGCGTGGTACGTAGTCTCAAAGTCAACAACTTCGAAGCAGATGTTCTCAGTGTGAAAATTCTCCTGTGTGCCAAAAGTAACTGGCAGAGTGATCTGTCTGAGTGGAGTAGAAGAGAGGTCGGGGATTACCCCATGGAAGGGAGCTGTACTCGGCCACATCTCAGATTGAGGGATCTTCATCTCATCGAGCAGCTTGGCAAACAAGATGTTGAAAGTGCTTCCTCCATCCATCTTCAATTTGACGCCTTTGATGACCAGGTCCAAGACGAGTGGACAACGTCCTGGATACGCTATTCGATCGGGGTGATCCGAGCGGTCAAAAATGATTACCGTCTATGACCAACACAGGTATTGAGGGGTGTCTGACGAGACCGAGTTGACCTCTCGGGCTGTTAGCTTCTGTTTTCGCTTGGACTTGTACGCAGATGGCCCTCCAAATATGTGGTTGAGCTCAGCCTGGGGATCTTGATAACCGCCGGCTGCGCCCGAGTCTAGCTTGTCCTTGTCCTTGTTGTCGCCAGAGTTGATGTCTGCTCGGAAGCAAACTTCTTGAGCATAAAGCAGTTTTTAGCCACATGCTTCCCCTTTGGGTGGAAAGGGCATGGCCCGTTCATGACCTTTTGGTATTCGTCTGTCCTCAGGGGTCACGGTCGGTTGCGCTCTACAGCTACCACAATGGTGTCCGATTTGTGCCTCAGCAACAGTGTCGGCCGAGTCGGGGCCGCTTCGTTGGTGTCTTTCTGCTCCTTCTGTCAGGGCTCCTTCTTATCATCCAGAGCCTCAGCAACAGCATCGGTCGAGTTGGTGTATTTGTTCACCATATCAAATAGAGCCTTGACAGAACTTGCAGGCTTCCGAGTAAACTCAGTGGTGAACAGGGTGTCCCTAACTCCCTTGCGAAAGGCAGCGATAACAACCTCATCCTTGATCTTGGGTATTGAATTCTTCTTCTTGGAAAACCGCTTGATGAAGTCGTGAAGGGATTCGTTCTTCCTCTGGTGGCATTGATATAGATCGTACTCGGAAGATGGCTTCTCATAGGTTCCTTGGAAATTTGTGACGAAATATTCACAGAGTTCTCCCTAGGAGCCAATTGAACACCTGGGAAGCCCCGTCAGCCATGTCCTTGCCGAGTCAGCCAAGGGACTGGTAGGTAGTTAGCCATGGCCTTGTGGTTGCCTTTAGCTGCTCATGTCACCAAGGTGTACACCGTTAGCCAGGACTCCGGGTTGGTCTTCCCATCGTACTTCTCTATTCTAGTTGGCTTGAAGCTAGACGGCCAGTCGACTTGCTGTAGCTTGTGGGTGAACGCCGGTACTCCTTCGTCTGGGTGTGGGCATTGACTCCGACTGCGGCAATGAAATCACTCGTGGTGAAGGCCGAAGTGCTCATGCTCATCTTCCAGTCGGCGGCGTTGATCCTCCTCGTGTTCTCGGCATGGAGTGTTGATGTCGTGGTGGAGATCCCGCTGTATTCGTCCTCGTGCATCCTGGTTGTCACGGTGGTCGTTACTCGGATCACCGAGTGATGTGTGTCGTGACTCCGAGTGATACTGACCAGACTAGCTGCTCGACGCCGCGCTGAAGCTGATAAAACCACCGTATTAGAGGCCATGTTGTTCAACAATATGAGAGTGTCTCCAGATTGTTGTCGCTGCTAGCATGCTACAGCGGTGATCATTGCCTTGATCCTTTCAATTGTCGAGGTGGCCTGGTGGTCGAGCCTGAACTGCAAGGAGTCCAGCAATGTGGCAGCAGCCACGATGTTTTGTTGTGGGGTTACGAAAATGTCATGGTCACCAACTAGGGTTTGGAGGATCTCCTGTTGAGCAATCCGCCCAGCCTTGTGCAAGTTGTCATTGCGAGCATCGTGCTCGGCTTGGAAGCGTCGTGCGTCTTCCTCCTGTTGCTCATGCAATCGGTGAGCCTCCTTCTCTTACTGATCGTGTAGTCGGCGTGCATCTTGTGTGGGAGTTGAGCCCTTGGATGCCATGAACACTTCGCGCGGTGGACAAAAGCTTGCCGAGCTGCTATCCGACTGGGGGTCAGAGTCGGAGTAGTTTAGGGGGGTGATTACAACTCCAACCTCCCTACATCCGATCTCGAGCGGCTCTGGGCCATATCTGAGTCAAACTCTAGGGGATTGGATGTGCCGCATCGGAATAAATTTGAAGTTATCCATGGCATTGCTGAGTCCGAATGGGACATTGACAATCTCTTCCTCCCTTAGCCCAACCTCGGCCGGCTCAAGGCTGAGTCCAAGTCGAACACCGAATGAAAGAGTTGTCCCTAGAATTGTGAATCTTGGGGATCGCCACAGCATGTTGCCGAAGATAGCTGCAGCATTGAGTAGGCCAACTAGCGCGAAGTCGGCTTGGTTTCTGCCCAATCGGGTTGAATCCAAGCCGGTCAAGTGAGGTTGCCGAACTTGTTAGCGACGAAGTCGAGGCTCCCGAATCTGATCACTTGCCTAGGGAACAACATGATGCCATCGACTTTGGTGATTGGATCCATCAGGCTTATTGAAGATGATCTCGCCGAAGCCCCTACCTGGCGTGCCAACTGTCGATGATTTGTATCGGCAATAATTATATGGGGCTACTCCTGAGACCTAAACTTGATGGATTGCAAAGGAACACGAAACAATTTATCTAGGTTCAGGCCCTCAGGATGAGGTAATACCCTACTTCTAGCTGTGGTGTATTGCCTTTGAGGTATCTCCGATGAAGTTGAACCCGGAAAAGTGCGTCTTCGGAGTACCTTCGGGAAAATTACTCGGCTTCATCATATCACACGGAGGCATCGAGGCTAATCTAGAGAAAATCAATGCTATCATGAATATGGCGCCCCCAACTAGCCAGAAGGACGTGCAAAAGCTGACCGGCCGCATTGCAGCACTCAGCCAATTCGTCTCCCGACTTGGCGAACGGGGTATGCCCTTTTTCAAACTATTGAAGAAAACCGACAATTTTCAATGGACACCCGAGGCCCAACAAGCCTTCAAAGAGTTCAAGAAATTCTCACGTCATCACTCGTATTGGCATCACCTATGCCCCAGGAGCCACTTATGTTATATCTGGTGAAAACCACTCAGGTAGTCAGTCGGTTGGTCATCGAGTGGACAGAGCCAGGCCATATACAGAAAGTATAGAGGCTAGTCTACTTCGTCAGTGAAATCCTAGGTGATTCCAAGATAAGATGTCCCCAAGTCCAGAAGCTGCTCTATGGTTTACTTATAACTGTCCGAAAGTTGGTGCACTATTTCCAGTCACATCAAGTAACAATCATCACATCGTATACACCTGGGGACATCCTGCACAATCACGAGGCCACCAGTAGAATTGCTCAATGGGCGCTTGAGCTGATGGCATTTGATATTGTTTTTCAACCTCGGACAGCAATCAAGTCACAAGCACTTTCCGAATTCATAGCTGTGGAGGCCATGGGCCTCGGGTACCTCATGAGAAGCATTTGGGCCACTCGGATAGAGGATGGGCCTAGCCTTGTAATTAGGGATACAATAGGACTCGGTATACATAACCTTGGATGACAAGGAAAGGATGTAGTCCTAGTCGGGCACGTTGTATTCCTAGAAGGAAATCCCTTGGTCGGAGTCCAACTGGGATTCCTACTCTGTAACCCTATCCCCCAGTATATAAGGGGAGGCAGGGCACCCCCTGAGGGCAGGAGAACAGCGCAAATCTCACCAGAGAAACCTCAAAGGCAATACACTACAACTGGACGTAGGGTATTACCTCATCTCAAGGGCCTGAACCAGTATATATTGTTTCGTGTTCCTTTGCAATCCATCAAGTTTAGGTCTCACGAGTAGCCCCATATTATAATTGCTGATACAAAACATTGATAGTTGGCGCGCCAGCTAGGGGCATCGGCGAGATCATCTTCCACAAGCCTAATGGATCCAATCACCGGAGTCGACAGCATCAACTTCTCCCCCAAGGAAACAATCACCTTCGGGAGCCTCAACTTCATCACCGACAAATTCGGCAACCTCACCTTGTCCGACTCAGACCCGATCCGATCGGCTAGGGACCAAGCCGACTCCACGCCGGTCGGTCCATGTAATGCTATGGCAACTCTCATCGAATTGCTGCGGCAATCTTCAACATGCCCAAGTCTAGGGACAGCTCTTTCTTTCGGTGTTCAACTCGGACTCGGACTTGAGCCTGCCGAGATCGGGCTAAGAAAGGAGGAGATCGTCAATCTCCTGTTCGGACTTAGCAATGCCGCGGATAACTTCAATCAGCATCTGATGCGGCAAACCCAATCCCTTGGAGTTCAACTTAGATATGGCTCAAAGCCGCTCGAGATTGGATCTAGGGAGGTTGGGGTCATTATTACCCCCCTCAACAATTCCGACTCCGACTCTAAGTCGGACAACAGTTTGGTAAGCTTCTCTCTGCCACGTGAAGACTTTATGATATCCAAGGGTTCAACTCCCACTCAGGAGGCACGCTGACTATGAGAACAACAAGAGGAGGAAGCCAGCCGACTACGAGAACAACAGGAGGAAGACACAAGACGCTTACAGGCCGAGCGCGATGCCCGCACTGACGATCTACACAAGGCTGGGCGGACTGCTCAACAAGATATTCTCCAGACCTGAGTCGGCGACCACAATGTTTTCATAACTCCTCAACAGAACGTTGTGGCCACTATAACTCTACTGGATACACTACAATTTGGGCCTGATCACCAGGCCACCCCGACTATAGCAAGGATTAAAGCCATGATTACTGCTGCTGCATGCTAGCAGCGTCAATAGTAGGGTGACACACTCATACCGACTAACAAGTCGGCTTCTCCAATGGCGATCTCATCTGCCTCAATGCGACACCGAGTGGCCGGTTCTAGTTAGCCACACACAGAGTCACACCACACGTCATACGGCAACCACAATAACGACCAGTGGCACCGACATCAAGACAACCGTCGGGATAACCAGGATGTCTGAAGCCAACTACGATGTGATCTTGGCAACACATCAATGCATGACGCCGTGAACGCGAGGAAGATGAGCGTCGCTGACTGGAGGACAAGAATGAGCACTTTGGCCTCCACCATGAGCGGTTTCATCCCTGTAGTCGGAGTCGGAGTCCTCTCACAGATGAAGGTGTACCGGCCTTCACCCGTGAGCTGCAACAAGTTGACTGGCCGTCAGGTTTCAAGCCGATTGGAATTGAAAAATACGACGGAAAGACCAACCCCGAGTCCTGGCTCACAGTTTACACTCTAGCGATCCAAGCAGCTGAAGGAGATCACAAGGCCATGCCTAACTACCTCCCAGTTGCTCTAGCTGACTCAACGAGGACATGGTTAACTGGACTTCCTAAGAGGTCAATCGGCTCCTGGGGAGAACTCCAGGAACGCTTCATCGCCAATTTCCAAGGAACATACGAGAGGCCATCTTCCGAGTACGATCTGTATTAGTTGCATCAAAGGAAGAATGAGTCTCTTCATGATTTCATCAAGAGGTTTTCTGAGAAGAGGAATTCAATCCCAATGATCAAGGATGATGTCGTCATTGCCGCCTTTCGAAAAGGAATCAAAGGCACCCCCGTTCATCGCTAAATTCACTCGGAAGCCTCCCAACTCTGTCAAGGCTTTGTTCGACATGGCGAACAAATACGTCAACTCGACCGACGCTGTCGCTGAGCCCCTTGATGACAAAAAAGGCACCCCAACAGAAAGAGTGGAAGGACACCGATGACGCGGCCTCGACTAAAGCTGGGAATCGCAAACTCAAGTCAGATGACTTCATTGTGGCAGTTGGTCACAACTATCTTCGACCTCCTAGAACTAAAGATTATCAGAATGACAAGTGATATGTTCGGGGGCTCACAAGCTCAAATGCAAGGATGGCATCCCCACTCTCAACTTGTGCAATACCGAACAACTAAGTTACTTTCTGATAAACATTTTTTTCTTTATATGATATTCCTCACTCGGCCTCGCCAATGCCGCTGCAGCTTACACCTAATAGGTGTACATTCTGTGCATTTTCTATTTTGCTCTTAATGATTGCAAAGGTACTTGAGTAGCATACATTCTGATTCGTGAAACTTTGCTCTATGAAAGACGAACTCAAGTCATGTCGATGTTTTACACCAGCAATATGAATATGGGGCTACTCGGTGGATGGAAACTTGGTGGATTGCAAAGGAACACGGAGAGGTTTATACTGGTTTAGGCCCTTGATGTGAGATAATACCCTACGTCCAGTTGTGCTATTATTCCTTTGAGGATTTGTGTTGTTCTACCCTCACGGGGCACCCTGCCTCCCCTTATATACTAGGGGGCAGCAGTACAAGGTAGGAATCCCAGCCAGACTACGGCCAAGGGATTTCCTCTTAGAGATATAACTAGCCTAATTAGGACTGTATATTCCTTATTGTACAAGGCAAAGTCTACCGGGTGCTACAATATCACTAATTACAAGACCAGGCCCATCCTCTATCCGAGTGGCCCATATGCCTATGATGAGGTACCCGGGGCCCATGGCCTCCACAGCAGCCCCTGAGACCTTCATAGTTGAGTCACAGCTGATGCCGAGTGCTCATCCTCCACGGTGAAGTTTGCCCGAGTGCATTGCTCCCGAGTACTCTTTGTCCGAGTGCTTCTTCTTCCCAAGTCTTGCTTCATGTCAGCTGGTAGCGAGGCTATAAAGGGCTCCATGTAGATGTATGAATAGTGTGCACCAAATAGGTGCACACTATTAGGTGTAGCCCCTGACTTTGTGCTTAATTGTGAAAACAATTAAACATAAAGTCAAAGATCTTTATCCTTATAGTCTTTCCTGAGTAGTATACTACTGGTATATGAGACTCTTCGGTATCATGTCAACCGAAATATGATTTATAGTCTTTGCCGAGTAGCATGCCACTCGTATATGGGACTCTTCAGCTTCATGTCAGCTAGAAAGGGTGTTTATAGTCTTTCCCGAGTGGCGTCCCACTTGGAAGTTAGACTCCTCAGCGTCATGTCAGCTGGAAGAAATATTTATAGTCTTTCCCAAGTAGTGCACTACTCGAAAATTAGACTCTTCAGCGTCATGTCGGCTGGAAAGATATTGCTCATGGCAACTGTTGGCCAAGCATGTAGGTTGAGTACCACTTTTTGAAATTAAATCCATTACGTGGTCAGGTGTTCTTGAGAGATACCTGCATCGCCAATTTTGATGAAGACCAGCTTGTGATCCTTATAAGGATATATCCTCAATACCTAGTAGATAAGATAGATACCCAAACACATGTGTTCAGCAATTAGGCCTTCATGAAGCTTATCTATTTACCTCATCAGTTACTATTAGTAGCACCAGCACTGCGATTTTAACACAGCCAGCGAGTGGCCCATATTGAGCGTGCTACTGTAGAAACTCGTATCTTGGTGGCCCAGTACCGACTTTGTAGGCCTAAGCCCATGAATCAGAAACGGCCCTTAAAAGGCAGGGGAGAGAGAAAAGATGCCTTCATCTTCTCTAATCCACCAATTGTTTCGTCTTCCAGCTTCCGCGCTGAAATTTCGCCTCTCGCTCCGCTAGGGTTCTCCATTGCTTGCTCTTCCCCATTGGAACTCGGGCGATTCCGCTCTTCCTCGTCCATTCCAAACCTCCAGCAACATTTCCCCCCAGTCTTCTCATCCCCAACCATGTCGAGGGCTTCCGATTTCGTGGATGCGTCGGACGAGGTCTGGCCGACTTCGGATTGCGGGTCGGCTAAGCTGAAACTTCTGGAGAAGCAGCTGAGGTTGCTGAGCCACGATGTCATCAACTGGCGTCCGATAGAAGGTGAATCGGTTCCGGAGCCCCAGGTTGGTGAGACCGTCATTTTCGCCTCTTTTTTCAACCGTGGTCTTTCTCTTTCGTCTTCCGAGTTCTTCCGTCAGCTTCTTGCTTTTTATGAACTCGAGTTGGTGAATTTGAATCCCGACTCGATCTTGCAAATCTCCATCCTTGTGACTCTTTGTGAGTGCTTCCTGGGTGTGAACCCCATCTGAATCTGTTTAGACATTTGTTCCATATCAAGCCCTAGCCCTCCATGAGCAAAATCCAAGTGATTGGGGGGGCCGGTATGCAAGTCAGGAGCGAGATGAAGAGGATCTATTTCAATATTCCCCTGAAATCTTCTGTCAAAGGCTAGCATAAGTAATGGTTTTACTACTCCGATCTTGAGCCAAGCCTTCCCCCTTTTATGGGTTTGCCTCCGGTGGTTATTGCCAAGTGGTCGTCTTTGCCCACCTCTGAAGAAATGGGGTAGGTTAACAAACTTGTTGGCAGGATTCACAAGTTGAAGAGAGCTGGGTTGACTGGTCCATGGGTGGCCAGACGTTTCTTAACTCGGTGCATCAGGCCGCTGAAGCTGAGGTGTCACTTCGGCTGGGACTACAAGGGCAAAGGTGATCCCAGCTGGGAATACTCCGACCTGATGAACAAGTACAAGGTGACCAACATCCTGCTGGATTTCTTTGCCAGCGGGGTGGTCAAAACTGAAGATGCAGAGCGATCTGTGGTGGCTTATAGCCGAAAGAGGCCATGCCCAAAGGTAACTCTTGCTGATGTTGTCTTGTAGTTCATTTGTGATGAGTACTTGCAGATATATGCCCAAGTTGGCACCACAATGTGTAACATGTATTGTTGATCTGCTTGTAGACATGTGAGGAGTTCGATGACGACTCCCAAAAATTATCGGCCATGAAATCAAAGAAGAGGCCAAGAAGTCCTTCTGCCGCCTAGCCCAACTCCAAGAGAGCGGGGAAAAGGCCTGTCGTAGACGAGGGCAAGAAGAAGGTTATCAAGCCAAGTGCTGTAGCTGGGAGCCTCAAGATTAGAGACACCACCAGCATAGCCCCTAGGCCATCAAGCCCAGACCGAGACCAACACAGTCAGGCTCAGCATCATCGAGCCCAAGAAGAGCACTGTCGAGTACAAGGTTGAGTCCAGCACTGCCAGGCTCAGCAACATCGAGCCCAAGAATGGCACCGCTGAGTACCCAGGCACCCCAGTCGGCCGCACCGAAAGCGGGGCTGACCAGGACAAAAACGCCACTGCCGACTACCGTGCCCTCATGCCCAACAGCCAGCAGCCCTCCAGTGCCAACCTCTAGATCCCCCGGACAGAGGCTTAAGTTCTCCAAGAGGTAAGTTACTCTAGGTCTTCTGAAAATCTTGTTCGGCATGGTAGCATATTGATGTTTGGCTCGTTACGCAGGAAGCGAGCTGACATTGATCTCAAGGAGACCGCTCCGGCTTCCCCCGTTGTCGAGTGAGCCCTAGCCAAGCCAGCGCCAGCGAGCACACCTGCTGAGCCAGTGATGGTCTCAGTTGCAGAAACTGCGATCGTCCCAACTGCAGGGCACCGACACTGGCCGACCAAGGGGCGGTTCTTGAAGCTATCACTCCAGCCCCTGAGCCAACCCCTTAGGCCCCGGAGGCTGCTGAGTTGAGGGCCAGGACCCCGTTGCCGTCCTTGTCGCTGTCGTCATCGTCATCGTCATCGTCATCATCGTCTTCGAAAAGACCGGACCTCCCCAAGCTCGAAGCTCCTTCCCGCAAGTTCCCGAGGACATTCCGCTGGGTGGCCCCCCACAGAACTGCGAGGAGTTACAAGCATGACGAGGTTGTGGTAGAGAAGGAGTGTGAAGACTTGCTTCACGCCACAATCGCCGCGTCCCAAGGGATTCATGTATGACTTTTGCCGTATTGGAGTCTTGGTAGTCCTCCTTGCACGAGTGTTCTGGTGCTTGACTCTGCTTAGCACTATTTCTCCCTGAGCAGAAAATTGTTGACCGCTCGGAGAGGATGAACGAGGTCCTGACCTGGCTTGCCCCCCAGCTCCAAGAATTGGACCAGCTCCGGTCATTGAAGACTGAATTGGAACAGCGCCACTAGGGGAGGGAGTCTTGGCTGAAGGGAGCCCTTAATCAGCTCAGGGACGAAAATTGGGACCAAGCCAAGAAGATTGGAAGTAAGTCTCCCGAACGTCTTCCTGACTGAGCCCTTAATATATTTCTCCAGCTGTATTGTTTCCCAACTGCCCCGTTGTGTCTTGACTGCAATGTTGAGTACTTGACTATTCTGATTTGCAGCGGAGAAGTCTAGCCGAAGGAGGCCGAGAGAGCCAAGATCGGGCTTGAAAAAGACAAGGCCAACTTGACAAGGGCCAAGGCTGAGCTTGAGAAAGAGAAGGCCAACTTGAAGAAGGCCAACGCCAAGCTCGAGAAGGAAAAGACTGAACTGGAGAAGGCCAAAGCCAGGTGGGAGGCCAACTACGAAAGTAAGTCTCCGCTCTGACAATGATCTTAACCAATCCATTAAGTACTTCGTCTACAGTTTTGCCTAACAAGTTTACTTGTTGGTGAACTCAGACAGCTACTAGAGCCAATGCCCAAGTCCAATTTTAGGCTTTCGCAGAGGAGATAAACATTGTCATGGAGTCACGGGAGATCCTTGCCGAGTCCGTGAAAGGGCTCCTTGACATCATGGATCCACACTACGTGGGAACCAGCTCCAACACGATCTCCCAAGTGCAGGCGCGCCTTAAGAAAGCACCGAGCGCCCTGAAGAGGTACTCAGATGAGCATGTTGTTGTCAGCGTGGCCCAAACCCTGGCGATGACCAAGTCAATCTACCCAAGGGCAGATATTGAGGCCATTGGAGAGGGGTTCACCGAGGAGACGACACCTGAGGAGGCGCTGGAGTTGATAGCCAAGGCGAGGCCGACTGCAGAGGTGATCACCCAAGACCTGGGTATGTAAGAACAATCCATCATGCAGTCGGTGTGTGTGAATTTTTGTAAAGACAAGTGTAAATATATGAGCAATGCCGCCAAGCTTTGAATTATTACTCAGTTGTCATTAGCTTTACCCGACTATATAGTCTACGCCGAGTTATTCTATAGGAAGTTAATAAAATCGTTCACCATAGAAAGCTGTACTCGGGCAAACATAACAAAGTCATTGTAAAGCTTCATAACTTAAGTAAAACAAGCTCGTATATTATTGACAAAGTGCATATAATACATGCAGCCCCCGACTCACTACTCGGTTGGAACAAGCAGTGTAGTGAGCCAGAGAAAATCTGTACACATGGGAAAGTATAAAACTCAGGTATAGAAAGGATGTAGCTGTTCTATATTCCATGAGTTGCTGATGAGGACACCGTCTTCGGTCTTCAGTCGGTAGGCGCCTGGCTGCGTGACCTCGGCTATAATGAATGGCCCTTCCCATATTGGGGATAGTTTATGCCTGTCTTTGGTGGTTTGTAATTTTCTCAAGATAAGATCTCCAACCAAAAAGGCGTGGCCACGGACATTGCGATTGTGCTAGCGACGCAGGCCTTGAAGATACCTTACCGACTGGATTATTGCGATGTCCCTCGCTTCTTCCAATTGATCTAGTTCAACAAATCGGGTATTGTTTGAGGTGTCTTCTGAGTAAGCCCAAACTCGCGGGAGCCAAACTCTAACTCGGTTGGTAGCACAGCCTCAGCACCATAGACCAGAAAGAAAGGGAACTGCCCTGTTGCCCGACTAACCGTGGTTCTAAGAGACCAGAGAACAGATGGGAGCTCTTGTACCCACCGGCCCACGTATGGTTGTAGTCGATCGAATATCCTGGCCTTGATACCTTGTGAGACCATACCATTAGCGTGTTCAACCTGCCCATTGCTCCGCGGGTGTGCCACAGACGCATAGCAGATCTTGATGCCAAAGTCGTCACAGAAATCTTGGAACATGCCGCCCGTGAACTGAGTACCGTTGTTCGTGATGATGCGGTTAGGGACCCCGAATCGGTATAATCTACTCATGATGAAGTCCTTTGCTCGTGCCGCTGTTATGGTAGCAACGGGTTTAGCCTCAATCCACTGCGATGAACAAGTGTGTGAACCCTCCTGGCGCTTTCTTGAAAGGCCCGACCATGTCAAGCCCCCATACTTCAAAGGGCCAAGAGATTGGGATTGTTTGGAGCTCTTGGGCTGGGAGATTGGTTTGTCTTGCGTAGAACTGGCAACCCTCGCATCTGCGAACAACCCCGGCGCCACCGATCCGTAGAGAACCGTCGAAGTACATTCTCCACTACTCTAGCTTCGCTGTTGATGTAGGCATTTGAACTTCTGTCCACTCGGCCATGAAGTCGGCTAGAGCTTGTGATTTGATTGCTGTCCGTGGCTAAAAGGTAATGTCGAGTGCCATCAACTCAAGTGCCCATTTAGTGATTCGGCCGGTGGCCTCACGGTTATGCAGGACGTCCCCAAGTGGATACGATATGACCATCGTGACTTGATGTGCTTGGAAATAGTGCACCAGCTTCCGGACAGTGATGAGTAGGCTATACAACAGCTTCTAGACCTGCGGATATCTCATCTTCGAGTCAGCAAGGACCTCGCTGACAAAGTAGACTGGCCGTTGAATCTTCTGTATGTGACCCTGTTCGGATCGCTCGACCACCAACACCGTGCTGACTACCTAAGTGGTTGCCGCCAGATACAGCATTAATGGTTCTTGGGGCATTGGTGACGCCAACACGGGTGGTGATGTGAAAAATTTTTTGAAGTCTTCGAAGTCTTGCTGGGCTTCAGGAGTCCATTGGAAATTGTCTGCTTTCTTTAATAGCTTGAAAAAGGGCATGCCCCGTTCACCTAGTCGGGAAATAAACTGGTTGAGTGCCGCCATGCAGCCTGTCAGCTTCTGGACGTCCTTCTAGCTAGTCGAGGGTGCCATGTTCATGATTACGTTGACTTTCTCCGGGTTGGCCTCGATGTCGCGATGCGAGATGATGAAGCCAAGTAGCTTGCCGGATGGCACACCGAAGGCGCACTTTTCCGTGTTCAACATCACCTTGAATCTTTGAAGATTTTGGAAGGTTTCTTCCAGGTCAGCGATGAGGTCTTCTTTGGACATGGTCTTGATCACCATGTCGTCGACGTTGGCTTCCACGTTGCGTCTGATCTGAGTGTGTAGACACCGCTGAATTGCTCATTCATACGTTGCTCTAGCGTTTTTTAATCCGAACGGCATAGTGATGTAGCAGTACGCTCCAAACGGCGTGATGAAAGACGTCTTTAGGCAGTCCTCCTCCTTCAAGCTGATTTGGTGGTTTCCCGAGTAACAGTTGAGAAAGCTGAGGAGTTCGCACCCTACTGTTGAATCCACCACCTGATCTATTCTGGGTAGACCAAATGGGTCCTTGGGGCACGCCTTGTTGAGATCGGTGTAGTCGACGCACATGCGCCATTTACCATTTTTCTTTCGGACCAGGACTGGATTTGCTAGCCAATCCGGGTGATAGACCTCTTTGATGAACCTGGCTGCGAGAAGCTTGGTTATCTCCTCCCGGATAGCATCTTTACGGTCTTGTGCAAAGCGCCGTAGCCGTTGCTTGATTGGCTTGGCATCTGTCTTGACGTTGAGGGCGTGCTCGATCACCTCCCTTGGTACGCCCAGCATGTCGGATGGTTTCCACGCGAAGATATCCTTGTTAGCTTGGAGGAAGGTGACGAGCGCGTCTTCCTATTTGGGGTCGAGTCTGGTCCTGACTAGAGCAGTCTTGGAGGGGTCGGAAGGGTCCAGGGGGATCTTCTTCGTGTCAGAGTCCACTGAAATTCCCGACTTCGCTGCTTTTTTGGCCGGAACTTGGTCAACCTCGACATCAGTTGTGCTGGCTTGCCGAATGTGTTGCGTCCGACTGCCGCCTCTTGTGATTGAGCCAACTCGTAGCACTCCTTGTCGCAGGTGAAGGCTTGCTTGACATCGCTGCGGAGGGAGAGGACTCCTACTGGCCCAGGCATTTTGAGCACCATGTAGGTGTGGGTGCCATGGGCCCTGGGTACCTCATGACAAGCATATGGGCCACTCGGATAGAGGATGGGCCTAGCCTTGTAATTAGAGATATAGCTAGATTCGGCAGACTTCGCCTTGTATAGAAAGGAATATACAGTCCTAGTCGGGTGCGTAATATCTCTAAGGGGAGATCTCCTAGTCGTAATCTGATGGGGACTCCTACCTTGTAACCCTGTCCCCCAGTATATAAGGGGAGGCAGGGCGCCCCATGAGGGCAGGAGAACACTCATAAGCTCACGGCCATACGGTTCATCAGAATCGCCACCATAATTCCTCAAAGGAATACATACAAACTGGACGTAGGGTATTACCTCACATTGAGGGCCTGAACTAGTATAAAATCCCTCTGTGTTCCTTTGCAATCCACTGAGTTTACATCCGCCGACTAGCCCCATATATTTATTGCCGGTGTAAAACATCGACAGTTGGCGCGCCAGGTAGGGGACTCGGCGCGATCTACATCTACAAGCTCGATGGATCCAGCAACCGGAGTCGACGGCGGCAAATTCTCTCCCAGAGATGCAATCGCGTTCGGAAGCCTCGACTTCGTCGCCGACCAGATCGGCAATCTCACCTTGGCCGACTCGGACTCGATCCGATCTGCCGGGGAACCAGCCGACTCCGCGCCAGTCGGCCTACACGATGCTGCGGCGATCTTTCACGACATGCTGCGGCGATCTCCCATACGCCCAAGTCCAGGGACAACTCTTTCTTTCGGTGTTTGACTCGGACTCGGTTTTGAGCCGGCCGAGATCGGGCCAACAAAGGAAGAGATCGTCAATTTCCCGTTCGGACTCGGCGACGCCGCGGATATCTACAATCTACATCCAACGCGGCAAACCCGATCCTCTGGAGTTCGACTCGGATACGGCCCAGAGCCGCTCGAGATCGGATCTAGGGAGGTTGGAGTTATATTCAACCCCATCAACTACTCCGACTACGACTCTCAGTCGGATTCCGACCCCAAGTCGGACAACAGTTTGGCAAGCTTCTCCCCGCCACGAGAAATCTTCATGGCATCCAAAGGCTCTACTCCTACTCAGGAATCACGCCGACTATGCGAGCAGCAAGAGGAGGAAGCCTGCCGACTGCGAGAACAACAGGAGGAAGAAGCAAGACACCTGCAAGCCCGCAACGACGGCCTACGCAGGGCTGGGCGAACCGCTCAGCAACAAACCCTCCAAACAAAAGTCGGTGACCACGATGTCTTCGTCACGCCACAACAGAACGTCGTGGCCGCCGCAACCCTACTGGACACGGTCCAACTTGGGCCTGAGCACCAGGCCACCCCGACGATCGCAAGGATAAAAGCCCTGCTTACCGCTGCTGCATGTCAGCAGCACCAATAGTCGGGTGATACCCTCATACCGACCAACCGGTCGGCATCCCCAGTGGCAGTTTCGTCTACCTCAAAGCGACGCCGAGCAGCCGGCTCTAGTCGGCTGCACACGGAGTCACACCAAACGTCACTCGGCAACCCAAACAACAACCGGCAACGTCGAAGTGACCGTGGGGACAACCGGGATCTCCGAGGCCAACTATGGCGTAATCTTCGGCAGGACACCAATGCTCGGTGCCGCGAACGAGAAGAAGACGAGCAACGCCAACTGGAAGACGAGAACGAGCATTTCGGCCTCCACCACGAGCGGTTTCGCCGCCGTAGTTGGGGTCGGAGTCCTCATGAAGACGAAGGCATACCGGCCTTCACTCAGGAGCTACAACAGGTCGACTGGCCGTCGAGTTTCAAGCCTACAGGCATCAACAAATACGATGGCAAGACCAATCCTGAGTCCTGGCTCACGGTCTACACTCTGGCGATTCGAGCAGCTGGGGGAAATCAGAAAGTCATGGCTAACTACCTCCCAGTCGCTTTAGCCGACTCGGCGAGGACATGGCTAACAGAACTTCCCAAGCAATCAATCGGCTCCTGGGGAGAACTCCGGGAACGCTTCATCGCCAACTTCCAAGGAACATACGAGAGGCCATCTTCCGAGTACGACCTATATCAGTTGCGTCAAAGGAAGAACGAGTCTCTTCGTGACTTCATCAAGAGGTTTTCTGAGAAGAGGAACTCAATCCCGAAGATCAAGGACGAGGTCATCATCGCCGCCTTTCGAAAAGGAATCAAAGACATCTCGTTCATCGACAAATTCACGCGGAAGCCTCCCAACTCTGTCAAGGCTCTATTCGACATGGCAAACAAGTACGCCGACTCAGCCCACGCTGTTGCTGAGGCTCTCGAAGACAAAAAGGCATCCTAACAGAAGAAGCAGGAGGGCACCAACGACACGGTCCCGACTAAAGCCGGGAATCACAATCGCAAGTCGGACGGCTTCATTGTGGCAGTCAGTCACAACCATCTTCGACCTTCAACAACTGAGGATTATTAGAACAACAAGTGACATGCTCGGGGGCTCACAAGCTCAAACGAAAGGATGGCATCCCCACTCCAAAATACCGAACAGCTAAGTCGCTTCCTGATAAATATTTCTTCACTCGGCCTTGCCAATGCCGCTTACACCTAATAGGTGCACAAGCTGCACTCTTCTCTGTTTTTGCTCTTAAATGATTGCAAAAGTACTCGAGTAGCATAAATCCTGATCCGTGAAACTTTGCTCCATGAAAGACGAACTCAAGTCACCCAAAACGCGTGTCTGGGAAAGAGCCATGAGCCAACTCCCGACGCTAGGGGGCTATGACTAGTCGGGCAGAGTGCTTAAACGTAAGGGGTCAACTGCTCGGGGAAATTAATATCAATAAGAGGAAGAACATGTATTTACATATATTGTAAAATATATTTTATTCGGGTGATTATTTTCATCATCAGATGCTACTCATCCGATGTCTTTATATTGCAGGCCCAGCTCCGGATATGCGTGACAGGAACTCAGGGCTGTGAGCCCATCTCCTACGCTCGGGGGCTGGACAAGTCTGCCAAAATACACTCGGGATGCTCCATGAGGGCTACTGACCGAGTACTTGCACCAGTCGGGATGTCGTCTTCCCCTGCTACGCTCCATGCGAGCCAATAATCGACCTCCGGCGCCAGTCGAGGCTGTGTACTACTCGGCTAAGTAGGGTACGCCCCATGAGGGTCGCCAGCCGAATCCTACGCTAATGCTAGGTTCGGGTACCTTATTTGGTCACGGCTCTGTCAGGTTGGGTACGCCCCATGAGGGTCGCTAGCCGAATCCTATGCTAATGCAAGGTTCGGGTGCCTAGCTTGGCTATAACTTTGTTGGGTAGGGTACGCCCCATGAGGGTCGCCAGCCGAGTCCTATGCTAATGCAAAGCTTGGGTACCTTGTCCGGCTTTACCAAAGTTAGAGAAGATCTATGTCGTTAAAGCGCATTCGGAGTTCTCGTGCACTGCGTCACACCTGGGGAGGGCAAGCAGATTCTGCAATACACCTACTCAGGCATCGTGGCAACTAGGCTGCATCCAGAGCATAAGTCGGAAAGGCTTGCAGACAAGGATTCCTCTGGCTGATTGCGGTTACCAACACCGCTATACTCATCCTGACATGCGATGGATGCCACTTCTATAGAGCTATGCTGGATAGGTCGGCTCAGGCTGGCTTATTTGGTAGCAGCCACCAAGATATGAGTTCCTACAGTAGCATGCTCCATGTGGGCCGCCCGCAGGCTGAGTTGAAATTATAGCACTGGTGCTACCCACAGGAACCAATGAGGTAAACAGATATGCTTCATGAAAGCCTTATTGCTAAACATATATGTTTGGGTATCTGTTTTATCCACCAGGTCTCGAGGATATATCCTTACCAGGATCACAAGCTGGTCTTCATTAAAATTGGGGATGCAGGTATCTTTCTCGGGTACACCTGACCACGCCGTGGATTTATTTTCATAAAGTGGTACTCGGCCTACATGCGTGGCCATCAGTTGCCATGAGCAACATTATTCCCACTGACATGATGTGGAAGAGTTTAACTTTCGAGTAGTGCACTACTCGGGAGAGACTATAAATTTCTCATTCCCGCTGACATGATGCGGAGGAGTCTAACTTTCGAGTAGTACGCTACTCGGGAAAGACTATAAACATTCTTCCGGCTTACGAGCTGAAGAGTCTAACTTCCGAATGGGACGCCACTCGGGAAAGACTATAAACACCCCCTTTCCAGCTGACATGACGCTGAAGAGTCCCATATGCGAGTAGCATCCTACTCGGCAAGACTATAAACATACATTCCGACTGACATGAAGTCGAAGAGTCCTACATACGAGTAGTTCCCTGCTCGGCAAGACTATAAATTATATTCCGGTTGACATGATACCGAAGAGTCTCATGTACCAGTAGTAATCTACTCGGGAAAGACTACCAGGTTAAAGATCTTTGAATTCATGTTTAATTGTTTTCACAATTAAGCACAAAGTCGGGGGCTACACCTAATAGGTGCGCCTATTCGGCGCACACTATTCCAACATCTACATGGAGCCCTTCATAGCCTCGCTGCCAGCTGACATGAAGCAGGACTCGGGAGAAGCATCACTCAGACAAAGAGCACTCGGGAGCAATGCACTTGGGAAGACTTCACCGTGGAGGATGAGCACTTGGCATCAGCTGTGACTCAACTATGAAGGTCTCGGGGGCTACTGTGGGTGCCATGGGCCCCGGGTACCTCATGACAAGCATATGGGCCACTCGGATAGAGGATGGGCCTAGCCTTGTAATTAGAGATATAGCTAGATTCGGCAGACTTCGCCTTGTATAGAAAGGAATATACAGTCCTAGTCGGGTGCGTTATATCTCTAAGGGGAGATCTCCTAGTCGTAATCCGATGGGGACTCCTACCTTGTAACCCTGTCCCCCAGTATATAAGGGGAGGCAGGGCTCCCCATGAGGGCAGGAGAACACTCATAAGCTCACGGCCATACGGTTCATCAGAATCGCCACCATAATTCCTCAAAGGAATACATACAAACTGGACGTAGGGTATTATCTCACATTGAGGGCATGAACCAGTATAAAATCCCTCTGTGTTCCTTTGCAATCCACCGAGTTTACATCCGCTGTGGGTGCCATGGGCCCCGGGTACCTCATGACAAGCATATGGGCCACTCGGATAGAGGATGGGCCTAGCCTTGTAATTAGAGATATAGCTAGATTCGGCAGACTTCGCCTTGTATAGAAAGGAATATACAGTCCTAGTCGGGTACGTTATATCTCTAAGGGGAGATCTCCTAGTCGTAATCCGATGGGGACTCCTACCTTGTAACCTTGTCCCCCAGTATATAAGGGGAGGCAGGGCGCCCCATGAGGGCAGAAGAGCACTCATAAGCTCAAAGGTTGAGTTGGTTCACCAGAACTACCACCGTATATCCTCAAAGGAATACATATAAACTGGACGTAGGGTATTACCTCACATTGAGGGCCTGAACCAGTATAAAATCCCTCTGTGTTCCTTTGCAATCCACCGAGTTTACATCCGCCGACTAGCCCCATATATTTATTGCCGGTGTAAAACATCGACAGTTGGCGCGCCAGGTAGGGGCTTCGGCGCGATCTACATCTACAAGCTCGATGGATCCAGCAACTGAAGTCGTCAGCGGCAAACTCTCCCCCGGAGATACAATCGCATTCAGAAGCCTCGACTTCGTCGCCGACCAGATCGGCAATCTCACCCAGGCCAACACGGACCCGATCCAACCGGCCGAGGAAGCAGCTGACTCCGCGCCAGTCGGCCCACACGACGCTGCGGCAATCTTCGACGACATGCTGCGGCGATCTCCGATACGCTCGAGTCCAGGGACAACTCTTCCTTTCAGTGTTCGACTCGGACTCGGTTCTGAGCCGGCCGAGATCGGGCCGAGAAGGGAAGAGATCGTCAACTTCCCGTTCGGACTCGGCGACGCCGCGGATATCTACAATCTACATTCGACGCGGCAAACTCGATCCTCTAGAGTTCGACTCGGATACGGCCCCGAGCCGCTCGAGATTGGATCTAGGGAGGTCGGAGTTGTAATCACCCCCATCGACTATTCCGACTACGACTCTCAGTCGGACTACGACTCCCAGTCGGATTCCGACTCCAAGTCGGACAGCAGTTCGGCAAGCTTCTTCCCGCCACGAGAAATCTTCATGGCATCCAAAGGCTCTACTCCTACTCAGGAATCACGCCGACTACGCGAACAGCAAGAGGAGGAGGCCCGCCGACTGCGAGAACAACAGGAGGAAGAAACAAGACGCCTGCACGCCCACAACGACGGCCTACGCAGGGCTGGGCGAACCGCTCAGCAACAAACCCTCCAAACAAAAGTCGGCGACCACAACGTCTTCGTCACGCCACAGCAGAACGTCGTGGCAGCCGTAACCCTACTGGACACGGTCCAGGTTGGGCCCGATCACCAGGCCACCCCGACGATCGCAAGGATAAAAGCCATGCTTACCGCTGCTGCATGTCAGCAGCACCAACAGTCGGGAGATACCCTCATACCGACCAACCGGTCGGCATCCCCAATGGCAGTCTCGTCTACCTCAAAGCGACGCCGAGTGGCCGGCTCTAGTCAGCTGCACACGGAGTCACGCCAAACGTCATTCGGCAACCCAAACAACAACCGGCAACGTCGAAGTGACCGTCGGGACAACCGGGATCTCCGAGGCCAACTATGGCGTGATCTTCGGCAGGACACCAATGCTCGGCGCCGCGAACGAGAAGAAGACGAGCAACGCCAACTGGAAGACGAGAACGAGCATTTCGGCCTCCACACGAGCGGTTTCGCCGCCGTAGTCGGGGTCGGAGTCCTCATGAAGACGAAGGCATACCGGCCTTCACCCAGGAGCTACAACAGGTCGACTGGCCGTCGGGTTTCAAGCCTACAAGCATCGAAAAATACGACGGCAAGACCAATCCCGAGTCCTGGCTCACAGCATACACTCTGGCAATCCAAGCTGCTGGAGGTGACCACAAAGTCATGGCTAACTACCTCCTAGTTGCTCTAGCCGACTCAGCGAGGACATGGCTAACAGGACTTCCCAAGCAATCAATCGGCTCTTGGGGAGAACTCCGGGAACGTTTCATCACCAATTTCCAGGGAACATACGAGAGGCCATCTTCCGAGTACGACCTATATCAGTTGCGTCAAAGGAAGAACGAGTCTCTTCGTGACTTCATCAAGAGGTTTTCTGAGAAGAGGAACTCAATCCCGAACATCAAGGATGAGGTCGTCATCGCCGCCTTTCGAAAAGGAGTCAAAGACACCTCGTTCATCGACAAATTCACGCGGAAGCCTCCCAACTCTGTCAAGGCCCTATTCGACATGGCAAACAAGTACGCCGACTCGGCCCACGCTGTTGCCGAGGCCCTCGATGACAGCAAGTCACCCTGACAAAGCGGGACGACACCGACGACGCGGTCCCAACTAAAGCTGGGAATCGCAAACGCAAGTCAGACGGCTCCATTGTGGCAGTCGGTCACAACCGCCTTCGACCTTCAACAACTAAGGATTATCAGAACAACAAGTGACATGCTCGGGGGCTCACAAGCTCAAACACGAGGATGGCATCCCCACTCCCAAATACCGAACAGCTAAGTCGCTTTCTGATAAACATCTCCCCACTCAGCCTTGCTAGTGCCACAGCCGCTTACACCTAATAGGTGTATAAGCTGCGCATTTACTTTTTTCCGTTTTTGCTCTTAAATGATTACAAAAGTACTCGAGTAGCATAAATCTCGATCCGTGAAACTCTGCTCCATGTAAGACGAACTCAAGTCACCCAAAACGCGTGCCTGGGAAAGAGCCATGAGCCAACTCCCGACGCTAGGGGGCTATGACTAGTCGGGCAGAGTGCTTAAACGTAAGGGGTCAACTACTCGAGGAAATTAATATCAAAAAGAGGAAGAAAACGTATTTACATACATTGTAAAATACATTTTATTCGGGTGATTATTTCCATCATCAGATGCTACTCATCCGATATTTTTATATTGCAGGCCCAGCTCCGGATATGCGTGACAGGAACTCAGGGCTGCGAGCCTATCTCCTACGCTCGGGGGCTGGACAAGTCTGCCAAAATACACTCGGGATGCTCCAACAATCGGCCCCCGGCGCCAGTCGGGGCTGTATACCACTCGGCTAAGTAGGGTACGCCCCATGAGGGTCGCCAGCCGAATCCTACGCTAATGCTAGGTTCGGGTACCTTATTTGGTCACGGTTCTGTCAGGTTGGGTACGCCCCATGAGGGTCGCTAGCCGAATCCTATGCTAATGCAAGATTCGGGTGCCTAGCTTGGCTATAACTCTGTTGGATAGGGTACGCCCCATGAGGGTCGCCAGCCGAACCCTCTGCTAATGCAAGGTTCAGGTACCTTGTTCGGCTTTACCCAAGTCAGAGAAGACTTACATCGTCAAAGTGCATCCGGAGTTCTCATGCACTGTGTCACACCTGAGGAGGGCAAGCAGATCCTGCATTATACCCACTCGGGCTTACGTGGCAACCAGTTTGCATCTAGAACGTAAGTCGGAAAGGCTTGCGAATAAGGATTTCTCTGGCTGATTGCGGTTACCAACACCAAAAAACTTATCCTGACATGCGATGGATGATACTTCCCTAGAGCTATGCTGGATAGGTCGGCTCAGGCCGGCTTATTTGGTAGCAGCCACCAAGATATGAGTTCCTACGGTAGCATGCTCCATGTGGGCCGCCCGCAGGCTGAGTTGAAATTATAGCGCTGGTGCTACCAACAGGAGCCGATGAGGTAAACAGATATGCTTCATGAGAGCCTTATTGCTAAACATATATGTTTGGGTATCTGTCTTATCCGCCAGGTCTCGAGGATACATCCTTACAAGGATCACAAGCTGGTCTTCATTGAAATTGGAGATACAGGTATCTCTCTCGAGTACACCTAACCAAGTAATGGATTTATTTTTCATACAGTGGTACTCGGCCTATATGCACGGCCACCAGTTGCCATGAGCAACATTACTCCAGCCGACATGACGCTGAAGAGTCTAACTTTCGAGTAGTGCACTACTCGGGAGAGACTATAAAATTCTCATTCCCGCTGACATGATGCGGAAGAGTCTAACTTCCGAATGGGACGCCACTCGGGAAAGACTATAAACACCTTTTCCGGCTGACATGATGCCGACGAGTCTAATTTTCGAGTAGTATACTACTCGGGAAAGACTATAAACACCCCCTTTCCAGCTGACATGACGCTGAAGAGTCCCATATACGAGTAGCATCCTACTCGGCAAGACTATAAACGCACATTCCGACTGACATGAAGTCGAAGAGTCCTATATACGAGTAGTTTCCTACTCGGCAAGACTATAAATCATATTCCGGTTGACATGATACCGAAGAGTCTCATGTACCAGTAGTAATCTACTCGGGAAAGACTACAAGGTTAAAGATCTTTGACTTCATGTTTAATTGTTTTCGCAATTAAGCACAAAGTCGGGGGCTACACCTAATAGGTGCGCCTATTCGGCGCACACTATTCCAACATCTACATCGAGACCTTCATAGCCTCGCTGCCAGCTGACATGAAGCAGGACTCGGGAGAAGCAGCACTCAGACAAAGAGTACTCGGGAGCAATGCACTCGGGAAGACTTCACCGTGGAGGATGAGCACTCGGCATCAGCTGTGACTCAACTATGAAGGTCTCGGGGGCTACTGTGGGTGCCATGGGCCCCGGGTACCTCATGACAAGCATATGGGCCACTCGGATAGAGGATGGGCCTAGCCTTGTAATTAGAGATATAGCTAGATTCGGCAGACTTCGCCTTGTATAGAAAGGAATATACAGTCCTATTCGGGTACGTTATATCTCTAAGGGGAGATCTCCTAGTCGTAATCCGATGGGGACTCCTACCTTGTAACCTTGTCCCCCAGTATATAAGGGGAGGCAGGGCGCCCCATGAGGGCAGAAGAGCACTCATAAGCTCAAAGGTTGAGTTGGTTCACCTGAACTACCACCGTATATCCTCAAAGGAATACATATAAACTGGACGTAGGGTATTACCTCACATTGAGGGCCTGAACCAGTATAAAATCCCTCTGTGTTCCTTTGCAATCCACCGAGTTTACATCCGCCGACTAGCCCCATATATTTATTGCCGGTGTAAAACATCGACATGCGCCGACTAGCCCCATATATTTATTGCCGGTGTAAAACATCGACAGTAGGTATAGTGCGGTATCGCCATGAATTTGGTGAGCGCCGGTCGTCCGAGTATCGTGTGGTACGCGGTCTTGAAGTTGGCGACCTTGAAGCAGATGTTTTCTGTGTGGAAGTTATCCCACCTGCCGAAGGTGACCTACAAGGCTATTTGCCCGAGGGGTGTTGAAGACAGGCCGGGGATTATCCCGTGGAAGGGCGCAGTACTTGGCCGCAGTTCTGAACAAGGGATTTTCATCTCATCTAGGGTCTTGGCGAAGAGGATATTGAGCATGCTGCCTCCATTGATAGGGCCTTCTTCAGCTTGATATTCTTGACGACCGGGTCCAGGACGAGTGGGTAGCGTCCCGGGTGTGAGACCCTATCGGGGTGATCTACGTGGTCGAATGTGATGGGTGTTTCTGACCAATGCAAATATTGGGGGCGTCTATTGTAGTGACCGCGTTGACGTCATGTGCTGTTAGCTTCTGCTTCCACTTGATTCGTACGCGGACAACCCTCTGAAGATGTGGTTGAGCTCAGCCTGGGGATCTTGAAAATCGTCGGCCGGGTCCTGATCTGGCTTGTCTTTGCTCTTGTCAGTGCCAGTTGATGAAGCCTGCTCGGAAGAAAACTTCTTGAGCATGAAGCAATCTTTGGCCGCGTGCTTGCCTTTGGGGTGGAAGGGGCAAGGCCTGTTCATAACCTTCTGGTATTCGTTGTTCCTTGGGGGCCGCAACCGAGTGTGCTCCATGTTGGCCACCTCGTTGTCCGACTTCAGCGCTTGCGGCTGCCGGACTTGTTCTGTGATGGCTCGTTGTCAGCTTTTGCCTTTTGGTCTTTTTACCAGGACTCTTTCTTCTCGTCGAGGGCCTCAGCGACCGCCTCAGCCGAGTCGGCGTATTTATTTGCCATATCGAAGAGAGCCCTGACAGTGGCTGGAGGCTTCCGAGTGAATTTCGCGATGAATAGGGCATCCTTTACTCCCTTGCGGAAGGCGGCGATGATGACCTCATCCAGGATCATTGGGATTTGGTTGCGCTTCTTGGAGAACCTCTTGATAAATTCGCGCAGAGACTTGTTCTTCCTTTGGTGCAGTTAGTATAAATCGTACTCGGAAGACGGCCTCTCGTAGGTCCCCTGGAAGTTAGCGATGAACCGCTCCCTGAGTTCTCCCTAGGAACTGATCGACCGCCTCGGGAGGCTTGTTAGCCATGTGTCCTCGCTTAGTCGGCCAAGGGGACCGGGAGGTAGTTAGCCATGGCTTTGAGGTCACCTCCAGCAGCTCAGATTGCCAGAGTATATACGGTGAGCCAGGATTCGGGGTTGGTTTTGCCGTCGTATTTCTCGATCCCCGTAGGCTTGAAGCCCAACGGCCTGTGGAGGCCATGGGCCACGGGTACCTCATCACAAGCATATGGGCCACTCGGATAGAGGATGGGCCGAGACTTGTAATTAGAAATATAGTAGCACCCAGCAGACTTTGCCTTGTACAATAAGGAATATACAGTCCTAGTCGGGTAGATTGTATCTCTAGGAGAAGATCCCTTGGCCGTATCCGGCTGGGACTCCTACCTTGTACCCCTGTCCCCCAGTATATAAGGGGAGGCAGGGTGCCCCATGAGGGCAAGAGATGCACACGCGTACACAAGCTTATACGAGATCATAGATCGACACAAATCCTCAAAGGAATAACACTAACACCACAACTGGAGGTAGGGTATTACCTCACATCGAGGGCTTGAACCAGTATAAAATCTCTCTGTGTTCCTTTGTAATCCACCGAGTTTCCCCTTACCGAGTAGCCCTATAATCATATTGCCGGTGTAAAACATTGACAGTTGGCGTGCCAGGTAGGGGTTCGGCGAGATCTACATCAACAATCTCGATGGATCCAACAACAGGAGTCGACGGCAACAAATTCTCCCCTAGAGACACAATAACCTTCTGAAGCCTCGACTTCGTCGCTGACCAGATCGGCAATCAAATCTTGGCCGACGCAGGTCCAATCCAACTGGCCGAGGAACTAGCTAACTCCGCGCCAGTCGGCTCACAAGATGCTGCGTGAACTATCATCAATCTAATGCAACAACCTTCTACTTCACCAAGCCACGGGACAACTCTCTCCTTCGGTGTCCGACTTGTGCTAGGCCTTGAGCCAGCCCGGGTTGGGTTAGGAAGGGGAGAGATCGTCAATTTCCCACGTAGATTCAGTGACGTCACAGATCTACACTTCATGCGGCTGACCTGATCCCCCACGGTTCAGTTTGGACATGGCTCAGAGCCGCTCCAGATTGGATCTAGGGAGGTCAGAGTCGTTCTTACTCTGATGAATTACTCGGACTCCGACTCCAGGTCGAACAACGGTTCGAACACTAGTTCGGACTCCAGTCTGGTGAGTTTCCTTCTACCCCGCGAGGTCTTCATGGCTTCAAAGGTTCAACCCAGACCTCCGAGTCCACCTACAACATGACCTCTGCCACAACATCAACGCTTGGCGCTGTGAACGTGAAGAGAACGAGCGCCGCCGAATGGAGGACGAGCACGAGCATTTCGGTCTTCACCACGAGCGGTTTAACCACCGCGGTCGGAGCCCGAGCCCTCACCAAGATGAAGGCATTCCAGCCTTCACCCATGATCTCCAGGACGTCAATTGGCCATTGGGCTTCAAGCCTACGGGGATCGAGAAATACGACAGTAAAACCAACCCCGAGTCCTGCCTCACCGTATACACCCCTGGCAATTCGAGCTGCTGGAGGTGACCATAAAGCCATGGCTAACTACCTCTCGGTCACCCTGGCTAACTTAGCGAGGACATGGCTAAAAGGGCTCCTGAGGCGGTCAATCGGTTCCTGGGGAGAACTCAGGGAGCGGTTCATCGCTAATTTTTAGGGGACCTACGAGAGGCCGTCTTCTGAGCATGATCTATATCAATTGCACTAGAAGAAGAACGAGTCTCTATGCGACTTTCTCAAGTGGTTTTCCGAGAAGCACAACTAGATCCCAATGATCAAGGACGAGGCCATCATTGCCGCCTTCCGCAAGGGAGTAAAAGACTCCAGCCACCCTCCGGGCTCTCTTCAATATGGCAAACAAATACACCGACTCGGCCGAAGAGGTCGCAGAGGCCCTCGACGAGAAGGAGTCCCGGCAGAAGGACCAGAAGGCGAAAGCCGACAATGAGCCATCACAGAGCAAGTCTGGTAGCCACAAGCAGAAGTCGGACAACGAGGTGGCCAACATGGAGCGCACTCGGTCGCGGCCCCAATGGAACAACGACTACCAGAAAGTCATGAACGGGCCATGCCCCTTCCACCCCAAAGGCAAGCACGCGGCCAAAGATTGCTTCATGCTCAAGAAGTTTGCTTCCGAGCAGGCTTCATCAACTGGCACTGACAAGAGCAAAGACAAGCCAGATCGGGACCCGGCCGACGATTTTCAAGATCCCTAGGCCAAGCTCAACCACATCTTCGGAGGGCCGTCTGCGTATGAGTCCAAACAAAAGCAGAAGCTAACGGCACACGACATCAACGCAATCTCCACAGCAGACGGCCCCTAGTATTTGCATATGAGTGTGTGAAGATGCCAAGCAAAGGGACAAGTAACAAGGGACTAAGCAAGGGGGAACCAAGTGATGACTTGGGACTAGTAACCCATGCTAGGGTGAAGTGAACGTGTGCTTGGAGTTCACCTTGAGTCTTATCTAGCGAAGCAATGCAAAGCATCAAATCATTGTTGGATCTTTTGATGAAGCGGCTTATGGATGGATGATGGTATGTTGATCATATTTGTTGAAAGATCCTAAGTCACTAGCTCAAGATGGATATGCTCAGTGGTTGTTCAATGTTGAAAGACCTCAAGTTGAGAATGATCAAGTATTGGCATGTTGAAGACATACAAGCTCAAGTGGATGAAATATTGTAAATGTTAATCTTGAGTATAGGAATGCCGTACTATCAAGAGGGATGCAACCTTGACTGCATGGAAACACCAAAAGTGCTCATAGGTCAACCCATGTGAGAGAGCATTGAGAGTTAACATGAGTGTGCTGATCAGAGCCAAACCAGTCTGGCTGGTTTTGCAAACCGGCCTGGTTGGTTTCCTCTAAGTCAGCCCCTAACGGCTAGTTGGGTTGAAAAATCGGCCTGGCCAATTTTGTAAACCGGCCTGACCGATTTCCCCCTAATAGTAACGGCTAGTTTTTGGTGAGTGGGTATTTATACCCTTTGGCCCTCTCCCTTGAGGGCTACTGGTTGATTCTGATTCTTGCATGTTCCAAAGGCTTTCTAACACCAGCAAGGCTCTCCCCAACCTCTCTTTGTGAGATAGGCTTGATTTGCTTGAAATCCTTGTGTTGGGTTGAGAGAGAGTTTTTAGTGTGAGCTTTAGAGAGAAATCCATAGTCTTGAGCACTTGAAGGTGAAGTCTCGCAGCTCGTGAAGCATTTGTTACTCTTGGAGGTGAAGCATCCTAGACGGCTAGGTGTCGCCGGTGAGCTCCCAAGTTTGTGGTGAGCCACAGATCATTTGTGCAGGTATGATCTTGCCTTCGGAAGGGAAAAGATCGCCATAGTGGAATCGAGGCCATAGCGTGACCTTGGGGTCACCAAAAGCTTCCTCAACGGAGACGTAGGGTTCACGGTGGTGAATCCGAACATCGGGAAACAAACTCCTTGTGTCTCCATTGCAGTTTGTCTCACATTTGATCTCTAGCACATCTACTTTGCTTCCGCTCGACCTACTTTGGTGTGCTTGTATTTTGTGCAGGGACTAAGTGGACCAGCTGTGCTACATCAGCAAAGGCACATCTTCAAGTTTGGTTTGTGCTAGAACTCATCGTGGGCGTGTATTCTTCTTATGTAGGTTCTGCAGTAGCAAACTAGCCTGACCGGTTTGGTAAACCGGCCTGGCTGGTTTTGAGTCAACTTCCTCTCTGAAACCTGCCTGACCTGTTTGGGAAACCGGCCTGGCCGGTTTTGGTACTAACTTTGGATTAAGTTTTGATAATTGTAGAATTTGCCTATTCACCCCCCCCTCTAGGCGACATCTCGGTCCTTTCACACCTGACCACACATTGGGTTAAAATCCAAGAAGTGGTACTCGGCTTGCATGCTTAGCTACCAATTGCCATGAGCAAAAATTATACCAGCTGACATGATGTTGAAGAGTCTACATACTGTGTAATATACTACTTGGGAAAGACTACAAGGTAAAAGATCTTTGACTTAATGGTTAATTGTTTCACAATTAAGCACAAAATTGAGGGCTACACCGAATAGGTGCGCCTATTCGGCGCACACTATTCATATTTTTCCATGAAGCCCTTCATAGCCTCGTTGCCAACTGACATGAAGTAGGACGCGGGAGAAGAAGCACTCGGACAAAGATTACTCGGGAGCAATGCACTCAAGAATTCTTCATCGTGGAGGATGAGCACTCGGCATCAGCTGTGACTCAACTATGAAGGTCTCAGGGGCTGTTGTGGTGGCCATGGGCCCCGGATACCTCATGAGAAAGCATATTCGGGGCCACTCGGACAGAGGAAGGGCCTAGCCTTGTAATTAGGCATACAATAGGACTCGACATACATAACCTTGTACGACAAGGAAAGTATGTAGTCCTAGTTGGGCACGTTGTATTCCTAGAAGGAAATCCCTTGATCAGAGTCCGACTGGGTTCCTACTCTATAACCCTATCCCCCAGTATATAAGGGGAGGCAGGGCACCCCCTGAGGGTAGGAGAAGAGCACAAATCTCACCAGAGAAACCTCAAAGGCAGTACACCACAACTGGACGTAGGGTATTACCTCATCTCAAGGGCCTGAACCAGTGTAAATTGTTTCGTGCTCCTTTGCAATCCATCAAGTTTAGGTCTCACGAGTAGCCCCATATTATTATTGCTGATACAAAACATCGACAGTAGCCGAGTGGACAGAGGTTTAGACGGCTACACCAATGGACAAGTTAGAACACTGGACCATGTACTTCGACGGTTCTCTACGAATTGGTGGAGCTAGGGATGGCGTAGTTTTGATGTCACCCACTAGCGAAAAATAGAAATACGTCCTCCAGAATCACTTTTCAGCATCCCACAACGTCGCCGAGTATGAGGCACTCATCCACGGGCTCCGCATCACCATATCACTCGGCATCCGCCGACTAGTAGTACGTAGGTATTCTCAACTCGTGGTCAACCAGGCCATGAAAGACTGGACGTGTCTAGACGACAACATGGTGGCATATTGTCAGGAAGTACAAAAGCTAGAAAACAAGTTCGACGGGCTAGAGGTTACACATGTGCTGCGCCAATATAACAAAGCTGCAGATGAGTTAGCCAACATGGGATCCAAACGAGAAGTGGTCCCGACCGGAATCTTGGTCGAGCAACTATTGGAGCCGTCGGTCAAGAAAAAACAGTACTCGAGCAGTCAGGGCCTGAACCTACCCTGGCAACAAATGAAGTACTAATCATCTCTCAAGATTGGCGGACTCCAATCATCAGGTTCCTCCTAGAAGACGAGGTCCTAGAAGATCGCAATGAGACCGAGCGGATTAAATGTCGAAGCAAATGTTTCGTCGTAGTCGGTAAAGACCTTTATCGTAGAAGCACATCCAGAGTCCTCATGTGCTGTGTCACACCTGAGGAGGGCAAGCAGATATTGTAGTCCATCCACTCAGGCATTTGTGGCAACCACGCTGCATCAAGGACGTTAGTCGGAAAGGCTTACAGACAAGGTTTCTTCTGGCCGACTACGGTTACAGACGCTAAAGACATAGTTCGGACATGTGAGGGATGTCAGTTTTTTGCATAGCAAACACATCTTCTAGCTCAAGAACTACAAAAAATTCCTATCTCTTGGCCCTTTGCAGTTTGGGGGCTTGACATGGTCGGGCCATTCAAAAAAGCGCCAAGAGGGTTCACACACTTGTTTGTCACAGTGGACTAGTTCACAAAATGGATCGAGACAAAACCCGTTGCTACCAAAAGACTTCATCATGAGTATTATATATCAATTTGGAGTTCCTGACCGCATTATAATGGACAACGGCACTCAGTTCACTGGCAGCGGTTTTCAAGATTTCTGTGATGACTTCAGCATCAATATCTGTTATGCTTCTGTGGCACACCCACGAAGCACTGGGCAGGTTGAGCATGCCAATGGCATGGTCTCACAAGGTATCAAGACTAGGGTGTTTGACCGACTACAATCATATGTAGGGCGGTGGGTGCAAGAGCTTCCATCTGTTCTTTGGTATTTAAGAACCATGGTTAGTTGGGCAATAGGGCAATCCCCTTTCTTCCTAGTCTATGGTGCAGAGGCTGTGTTACCAACCGAGTTGGAGTTCGGCTCACCACGAGTCCGGGCCCACTCAGATGCAAAATCAACTGAAGACCAATTGGTCGAACTAGATCAGTTGAAGGAAGCAAGGGACATCGCAACTATCCAGTCGGCAAGGTATCTTCAAGGCCTGCGTCATTATCACAGTCGGAATGTTCGTGGCTGCGCTTTTTTGGTGCGAGATCTCATTTGGAGAAAAATCCAAACCACCAAAGACAGGCATAAATTATCTCCCTTTTGGGAGGGGCCATTCATTATCGCCGAGGTGACACGTCCGGGTGCCTACCGACTGAAGACAGAAGACGGCGTCGTAATCAACAACTCATGGAACATAGAACAGCTACGTCCTTTCTATACCTGAGTTTGGCACTCCTTTTGTACATATCAATAAAGTTAGTTAATCTAACTCACTACGTCACTTGTTCCAACCGAGTAGTGAGTCCGGGGCTACATGTTAATACATGCCTGTTGTCGTTAATAAAGTCCGAGCTTGTTTTATCTAAGTCATGAAACTTTACAACAACTACGTTAAGTTTTCCCGAGTATAGTTCTAAGAGGTCAACGATGTTTATTAAGTTACTCTCAATTCACTCAGTGTAAACTATCTAGTCGAGTAAAGCTAATGATGGCTCAAAGGCAGCAAGTACTTGGCAAGACTTAATGACGAACAGCAGAAATATTTACAATATTCATGTATTGTTTTTGGTGAACACCAACTACATAAATGTTTCTATCTACATCGTCAGGTCCTTGGCTATAGCTTTTGCAGTTGCCCTAACCTAGCCGATCAGTTCCAAGCCCTGCTCTCGAGTAGTCCCTTTGGCAAAGCCTTCACCAACAGCCTCAATATCTACCCGAGGGTAGAAAGACTTGGTCATGGCCAAGGCTTGGGCAATCCTGATAGCGACGCACTCATCCGAGTACTTCTTTAATATCTTTGGAGCCTCCTCGAGGCGTTCTGTTACTTGAGCAATTGAGCTAGAGCTGGATCCAGCCTGTTGTGGCTGCAAGATGTCAAGCAAGGTCTTTGCGAAGTCAACAATAACCTGCCGCGATTCCTTTATGACCTTTATCTCCTCTGCAAAAGCACCGAATTGGATCTGCGAGTTCGCCTTAAAAACTGTTCACACATAGACAAGTACATCAACAAACCAAGACGCCTGACTGGGTCGAGCACGCAGTCGGACCAGTGACTTACTCGCATAGTCGGTGTCCACTTTCGACTTAGCCTTCTCGAGCTCTTTCAACTCCTTTTTTAGGCGCTTGATCTCCTAGTACTAGGCACTGAGATTTGACTTGAGGGCTACGGCAAGAAGACATTCAAGACTCAATAATGCAGAAAGTTTTACTCAAGTTCACTCAAGCAAAAAAGAATCTTACTTCTGATTGTCCTAGCCTAAGCCCAATTTTCATCCCTAAGCTTGTCCACCAACCCCCTTAGCCACTCCTCCCTCTCCTTGCTGGATCTCTCTAGGTTTTCCTTGGCAGTCTGGAGCTGATGGAGTTGAGTAAGCTGAGGGGTGAGTTCGCTCAGGACTTTGCCCATCTTCTCTAACCGATCGACCACCTTCTGCTCAAGAAGTATCGAAGTCAAGCAAAACAAACAAGAAGGATGCAAAACTCTGAGGAATCGCCAATCAGCAAACACAGGAAGATTGACCGTGTACCTGGATCCCCCTCGATGCAGTGATGGTGGCATACATCAGGTTCACCCTTTCTCTCTGGGCTGCTTGCTCGTCGTGCTCGAAGCTTTCAACTTCCCCCTCTGGAGTAACCCAGTAAAATGTCTGGGGGAAGACTAGCGGGGGAGTGTCGAGCCTGGGGAGGTTGCCTTCATCAGAAGAAGATGACAGTGGAGGTGATGTAGTCCTAGGCCTTGGCTCAACGGGCAGCACGGCTTCCTGGACAAGCTCAGGGACTAGGCCTCGACCGTGACATCCTGGTTGGCTGGCGCATGTGGCTCAGCTGGTGGGATTTCCTCAGCTTTAGGGGCTAGGGTGATCTCTAGCTCGGCCTGCAGCGTGGCTGGTTTGACCACAGCTGGGGCGGGATCTACCACGGGGTTTGGTGGCGCTACCCATTTGGGGTCAGCGTCACTCGGCTTCCTACAAAAAATATACAACCTTCAAGATATTGCAAGAATGTTCAAATCTCTTTGAAGATTGAAGATTTTCATACCTCTTGGAAGTTTTAAATTTCCACCTTGGTGCGCTAGGGGCAGAGGAAGTCGATGAGGGGCTGGATAGCCTGCTCGGCGGCAGAGAACCATCGACTGTTGGGCTTATCAATGCAACAGTCAGCAGAGGTGAGCTTGGCCCAGTCGGTGCTGTGCCGGACGTGGCCGACTAGGGGGTGGCAGCACTCGGCGGTGTTGTCCTGGGGCTAGAAGGCTTGGGGGAGGTGCTGCTGGTGTCCTTGATCCTCAAGCTCCTAGATGCCTTACTCGGCATGTCCTTCTTTTTGCCCTGGTCAGTTGCTTGTATTTTCCCAGCCATTTTGGGGCTGGTTTGGGCGGCTGAAGGGCTGGCTAGGCATTTCCTAGATCCCACAGCCGACTGGTATTGGGAATCAAAATCAAACTCTTCACAGTCCTGCAAATGTTTGGATATTATCTATTATACACTGCAGAGCAGGACAACATTCATGGCATTCATCACAGATGGATATCAAATTAATAGTGACATAGCATGTTAGCTTTGGCCGGGGCCTGCCCTTGCAGTAGGGTTTAGGGGCTTGTTCCTCGTCTTCGGTCTCCACAACTCATTGACAAAGAAGCCCAACAAGGTGTCAGTGACCTTGTTCTTGTCAACAAAGTTGGGATATTCCAGCTTGGATCATTCTTGCCCTGGTAGTCGAATCTGAAGTGGCTCTTGGCCTTCAGTGGTTAGGTTGGGTGGTTCAAAAACCATCTTGCCACCCAGGGACCAGTCAACTCTTTCCCCTTCAGCAGATCAACCTTCTCCAGCAGCTGGTAGATCTGCCCCATCTCCTCGTGCGATGGCATGGAGCACCAGCTCTCTAGGACAATTGGAGGATTGCCTATGAAAGTAGGGAGAGAGGGTTCCAGATTCAAGCAGTAGAACCACTCTCGGTGCCACCCCTTGAGAGAAATTTTTAGGGGGACATTGAGGTAGGCCCTTGTGGGTGCCATGGGCCCCGGGTACCTCATGACAAGCATATGGGCCACTCGGACAGAGGATGGGCCTAGCCTTGTAATTAGAGATATAGCTAGATTCGGCAGACTTCGCCTTGTATAGAAAGGAATATACAGTCCTAGTCGGGTGCGTTATATCTCTAAGGGGAGATCTCCTAGTTGTAATCCGATGGGGACTCCTACCTTGTAACCCTGTCCCCAGTATATAAGGGGAGGCAGGGCGCCCCATGAGGGCAGAAGAGCACTCATAAGCTCAAAGGTGCACACAAGTTCATCAGAACCACCACCATAATTCCTCAAAGGAATACATATAAACTGGACGTAGGGTATTACCTCACATCGAGGGCCTGAACCAGTATAAAATCTTTTGTGTTCCTTTGCAATCCACCGAGTTCCCGTCCGCCGAGTAGCCCCATATATTTATTGCCGGTGTAAAACATCGACTGTTGGCGCGCCAGGTAGGGGCTTCGGCGCAATCTACATCTACAAGCTCGACGGATCCAGCAACCGGAGTCGACGGCAACAAATTCTCCACTGGTGACACGATCACATTTAGAAGCCTCGACTTCGTCGCCGACCAGATCGGCAATCTCACCCAGGCCGACACGGACCCGATCCAACCGGCCGAGGAACCAGCTGACTCCACGCCAGTCGGCCCACACGACGCTACGGCAATCTTCGACGACATGCTGCGGCGATCTCCAATACGCCCGAGTCCAGGGACAACTCTTCCTTCCAGTGTTCGACTCGGACTCGGTTCTGAGCCGGCCGAGATCGGGCCGAGAAGGGAAGAGATCGTCAACTTCCCGTTCGGACTCGGCGACGCCGCGGATATCTACAATCTACAACCGACGCGGCAAACCCGATCCCCTGGAGTTTGACTCGGATACGGCTCTGAGCCGCTCGAGATCGGATCTAGGGAGGTCGGAGTTACACTCATCCCCATCAACCATCCCGACTTCGACTCGAAGTCGGACTCCGACTTCCAGTCGGACTACGACTCTAAGTCGGACAGCAGCTCGGCAAGCTTCTCCCCGCCACGAGAAATCTTCATGACATCCAAAGGCTCTACTCCTACTCAGGAATCATGCCAACGACACGAGCCACAAGAGGAGGAGGCCTGCCGACTGCAAGAACAACAGGAGGAAGAAGCAAGACGCCTGCACGCCCGCAACGACGATCTACGCAGGGCTAGGCGAACCGCTCAGCAAAAAACCCTCCAAACCCGAGTCGGCGACCACGATGTCTTCGTTACTCCCCAACAGAACATCGTGGCCGCTGCGACCCTACTGGACACGGTCCAACTTGGGCCTGATCACCAGGCCACCCCGACAATCGCAAGGATAAAAGCCATGCTCACCGCTGCTGCATGTCAGCAGCACCAACAGTCGGGCGATACCCTCATACTGACCAACCGGTCGGCATCCCCAATGGCAGTCTCGTCTACCTCAAAGCGACGCCGAGCGGCCGGCTCTAGTCGGCTGCACACGGAGTCACACCAAACGTCACTCGGCAACCCCAACGACGACCGGCGGTTCCGAGGCCAACCACGGCGTGACCTTCAGCAAAACGTCAGCGCTTGGCGCCGCGAACGAGAGGAGGATGAGCAACGCCAACTGGAAGACGAGAATGAGCGCTTTGGCCTCCACCACGAGCGGTCTCGCCGCCGTATTCGGAGTCGGAGCCCTCATGACGATGAAGGCATACCAGCCTTCACCCAGGAGCTACAACAGGTCGACTGGCCGTCGGGTTTCAAGCCTACAGGCATCGAAAAATACGACGGCAAGACCGATCCCGAGTCCTGGCTCACAGCTTACACTCTGGCAATCCAAGCTGCCGGAGGTGACCACAAAGTCATGGCTAACTACCTCCTAGTTGCTCTAGCCGACTCAGCGAGGACATGGCTAACAGGACTTCCCAAGCAATCAATCGGCTTTTGGGGAGAACTCCGGGAACGTTTCATCACCAACTTCCAGGGAACATACGAGAGGCCATCTTCCGAGTACGACCTATATCAGTTGCGTCAAAGGAAGAACGAGTCTCTTCATGACTTCATCAAGAGGTTTTCTGAGAAGAGGAACTCAATCCCAAAGATCAAGGACGAGGTCGTCATCATACTAGGCAAGGGACGTCGGCAAAACGGAACTCCGGTTATTTCGAAAGGGAGGCCGTCTTTCTGAGTCAAGGCTAGACATCTTCGTTCATGGGGGTCGACAGACCTTCACGCGGAAGCCTCCCAACTCTGTCAGGCCCTATTCGAACATGGCCACAAGTACGCCGACTCAGCCCCACGCTGTTGCTAGAGGCTCTCGAACAGATAAAACGGCATCCTGGTAGAGAAGAAGGAGCGGGAGGGCACCAACGACGCGGTCTCACGACTAAAAGCCGGGAATCGCAAACGCAAGTCAGACGGCTCACCCCATTGTGGCAGTCGGCCACAATCGTCTTCGACTTTCAACAACTGAAAGAATTATCACAGAACGACAAGTGACATGCTCGGGGCTCACAAGCTCAAACGCAAGGATGGCATCCCCACTCCGAAATAACCGAACAGCCCAGCTCCGGATACGCGTGACAGGAACTCAGGGCTACGAGCCTATCTCCCCCGCTCGGGGGTGGACAAGCGTGGCCAAAACATGACACTACGGCATGCTCGCATGGACGCGGCTACTAGCGTGCGGCCGAAGTATTGCGCAGCGGGGGAGACGGATCATCCTTCCGTGAACGGCGCCCTCGGCGGCTAAAGCTCCATGTGAAGGTGAGCCACTATCCGACTTCTGGCACTCAGGTGCGGGTCGAACAGACCGACTGGCGTCGGTATAATCCATTGTACTCGGCTCACGGTGAAGGGGTACGGAAACACCTGAAGGGCTCGCTTTTTAGACTCGAGTCTATGACTAAATGAAAGGTTCGGAAGCGTTAGCGATGGTCGTTTCGCCTATACCACTCGTTTGGTAGCGGTGGAACTGGCCCTCAATCGAGGGCGCCAGCCGAATCCTATGCTAATGAAAGGTTCGGGTACCGCCTGTGCTGCGAGGTTTCTGCCCCAGTGCTCTGAATGCTCTCTCTCTCGAAGTATTCAGGTGGAGAATATTAGACACTATGTCAAAAACCAAGCGCCATCCCGGAGTTCTCTGCTACTGCGTCACAACCTGAGGAGGGGAAGGAAGCATGTCGCTGAACAGACTACCTGCTCATTTGGACGCAGGTGATGGAGGCTACAACCTAGAGCTGGTAAATAACTCATCTAAGTCCAGGAACAATCCAGAGCTCGAAAGACATTGCCTGCGATATACGGGTTTTCTCTGGCTAATTGCGGTTACCACATTACCAAAATCTATCCTGAAAGTGACGTGATGGATGATACTTCTATAGAGCTATGCTGGATAGGTCACTCAGGCGGCGTCTATGTTGGTAGCAGAGACTACAAGATAGGAATATAATCGTGACAGTTTAAGACATGCTCCTGTGAGGGATTGGCCCAGCTTGTCCGCCCCTAGTGCTCGTTGTAAATTCATAGCGCTGGTGCTACCACAGGAATGATTGAGGTAAAAGATACTCTTCAGTGAAAGCCTTATTGCTAACCGAGATATAACTGTTTTGGGTATCTCACTGTTTATCCACCGGAGAGATCTCGGGCCTTGGGGATATATCCTCAGCTTGACGGATGAAGAGAAGACTCACAAGCGATCGACATGGTCTTCCATTAAAATTGGGACTTCTAGGCACGGAGTATCTTGCTGAATACTCGCACTTGGGAGAGATCTGACCACTAAGTGGCGCGTGGATTATATTTTCATAAAATGGTACTCGGCCTACCATGCGTGCCGACCGAGTTGCCATGAGTACATTATTCCAGCCGACATGACGCTGAAGAGTCTAACATTTCGAGTAGTGCACACTACTTTCGGAGAGACTATAAATTTCCCATTCCCGCTGACATTGATGCGGAGGCGAGTCTAACTTCCGGGTGGACGCCACTCCCGGGAAAGACTATAAACTTTTTCCAGCTGACATGAAGCTGGGAAGAGTCCATATACGAGTAACATCTTATCGCAAGACTATAAAACGCATATTCCGACTGACATGAAGTCGAAGAGTCCCTATATACAGTAGTATCCTACTCGGCAAGACTATAAATCATATTCCAGTTGACATGATACCGAAGAGTCTCATATACAGTAGTAATCTACTCGGGGGAAAGACTACCAAGGTTAAAGATCTTTGACTTCATGTTTAAATTGTTTTCACAATTAAGCACAAAGTCGGGGGCTACACCTAATAGGTGCGCCTATTCGGCGCACACTATTCATACATCTACACGAAGCCCTTCATAGCCTCGTTGCCAGCTGACATGAAGCAGGACTCGGGAAGAAGACACACTCGGACAAAGAGTACTCGGGAGCAACGCACTCAGGCGATCTTCACCGTGGAGGACGAGCACTTGGCATCAGCTGTGACTCAACTATGAAGGTCTCGGGGGCTACTGTGGGTGCCATGGGCCCGGGTACCTCATGACAAGCATATGGCACTCGGACAGAGGATGGGCCTAGCCTTGTAATTAGAGATATAGCTAGATTCGGCAGAGACTTCGCCTTGTATAGAAAGAATATACTAAAGTCCTAGTCGGGTGCGTATATCTCTAAGGGGAGATCTCCTAGTCGTAACCCGATGGGGACTCCTCACCCTTGTAACCTGTCCCCCAGTATATAAGGGGGAGGCAGGGCGCCCATGAGGCAGAAGAGCACTCATAAGCTCAAAGGTGCACACAAGTTCATAGAACCACCCCATAATTCCTCAAAGGAACTGCATTAACTGGACGTAGGTATTACCTCACATCGAGGCCTGAACCAGTATAAAATCTTCTGTGTTCCTTTGCAATCCACCGAGTTCCCATCCGCCGAGTAGCCCCATATATTTATTGCCGGTGTAAAACATCGACAGCCCTCTTCATCTCATTCCTAAGCTAAAGGCCTGCCCCCTGATGGTTTGGATTTTGGATTAGGATGCTAGGGCTTAATGTGGAAGAGGTATCTAAAGAGATTGAAATGGGGCTTAACCCCCAGAAAAGTAGAAATTTGAAGAATGGAGTTGGGGTTAAGATTCACCAATTCAATTTGGTAGAAGGCAAGGAGGCGGCAGAGAAAATCCAAAGATAGAAGAGCCAAACCACGGTCAAAGAATGAAGTAAAAACCACGGTTTCACCCGGGTTTGGAGCAGGGATGGACTCACCCTTGGCTGGATGCCAGTTGATGGTCTCTTGCTGTTGAAGCATCGTCCTCTTCTCCAAAATCCATAGCTTCACCGTGCTACAGTCCGACGCCGGCCAAACTCCGAACAACATGTCGAGGATCTCGAAGGGGGCCTTTGGCATTGCTAGAGATGAGAAATTGGGCAGAGAAGCTCTAGGGCACTGGGAAATGAAGCTAGGAAATGGAGCTCAGCGGGTTTCAAGCCGGGAGCATGAGCAGCAGTGAACCCTAGCGAGGTGGAGACCACGAAATTTGGGTGTGGTTTCGGGAGTTGAAGGGATTCGGTGGATTGGGGGAGAAAGAGGAATCTTCTCTCTCCCGCTACTTTGTAAGGCTTGCGGCGGGTTAGTGGGCTTGGGCCAACTAGCTCGGTAATGGGCCGTAAGATATTAGTTTCCAAATAGCATGTCCTATTGGGCCAACTGTTGGCTGTGTTAAAATCACAGTACAGATGTTATTTTATAGAAACCGATCAAAATAATCAGATATGCTTCATGTTAAGCCTAATTGCTAGATAGATGTGTTCAGATATCTGAATTATTTGATAGGTATTGAGAATACATCCATATAAGGATCAATAGCTGGTCTTCACTAAAATTGGGGATGCAGGTATCTCTCAACAACACGTCAACACATATTGGATAAAAATCCATGAAGTGGTACTCGACTTACATGCTTGGCCAAAATTGCCTTGAGTAAAAATATTTCCAGCTGATATGATGCTGAAGAGTCCAATTTCTAAGAAATATACCACTCGGAAAAGACTTAGAGGTTAAAGATCATTGACTTTATGTTTAATTGTTTCACAATTAAGCACAAAGTCAGGAGCTACACCTAATAGGTTCGTCTATTTGGTGCACACTATTCATATTTTTTATGAAGCCCTTCATAGCCTCGTTGCTAGCTGATATGAAGCAAGACATAGAGAAGAGGTACTCGGACAATAGGTACTCAGGAGCAAGGCTCTCGGGAAATCTTCACCAAGCAGAATGAGCACTCGGCACCAGCTGTGACTCAACTATGAAGGTCTCAGGGGCTACTGTGGAGGCCATAGGCCCTAGGTACCTAATGAGAAGCTTTCTAGCCACGCGGACAGAGGATAGGCCTAATCCTGTAATTAGGGATATGACAAAACTCGGTGGATATTACCTTTTATGATAAGAAAAGGGATATAGTCCTAGTCAGGTACGTTGTATTTCTAGAAGGAGATCCCTGGTCAAGTCTGACTGGGATTCCTACCTTGTAACCTTGCCTCCTCGGTATATAAGGAGAGGCAAGGTGTCCCCTAGGGCAGAACAGAATCTCACTAGAGAAACCTCAAAGGCAATACACCATAGTTGGAAGTAGGGTATTATCTCACATCAAGGGCCTGAACCAGGATAAATTGTTTTGTGTTTCTTTGCAATCCATCAAGTTTAGGTCTCACGAGTAGCCCCATATTATTATTGCCGATACAAAACATCGACACCAATCGATGAGGACCAACTTAAAAAGAGTTTACCCAATAAGTTTGTACTAGGCAGAAGTTAGCATGGTCGATATAAGATTTTGTAACTTAGATAAAAGGACTCGACTTCAAGGAATAACAGAAGATGCATTATCATCATGTAGCCCCCGACTAACTACTCAGTTGGAACAACCGTCGTAGTGAGTCAGAGTAAAAAATTTTATTTCTATATAAATTGAGTACAATGCTCAGGTATAGAAAAGACGTAGCTGTTCTATGTTCCATGAGTTGTTGACTAGGACCCTGTCTTCGGTTGGTAAGCCCCCGAGCGTGTCACCTAAGCAATAATGAATGACCCCTCGCATAAAGGGGATAATTTGTGCCTAGCTTTGGTGGTTTGAATTTTTCTCAATACAATATCTCCCACCGAAAAGGTGTGGCCACAGACATTACGACTGTGATAACGACGTAGGCCTTGAAGGTATCTTGCCAACTGAATTGTGGCGATGTCCCTTGCTTCTTCCAACTGATCAAGCCCGACCAGTCGGTCTTCATTTCATTTTTCTTCTGAGTGGGGCCGGACTCACAGAGAGTCAAACTCCAACTCGGTTGGTAACACAGCCTCACCACCCTATACTATGAAGTAAGGGGATTGCCCTATTGCCCAACTAATCATGGTTCACAAAGACCAGAGAACAGATGGGAGTTCTTGTACCCACCGCCCTACATTTGGTTTTAGTCGGTTGAACTCCCTAGCCTTGATACCTTGTAAGACTGTCGATGTTTTACACCGGCAATATAACTATAGGGCTACTCAGTGAGGGGAAACTCAATGGATTGCAGAGGAACACAAAGAGATTTTATAGTGGTTCAGGCCCTCAATGTGAGGTAATTCCCTACGTCCAGTTGTGGTGTTATTCCTCTGAGGAGTTGTGTCGATCAATGATCATCTGCCCTCATGGGGCGCCCTGCCTCCCCTTATATACTGGGCGACAAGGGTACAGGATAGGAATCCTAGCCGGATATGGCCAAGGGATTTCCTTCTTAGAGATATACTTTACCCGGCCAAGACTGTACATTCCTTATTATACAAGGTAAAGTCTACCGGATGCCACTATATCTCTAACTACAAGACTTGCCCCATCCTCTATCCGAGTGGCTCATATGCTTGTGGTGAGGTACCCGGGGCCCTGTTAATGCCAAAATTTGGCATGGGTCTTTAGCAGATTCGGTTAAGAAAAAATCACAGATGACCGGTGAAGATTGATCCAGAGGAAACCGAGTTTGGGAAGAGACCGTGAAGACCACAGTATGGCAGTAAATTACCTTATCTATTAATTAGGTAGTTTTGATAATTTTTAGGAAACCTGATCTCGTATCCGATCAGGTTTGTTAGTTTTCCTTTTATAGTTAGGAAACTCCTGTTTCGTGTCCGATCAGGACTGTATCAACTCAGGGTATATATACGTATGCCCGGGTACCATGTAAACTATCCACACAGATCAATCAAATTCGGCGCATCGCCACCCTTTCGACGGGTTCTTGCTTCTCGAGCGGGGCTGCATAGGTTAGGTCCGAACTCCTGCGAGAGGGTAAGACTCGTCACCCCTTACCCAGGTGTATCTGCCCTATCTACGGCTGCATCGGTTCAGTCCGACCTCTTAGGCCGATCAAGTATACCACATCACGCGTGCGTAGATCTTATCAGCTTACTGGGGGCGATTTATCATCAGTTCGTGCTGCATCGGTTGGGTCCGACCTACTGAGCTGCCAGCGATAAATCGTTCCTGCTAGGTTGATGGTTTTTGCGCAAGTGTCTTATCGGAATGTATAGCCGATAAGTTATCTTATTACATCACAGTTGCATTAGGTCTATCGGCTTGTCGAGGTTCCTTTATTATTATTAATCTGTGCTGCATCAGTTAGGTCTGAACTACTAGATTGATAATAATAGATTTATCCTTGTCGGGCCGATCGGTGTATATGCGACGTTCTATCGGAGTGTTTAGCCGATAGGTTATCTTTCTATAAGGCCGACTGTATTATCTTTACTATTTTGGTCATCTATATTATCATCGGTTTTTTAGCTGATGCATATGTGTTTCCTTGGCAGTCGGCTAGCTTACTATTCTGCCTATCTATTTTATCATCGGCTTCTAGCCGATGCACATGTTATACTGACAGCTTATCTATTTGCTTATAGCGTTATCGGTTTCCCAGCCGATACACAGGTGCCATCGGCCATCGGCTACAAGGGGCCTACATCAGTCCGTATCGGCCGATAGCCGATGTGCAATTGCTGCTGACCCGGGCACGAGCACAAGCGAGGACCCGGGAGCGAGGACACGGGCACGAGACCCGGGCACGGACAGTTGGAACCCGGACAAAGTTTTATAATCGGCTTTCAGCCGATGCTCAAGCATTCCTTCGGCAATCGGCTAGCGGGATTCTTATTGGCCGATTGAATCGCTGAGCTAATATTCTCCTTGTCAATTGCGGGGTCAAATTGACTGGCACGCCTACGAACCTCAAATATTTTAGGACCTGCACTGGAGCTAAGCAGATCTCCCAGGCCTTCGTATGTTCAATCGCATCAAACCAGATCATCAACAAGCTTCTTGGCACACCCGGCGGTTTTTGGTGCGAACTAGCCCATGGCCTCCACAGTAGCCCCTGAGATCTTCATAGTTGAGTCACAGCTGATGCCGAGTGCTCATCCTCCATGGTGAAGATTGCCCGAGTGCGTTGCTCCCGAGTACTCTTTGTCCGAGTGCTTCTTCTTCCCGAGTCCTGCTTCATGTCAGCTGGCAACGAGGCTATGAAGGGCTTCATGTACATATATGAATAGCGTGTGCTAAATATGCGCACCTATTAGGTGTAGCCCTCGACTTTGTGCTTAATTGTGAAGACAATTAAACATAAAGTCAAAGATCTTTAACCTGGAAGTCTTTCCCGAGTAGATTACTACCGGTATTATGAGACTTCTTCGGTATCAATGTCAACCGGAATATGATTTTATAGTCTTTGCCGAGTAGCATGCCACTGTCGCTATATGGGACTCTTCAACTTCATGTTAGCCGGAATACAGGGGGTTTATAGTCTTTCCCGGGTGGTGTCCCACTCGGGAGTTAGGACTCCTCAGCTCATGTCAGCTGGAATATATTTATAGTCTCCCCAGATAGTGCACTATCTCGAAAGTTAGAACTCTTCAGCGTCATGTCGGCTGGAATAAACGTTGCTCATGGTAACTGTTGGCCAAGCATGTAGGCCGAGTACCACTTTTATGAAAATAAATCCATTATGTGGTCAGGTGTACTGAGAAAGATACCTGCATCCCGCCAATTTTCCATGAGTACTCTCCATTTCGGGACTCTTTGCGAGTTCTTCTTGGTGTGGAAATCCCACTTCAAACTTCTATCAGACATTTGTTCATGTTAAGCGCCAGCGCCTCCAAGAATAATGTTCAACGCGTGATTGGGGGGGACTAGTCTTCAGTTGAGGGGCAAGAGGAAGAAAAAATATCTTGATCTTCCCTAAAGCCCTCCTTGAAGTCTCCTTATCTAAAAAAGAAAGGTTGGCATAATTATAGGAGGGTAAACAAAACAAATTAAAAAAAGGGTACTTAAAATATATAGGAAATAATTGAGAGAAAAAAAGGGGGGAGGGGAGTGTGGTTCTACTGTTCTAATCTAGAACGCCTCCCTACCTTTTTTTTCCGTTCACCGGTTGCTCGCCACCCCGTGGGTCTCATCATTGGTCTTCAGATCCAACCTTCGAAAGATGGGCCAAGTGCATCAGTTTGCTGGAGAAACTGGCGAAATTCAGCGAAGCCGGCTTAACGGCCTGGTGGCCAGGCGTTTTCTGAATCGGCGTGTGCAGCCGCTGAAGCTGAGGAGCACATTCGGCTGGGATTACCAAGGGAAACATGACCCTGACCGAGAAAGCCACGAGTCGGCTGACCAGTAGAAGGTGACTAAAACCTTGTTCGGTTATTTCTCCAGCGGGGTAATCGAGACCGAGGACGCAAAACGTACCATCGCGGCTTATAACCACAAATCAGCCCCGCCCCGAGGTTAACCTTCGTCCTTCTTCTGCGATAATGCCTGTGAACATGTGTCCATAATTGCCCAGCATTGTTTGATGTATGTTGTTAAACTATCTATAGTAGTGCGAGGAGTTTGATGATGACTCCCACCCGTTGTCGGCCACCAAGTCGAAGAAGAGGCCGAGAAGCCCTCGCATTGCCCAACCCGACTCCAAGAGAGTGGGGAAAAGGCTTGTTATAGACGCAGGGCAAGAAGTAGTGAAGCCAAGTGGCCACGGCCGGAGTCTAAGAATAAAGGACCCCACCGTTGCAGGACCTAGGGCGTTGAGCCCCAGGCCAGGGCCAGTACGGCCAAGCTACGCGGTCAGAGCAAGCGCCGCCAAGTACCCGAGGGCCTGAGCCGGCCGCACCACGAGCGGGGCCGACTCAGGTGACAACGCCGTCGCCGATTGCCACGTCGACTGGATCGACAGCAAGCCACAGTGCACCGCCAGGGCCTGGATCACCCGGAGGGAAGATTAAATTCTCCAAGAGGTAAGTTGCTCCAGATCTTCTGAAAATCTTGTCTGGCGTAGTGGTGCCATGTTGACGTCTGACTTGTTACATAGGAAGTGAGCCGATATCGATCTCAAGGACGCCACTCCGGCCACTCCTGTCGTAGAACCAGCCCCAGCCAAGCCAGCTCCAGTGAGCGCACCTGCTGAGCCGGCGACGATCCTTGTTGCAGGACTAGGACGGTCCCGACTGCAGGGCCGCCAACGCTGGCCGACAAAGGTGTAGTCGTCGAAGCTGCTGCTCCAGCCCCTGAGCCAAGCCCTGACACCCTAGAGCCGGCCCCTGACGCCCCAGGGCCAGCCCCCGAGGCCCCAGAATTAGCCTCTGAGGCCCCCGAGGCCGCTGAGGTGGGGGCCAGGACCCTATCTCCGTCTTGGTCATTGTCGTCGTCGTCGTCGTCCTCGGTGCCATCGGTGGAGAGAGTGAACCTCCCCAGGCTCGAAGCTTCTCCCTGGAAGTTCCCAAGGACCTTCCATTGGACGGACTCCAGCGGCAAAGAAAGAGGCAAAGAAAGTGCACTTCGCAAGGTTACCGAACAAACGTGCATCTCTCAAAGCTTTAAAAACAGCACGTATAATGTTCCTTATGTTCATCTAAAGACTTGCTGTAAATAAGTATATCATCAAAGTAAACCACCACAAATCTACCAATGAAAGTGCATAAAACTTCATTCATGAGTCGCGCTAAACGTTACTTGGAGCATTAGTCAAACCAAAAGGCATCACTAACGCACTCATCACAAACCAATTTAGTTTTAAACGCGGTCTTCCATTCATCACCCAATTTTCATTCTAATTTGGTGGTATCCACTACGCAAGTCCACTTTAGAGAACACAACAGAGCCACCTCAATTCATCAAGCATATCATCTAACCTAGGAATAGGATGACGATATCTAATAGTTATGTTGTTAATGGCTCTACATCCACACACATGCGCCATGTGATCCATCTTCTTAGGCACCAAAATAACAGGAACAGCACAAGGGCTAAGACTCTCACGTACATACCCTTTCAGCAAGTCTTGCACTTGACGCTGAATCCCTTAGTCTCTTCGGGATTGGTCCTGTAACGGCGCACGGTTTGGCAACGCAGCTCCTGGATCAAATCAATTGATGGCTCAATTCCCCTCATAGGTGGCAGCCTGGGGGTATCTCACTTGTAAATACATCAGCAAACTCCTACAAAAGATAGTAATAGCAAGTGGCAAAGAAAGAGGCAAGTCTCAGTGTAAAGAAAGTTTCCTTGCAAACAAAAGCATAGCAAATAGATTCATTAACATTTAACTCAGAAATTTCAGATTAGTAGCTAACATGGAAACTCCTTTCAACTTAAGTGTGTCTTTCTAGCAGGTGGCTCTTTTTTTCTCCCTTCTTAGGTGGAAACACATCTTTAGCTACTGCTGATTTAGACTTAGATTTTATTTCAGCACACGTTATACATCCTTCAAAATTTCAGCAGGGGTCATTGGTAGCAACTCAATCTTTTTGCCATTATGTGAGAAAGTGTACGTGTTAGTTCTACCACGGTGCAGCACATCCCTATCATATTCCCAAGGTCTACCCAAAAGCAAAGAAATGCTTGCATAGGCACAACATCAAAATTTGCACTATCATGGTAATTGCTAACAGAAAATTGCACTCTCACAACTTTACTCACCTTCACTTACCACAAGAGTTGAACCATTGGTGGATGGAGTAAGGCCGTGGATTGGTTGTGTGTAGGCAAAGCCGCTAGCTTGTCAACCAATCTGAACTAGCAAGGTTGCCTACAAGCTTCCGCTATCAATGACAACACGGCATGCTCTATTATGAACCACGAACCTTGATTGGAACAAATTGTGGGGTTGATTTTGCTCCGCTTCTCCATTGAGCACTTAGCACCTGTTGTGCTACAATGCTCAGGTACTTGCTTGAATCTTCTGGCACCTATGTGCTCCACTTCCTCATCGCTCTTGTCTTCATCACCTGCATTGTTAGTGCCATGTGCTAATTCATCATCAACATCACTAGCACTAGTGTACTCACCATCATCTGTAGCAATGAGGACTCTCTGATTGGGCAATCACGTTGCACATGGCCCATCCTTTGCACTTGAAGCACCGGATGTTCTTGTTCGCCGCGTGGAAGCAACCGATGATGCCCACACTTTTTGCAGGTGCCTGCGAACGAACAGATTTACTCACCTCGGTCGCACGGGGGGGGGATGTTGGTGCCAATGTCTCTGATCGTGCCGAGTGGGGTGGAGGGTGTAGCAGTCTGGCCAGTGGTGAGGTACTTTTTCCGGACCCAACGGGAGGCCTCGATGTAGACGTGCTTCCCCAATTGTTTCCTTCTCAATTGTTGCCTTCCCTACAATTCCTGTTCACGCTAATATAGCTAGATGGAACAATCGGTTAAGAGATTGTATTCCTTTGTAATTGAATAATGTCCTGAATTTGAGTTCAACCCCATGAAAATCAGCCTCCTATCCTCCTCATCCTCTCTAGTACCTTCACAAACGCATACATTCCCTATTTGTAGCTCCTGAAAGTAAATCTTCTACAGATTTTCTCCTTGGTCTAAGTGTTGCAACTTATTTCTCAAATCAAGTTTGAAAAGATGGAGAATAAACCTACCCCGCATTGCCTCGCTTTAGTCTATCCTGTGTCAGGTTTGGCCAGATTTAACTAAGCTCATTCCACTAGATAATGCAAATCCTGAACTCACTAGTTGCTTGCCTAACCTATGGACTTCAGAACTAGATGGGAATTTAAATTTTTGCTCTAGCGGTCATCTCCAATCCAAATAAGCTTCAGGGTCATATTGTTCTCGTGAAAATGAAGGCAAGGTAAATTTAAACTTTAGCAAGGATCATCGTTACCCTCCTCGGTCGACTTCGAGGTGGCGATTACCTCCTCATACCTCCCATACATCACGGTTGAATCGCAACCGTTGTCGTAGGCGCTCTTCACGAAGTGTAATCACGTGCGTCGCTATTGGTTGGCTTCCTCTTCTTCATTATCTCGTCATCGTCAAAGAAGTGGTGGTGTTGGCTGACGATTTGCTACGTTTCTCGAACGCGGTTAGTGAGGGTGGTAATGCTCCCCACGATAGCCTGGAGGTCTTCCCGCATAGATTCACCGCAGCTACATTCTCCTCAATCTTCTGATCAGGTTAACGATCTCCTCT
>RYFJ01000075.1:0-210110 GCA_003991445.1 Oryza meyeriana var. granulata
AAGGGAAGATGACAGAAACAAAACCACGAGCCGATCAGATTATAGTATACCCGCCAGCAAAAGGTTGAGTGCGTGGCAATGTTTCAGAAACCATCAGTCCATGTTACACGTTAGGAATTTAAAAAAATATTTTGACTCGTTGTCGATCGCGCACACAAGGCGGATTTGGTCCAATTCTCTCGATGGCATGAATGCTTTCTTCGTCGAGAGCCGGGAAATCGTCTTCAAGTCCTTGCCACTGGTAGATGACTCAAACGCCACTGCTGCTGTGCAACGTTGGCTTCTTGGTTTTGTATAGCTTGAGGCAAGGGGCCGATGAGCTGGGCTTTGTTGTTGTGTCTAATATCATTGCGGCGGGTTTTTTCAAGTTCTACGCCGAGCCCAACGGCACTTCCCTTTCTTCAGCTGGTTAGTTTGGTGGGGAGTTGCTGAGGGGCAGTTGCCCTAAGAGGTCATCCCTTTAAGCTTTCTTTTCTTCTTCTTGCTGCGTGGCTAGCGCCCAGCCGATCGTTTTGGATGCATTGGGCTATCTTTGTTGATCTGGGGCAGCCACGGCGGTGCACGATCGGTTTTTAAACTATATGCACGGCTGCCTGAGCTTGAGATGAGTTGGAATCTGTGGGACTCTAGTATAAAGCAGGGGTCACCCGTTGACAAGCCTCTTGGGCAAATGATGCTCAATTTCTGCGCAACACCTCCGCCAGATCCAGGGGGCGGCAGAGGGTAGTTTCCGCGACTAATGATGAATAGCTGATAAAATAAGTGAAAATCAAACCAGCGACATCGACCAATAGAGTCAAAGGGAATTACTAGAGAATCGTGTTTGCTGTCATTACACTAGCTTAAAATAAATAGGCGAAATGAGCAATAAATAAAAAGATAAAACATCTCAACCAGAGATTGCATATAACTTATAACATCACTGCTCTACAAAGTGTTGCCAACGTTAGCCCGTGCCTGGGCTCCCTGTCCGCTCCGAGTGTCCCCTTGTTATGGGTGTATCATGTATACTTTCGTTCGTATTGCTCGCGGGCCCAGGTCCCTCCTCGCTCGTGGCCCATCGCGAACCGTGTGCATCGCGATTGTTCGTTCTCCCGCATGTGGTCCGGAGTCCTGTCGCCCCATGGCTCGTAAGGCCCGCGGTTACTGGTGCCTGTCTGGGCTGCTTAGCGTAGCGCCCCTCGGGTCTCGCCAATAGGGGAGGCGAACCCAAGATATGCAATTTTGTGCCGTCCCGACTTGGCAGCGATTTTCTAAACATGTTTGGTGACAAATCGGCTGGATAGAGAATAAACCTATCCGGCTAGGCACTCCGATAGAACGTCGGCATGAACCCATCGGCTTATTAAGGAATAAAGTTATTTATCACCAGTCTAGTAGATTCCGGACCCAACCGTTGCAGCAACAGATTGGTGATGATAAAGACCTCGATAGGCGATAGATCAATGGCAACATGATGCGAAATATGATAACTTATCGGCTATACATCCGATAAGACGCTTGTGCACAAAATATCAACCTAGCAGGAACGATTTTCACTGGCAGTTTAGTAGGTCGGACCCAACCGATGCAGCCAACTGTTGATAACCGGTTCCAGTACGCCGATACGATTATATGCACGCGTGATTGATATACCTAATCAATCTATGAGATCAAACTGAAACTGTGCAGCCATAGACAAAATTAGATATATCGTGGTAGAGCCGACTAACCATAAACCGAACTAGAATATCGCTAACCGAGGACCAGTCCTAGCCGATAAGTTAGCCGGGGTTGACGAGACTTACCCTCTCGCTGGAGGTCGAACTTAACTCGATGCAGCCCAGCTCGAGAAGCAAGAACGCCGTCGAAAGGGTGGCGATGCGCCGAATTTGTATTGTCGAGTCTCGCACGCGATAGTGTATTTGCATACAGAAGCTCGCGCGGGGCGCTGGATCGTATTGTTATACGACCAGAGGCAAGTAAAATATATGGGGCTGAATGTCGACGGATGTAAACTCGGTGGATTGGCAAAGGAACCAAAGTAGTAGTTATTTTTTATATATACTTGGTCATAGTGCCTCAAATGTGAAGAGATGAATTAATTCCTACGTCCATGTATACATATAAATTACCCTTTGGAGAGTGACTGGTCACGTGTGGTGGTCTGATGAACTTGTGTGCCGCTGCTCTCAGGTCGGGGCCTCGCCCTGCTCCCTTATATACTGGGGGACAGGGTTACATAGGTAGGATCCCTTCGGTTACGACTAGGAAGATCTCCCCTTAGAGATATAACGCACCGCGACTAGGACTTGTAATATTCCTTTCTATACAAGGCGAAGTCTGCCGAAGGTCTAGCTCTTGATACTCTCTAATTACAAGGCTAGGCCCATACTCTATCCGAGTGGCCCATATGCTTGTCATTTCCTTGGAGATGTGGAGTAGATCCGGGGCCGCCTGCGGCCCACCCACACGCGCAAACCGAGAACCGCAATTCTAATAAGAGTTGCGATGTCACCGTGATGGCCACCAAGATGCTCATTCTCTGCTCGAGCGGTGAATGGTGCTATTACTCTGAGTGCATTGCTGGCGTCCGAGTGCTCTTTGTCTGAGTTCTGCTTCTCTCCCGAGTCTGCCTTCATGTCAGTGGCAGCGAGGCTATGAAGGGCTCCATGTAAGAATGTTGGAATAGTGTGCGCGCGAATAGGCGCACCTATTAGGTGTAAGACAGCCGCCGGAAGTTGTGTTACATTGTGAAAACAATTAAACATGAAGTCAGATAGCTTTTTAACTCTTGTAGTCTTCCGCGAGTTGAGTATATGTACTGTAGTGTGTCACATAGACCCGTTCGAGTATCGCGCGTGTCAACGGAATATATTTATGAAGCTCCGTCGTGCCGAGCAGGGAACTACTCGTATGTAGAGAACTGCGATAACCGCCTGTCCAGTGCAGCTGCGGCCAATGTTGAGGTTATCCTTGCCGAATAGGATGCTACTCGTATATGGGACTCTTCGAGCGTCATGTCAGCCCGGAAAGGGGGATGTTTATAGTCTTTCCCGGAGTAGTATACCACTCGAAATCAAAGACTATCGCATCATGGTCAGCCGGATGATTATTTATATTCGTTTCGCAAGTTTATACTACTCCGGGAATTAGACCCATCAGCTTCATGTCAGCTGGAAAAGGCGTTTATAGCCTTTCCCGAGTAGCGTCCCAATTTTGGAAGTTAGACTCTCAGGCTCGTTCAGCTGGAAGATGTTTATAGTCTTTTTCCCAAGTAATATGCTACTCGAAAGTTGCTCCTCCCGCATCATGTCACGGGAGAAAAAGAAATTTATAGTCCTCGTCCCGAGTAGTGCACTACTCGAAAGTAGAATCCATCCGCGTCATGTCAGCAGGAATAACGGTTGCAAGCATGGCAACTGATGGCACGCATGTAGGCTCCGAGTACCACTTTATGAAAATAAATCCACTCGTGGTCAGGTGTACGCGAGAAAGATACCTGCGTATAGCCCCAATTTTATGAAGACCAGCTTGTGATCCTTGTAAGGGATATATCCTCGAGACCTGGTGGATAAAAAGATACCCAACATATATGTTTAGCAATAGGCTCCTCATGAAGCATATCTGTTTACCTCATCGGCTCTGTTGAGTGAGCACCGATGCTCGAGAATATAATATATCGCAACTAAACGACAGCAGCGCAAAGTTTACACCACAAATAGGTATGCATGTCGTAGGAACTCAATATCTTGGTGGCTGCTTCACGCAAACTATGCCAGTCCTGTATGCTCGACTCCCTCATTCCCGGATAAGCCTACTTTAGAGCAGGATGTTATTAAGTCTCATCGCAATGTCAGGATGAGCTTTTTTAGTGTCGATAACCCACAATCAGCCAGAGAAATCCTTTATTCGCAAACCTTTTCGACCTTAACGTTCTGGATGCAAACCTGGTTGCCACATAAGACTGGAGTTGGGTATATGTTGCACCTTAATTAAGGATCCTGCTTTGCCCTCCTCAGGTGTGAACGCAGTGCTAGAGAACGTGCCGGATGCACTTTGACGATGTTAAGGGTCTATCTCTGACTTGGGAAAAGCCGAACAAGGTACTCTCGAGAACCTTGGCATTAGCAAGGGTTCGTGTTAGAGCGACCCGTCATTTTTTTTTGTGTGTGTGTGTCTTATTTTTTTGTACAACAGAGTTACTCTAGCCAAGCTAAGCACCCGAACCTTGCATTAGCATAGGATTTGGGTAGCGACCCTCGAGGTTATGGGACGCGGTGGATTTATCTCTCATATCCCATGTAATCGCAGAGTCTTTGTACTAATAGGTACCGAACGCTAGCATTAGGGCGTAGGATACATTGTGTTTACTGGGCTCTTAGAAGCGCGCAACATGCTGATGTGTTGTTTAGTTTACGCCTTATAACTTAGCGACTTTCGCAAGTGGTATCGCAGGCTGCTCCTTCACGCGCCTTTTAGACTATGGCGCCCTTTGGGGAGGAGCCGTTATTAGCTCGCATGAGCCAGTCGGGGGAGGAAGAGAACCCGTCAAGCCCTCCACTGGCGCAAGTACCGGTGAGTACCCATGGAGCCCAGCCCGAGATTGGCAGACTTTGTCCAGCCCGCTGCCGGAGCTAGGAGAATGCGGCTCGCAGCCCTGAAGTTCTGTCACGGCTATCCCGGAGTTGGCCTTGCAACTAAAAGAGATCGCGTACATATGAAAAAAAGAGCATCTGATGATGAAATCACGCCGAGTAAAATGTATTACGAATACTATGAAAGTACGATGTTCTTCCCTCTCTTTTTGATATTAATTTCGCCCAAGTATGTTTACCCTTACGTGTTTTATAACACTCTGCCCGACTATCATACCCCCTAGCGTTCGGCGGAGTTGGCTCATGCTCGTTTCCAGATACGCGTTGTTGTTTCGTGACTTGAGTCGTCTTTCAGAGCAAAGGTTCACGCCGATCTTATGATTTATGCACTCGAGTACTTTGCAATCATTTAAGAAGCAAAAAAACAGAGAAGAGTCAGCTCTCGTGCACCATTAGTGAAGCGTCTGCGCATTGGTAAACCGAGTGGAAGAAAAATTGATCAGAAACCGACTAGCTTTCGGTATTCGGAAGTGGGCGATTGCCATCCTTGCGTTTTGAGCTTGAGCCCCCGAGCATTCACTTGTGTCTGATAATCTTCCAGTTGTCTGAAGCAGAAGACGATTGTGACGACTCCACATAATGAAGCGTCTACTGCGTTTGCGATTCTCGCTTTGTCGGGTGGCCGCGCGGTTGGCTCCGGCGGGTAGCAGCCCCTCCCGCTTCTTCTGTCAGGGGATGGGTGTCGCTTTGTACTCAAGGGCCTCGTAGCAAAGCATGGGCTGAGTCGCTCGATTTTGCGCAACATGTGGAATGAAGGAGGCTTGACAGAGTTGGGAGGCTCCGAGTGAATTGTGTGCGCACACATGTAATGAACGAGGTTCTTACCCTTTCAAACAGGTGATAACGGAGCCTCGTCCTGATGTTCGGATTGAATTTTCTCTCACGAGACCTCTTGATGAAAAATCACGAGAGACTCGTTCTTTCCTTTGATCTACAACGTCATATAAGTGCTTACTGCGGACAGATCCATCTCTCGTAATCCCTGGAAGTGCATATGAACGTTCTCAGATTCTCCGAATGAGCACAGATTGCTGTACAGTCGGCCTGTAGCCATCTCCGTCCTTGCTGAGTCAGCTCTTCTTTTGGAAGCGACTGCGGACCGGTAAGTTTAGCCATGACGTGATTTCCTCCAGGTCCGCTCGGCTGGCCTTGTACTTCTAGGACCGTGAAGCCAAGCTCAGGATTCGTCTTGACCGTCATATTTCGACCTGTAGACTTGAAAACCAGCATGGCCAGTCAGCCTATTGTAGCTCCTGGCGTAAGGCCTGAATAGATTACCCGTGGGGTGGTATTATGCCGAATCAATCTTGCATGAGGACTCCGACCCCACAACGACGCGCTGAAAGGACCGGCTCAGGGTTGGAGGCCGAAACCTTTTCTCGTCTCCGGTTGCTGCTTTTCATCATTCTCGTTCCGGGCAACGTATTCTGACCGAAATATCACCGTCGTTAACCTCGAAGATATGACGCCTCAAAGGATTGGGGCAATTCTCAACCGCCGTAATCGTTCACTCGCGCGCAAGAGGCCCGAAGGACCCGGCTCACGTGCGCCCCACGCAGTACCGGATTGTAGGTGGAACACATGGTCTTGGTGGTGGGGGCCTGTGGGTTTCTTGTGCCCCGGTCCTTTATCGTCGCTCTTTTCGGCAGCGGTTCCTTGTAAATGCTTTAGACGATGGGGGGGGGGTTTTCTCGGTGCCGATGGGGCTTGCCAGACAAACGAGTGATTAAACCTGCATCGTCTACCCCCGCTGCCGGCTCCGCCCTACGCCATTGGTTCTGACTGGAGTGAGGGAGGCCAGGCCCGCCGGCCCCAGCGGGCGTACCGCTCGGAAGGCGCGTGATGAGATAGACAGCCGTTCGAATGCGAACCGTCAGTCGGATATGTAGGGTGATCACCCGACGTTGTGCTGGCTATGATGCGGCGGGCGCCCGCCAATCGATGCAGCGGTAACAGCTTATCCTTCGCGATCGTCGTCCGCGCAGCGGCCCTGTATCAGCCCGAACTGGAACCGTGGCCAGTAGGGATAATAAGGGCTCTGGCCGGCCAAGAAATGTCTTAGTGCGTGATAGAACGGAAGAACGTCAAAAAATGTCGCCGACTTTTTTGAGGTTTGTGCTGATCAGTACACCCAGCCTGCGTCCCTTTGTTAGTCCGTCGTCCGCGGCGTCTCTTTCTGCTTCCTCCTTCTCGCAGGTGCAACAGCTCCTCCTCTTGTTGTTCGTTGTAGTCGGCCGTAGATTTAGTCGCTGAATAGGTATAGAAGCCTCTTGGATGCCAAAGATTTCTCTTGGCGGGAAAGCTTGCCCGAAACTTGCTGCCGATCTAGTAAGTCGAATTCCGGTCTAGGGTGATTTCGTAGTCCCCGACTTTAGAGTCGGCAGTCACCAAATAGTTGCCATGGGCCGACCTTACAACTGACCACCTCCCTAGTACGAGCTGCGTCGGAGCGGCTCGGTCCGTCCTTCATCCTAGTCGAACTCCAGAGGAGTCGCCGCTTTGCCGCGTCAGATTGTAAGATTGTAGCCCATCCACGGTCGTCGGCCAGCCCACGAACCGGGGAAAAATAATGACAGTCTCTTCCTTTTTGGCCAGTCTCAGCCGCTCAAAACCGAGTCCGAGCTCGAACACCGAACCACCCAAGAACTTGCCTAGACTTCGGGCATATTGAGACGCCGCAGCATGTCGTGCAATTGCTGAGCATCGTGCCGGTATTTAGGCCGACTCCGGATCGGGGGGCGGTCATTCCTGGGCAATGGCATCGAGTCAATTCGGCAATCCGTGAGATGTGCATCTGTCGCAATTGAAGTCGAGGCTTCTGAATGCGATTGTATCTCTGGGGGAGAGTTGCCGCCGCGACTCCGTGCTGTGCTGGATCCATCGAGCTTGTAGATGTAGAATCGCGCCGAAGCCCCCAACTGGCGCGCGCAAACGTCGATGTTTAACGCATTTACAAACCGGTGCATAAATATAATGGGGCTAGTCGACAGATAATGTAAACTCGGTGGATTTGCAAAGGACATCAGGAAGAATTTTATACTGTTCAGGCCCTCAATGTGAGATAGATATCCTCTACGTCCCTAGTTTATATGTATCCTCTTGAGGATATATGTGTGGTGGTTCTGATGAATCTTGTGTGCACTCTGCTCTCATGGGGTGCCCTGCCTCCCCTTATATACTGGGGGACAGGGTTACAAGGTAGGAGTCCCCTTCGGATTACGAACTAGGAAGATCTCCCCTTAGAGATATAACGCACCCGACTAGGAACTGTATTAGTTCCTTTCTATACAAGGCAAAGTCTACCGAATCTAGCTATATCTTAATTACAAGGCTAGGCCCATCCCTCTATCCGAGTGGCCATATGCTTGTCATGAGGTACCCGGGCCCATGGTCACCCACACCCGGCATACATATTTAACCCCGAGTTGATATGAGTCGCGCTTATTGGACACGGTGTACAAGATTTCGCCTAAATACAAAAGGATTAACACTAACAGGACACCGATCAGACACGAGATCAGGTTTCCTAAAGATAAAACACCAGTACTTGCCTAATTAATAGTAATTAACTGCCCATACTGTGGTCTTCACGGGCTTCATCCCGGATGCGCCCCTTCTGGATCAATTAACATGTAATTTTCTTTCCTAACCGAATCTGATACACGAACCATACCAATATTTTGGCGTTAACAGGGTGTGTATACCTCTTCATCTATCGACGTAGTCAGCGTTGAGTGCGTTGGAGAGCAATAATGGTTGGCCGATACAGTTGAACAGGTTTGTTCTTACGCCATTCTGACGCACCATCAGACGGACAAAAAGTTTTTGTGTTTAGGCAGAATGAGGACTTCCACATCAGGGGTGGCTGGGAGAGTGGCCAGAAGTAGGGATTCTGCTACGAGTCCGCATCCGAGGCATCATACTTTTAGAGCATTGCTAACTGGTTGCCCGCCGGCCAAGTTTCTCAATGAAGAATAGCAGGACCGCATTGGAATTTGACCAAGACCTCAAAAGCTGCAGAGTTGACCGATGGATGATAAAATTCGTTTATGATGGTTGTGATCGCCCAGAGAGAAGCCAGTCGCAACAGGCAAGGGGTAACGCTAGCTGAAGAATGGTCCAGAATGTACCTTCGACTCGTACAGCTTCCCAAAGCATCAAGCGGCGTTGGAAACTGGAAGGCATCTCAAATGCTGAATGGCATCGTCATATCGAACCAAAGTGTGGCATCCTTGTGTGAAGCCATAATAAAAACCCTTTGAACCATAGCTGAGTCCGACGGCGTCATTTTGCAGCCAGGAAGAACCAATGCAGGCATGCTTCGCCCACTCGAGAGGTTACATCGGAGCAGGTAGATATCCCTGTTCTTTCTGGGTGATCGCTGGGAAAGATAAGATTGAGGACAGGAGAGGTCCAGAGAATGGCCTTGGAGGTGTAGACGTGAGCCATAATTGCACAAGACCGGACCAAGGGCCTCAATGATGGCCGACTGGCTGGCCGGTCAGACACGACCGATAGCTTAAATTCACAATTGCCCACCTGATGGCATTGCAGAGAGTTGCCTTCAGCGCAGGTTGAATTAAGTGAGCACCAAAAGAGTATTGCCCCAAGGGGACTTGTTGTTCGATCGGCCAAGCATCATTCTGCACAGCAGTGCAAATGTGGTGTGTTAGGGCGAGGGGGGGTTGTTGCACACGAATATACGGAATCTGTTCTAACCAACAAGATTCAAGGAAAAGCGACGTGTTACATCCACATGGCCAGACCCCACTCCCTTGTTGGTGAGATTGATATGTAACTGGTCCAGCCGCCGATTGTTCTTCGCGTCTGAAGCCCCATGGCTAGGTTAAATTGGAGATTGAGCGGGGTTTGATGAACTTAGTGTGTAAGAAGGAGATCAGTTGTTCGCAGCGATGGTTACATCCATCAAGTGGTCATCGCCCATGTCCGAATAGGTATGCGTGAGGCCGTTGAGCTGCGTCTGAACGCAAAAGTACGAGCCGAGTGCGAAGCAAGGGTTCATTCTTCTCCATCTCTGGCCAAAGAGAGATTGATGCGTAGGGCCGCGATATTTGATATTCTTCCCAGAGATTCAATCTTCGGGCCATACTCGATGTACAGTTCCTGGACCCAGGAAGCTACTAGGCCATGATCTGAAACTGTTGGTCCACCGCGCCAGAGTCGGGCTGGCTAGACATGGCGGAGTTCTTGAAAGGTATATGCGCTGGGTGCATTTCGGCGTTGATGACCCAATCCAATACCGGGTCTTCATTACCCATGGGGCCATGATAAAAGAGTTTGGAATAGTCGGAGACTCGGGGAGACGGCGCCGAATCAAAATCTGGTTCTTGAGGTTTCTACAGTAAATCAAGAACACAAAGGAGAACGGATGAAGATTCAATCATTCAATCTAAGTTGCAAGGCAGAGAGAAACGGAACAACAAGAAGGTTACCTCTGGTACGCAGATGCTGTAAGCCATGCGGAACCCAAGAAGAAAATGAATGAAGTCCGGTGGAAGAAAAAATCAACAGCGGTTCTCGCGTGAGTTCGCCGGAACTTCGTCATTAGTCTCACAAGTTGAGCGAAGGAGCTCTGGTGATAGTGAAAGCATAGAAAGAACGCTAGAAAGCGAAGCGGTTTTTATAGAGGTATGATGACCGCGCTTGTGGGAATTTCACTCGCCCAGAATTTCGCCATCCAAAATCTTGGATGGGGTTTATTGTGCGTTAAATCCTCTCCAGGAATCAACCGATGGCGAGCGCAGCTCATGACAAAATTGATAATCAACATAATGTCTATTACATCAACGAGGCATTTATACATAGGCGAATGGCACCTCCAAAATAATAAACCTAGCAACGGATAAATAAATAGCAGCGTGATCGACTCCCACTCCACGCACTTGACCAAGAGGGCGCCCAATCCTCAGTCCTCCCACTACCTCTTCACTGTATAGTCCTCCTCTGAATGATGATTGTTGAATTTGCAAGGTGAGCATATATGACATACTCCGCAAGCCACACAACAATATGCAAGCACGTAATATAACAAAGGAGCCATCCACATAATGGCTCACATTTGCATAAAAGCATTTTGATAAAACATTTGAGAGAGTACCCAAAAACAAAAATTGTTTCAAATATCAACGTTAACCTACGCTATGTTATACCGTTCACCAAAACGGTATAGGCCAACCACTCCCAACCTGGAGCTACACATGTTCCATTGTTCAACCATCAAATTTTAGATAATGTGGGACTAATCACCAGAAAACATCGCTAGCCGCCTTAACCCTGGCACGGCTTATTTTGAACAGTTTTACTCTGCCAGAGAACATGTTACGCAATTTACCCACAAGCATCAACCCACAGCACATCACTGTGAACCCTTGATACCACCACGAGAGAAGTCCTCGGAAAGAATATAGGCTGACTCCATCCATGTAACCCGTCCAAAACAAGGGAGCCACCCGCTGGCAAACCACCAGCTCTCCGGTTTTTTTCGCTAGACCACCTACCTGGAATATCCAAATGCGCTTTGGGGATGATTGCCAACTGCTCCACGCACATGACATGGCTTATTGACGCAGAATGGATAACATTGTGGAGGATCTTATTGACACAGCCACAAGCACACCATAGTTGGTGGACGCCGGTTGAACACATTTAATCTTGGTACCCACCATTGCCCTACTGCTTATGTTAGCACGAGTATTGCTTCGCAACGTATAGCCCGTGAACCGGTCCTTAACTGTCACGAGCACCGCTAGCAACAACCACAAACCTAGTGCTCGCAACCCACCTTTAGTTCAACGTTATGGTGACCATTAAGTTGTCCTCTACACCACTCGTTACAGAAGATCATCATTTCATGTGACTGAATCATAGTGTAAATAAATTACATCCCAGAAGTTATGTATTATTGCTAGCATGGATTAAGTAGATATCCAAAGGATCTAATAACAAGTAAATAAAGCTAGCTAGTCCAGATATTCCCATAGTACAATGTCATACTCAATTCAAAAGGGCAAACAAAAGTTAGGGTCCCGTCTGATACATTCCAAAAATAAATGCAACGTTGAAGGAAAAACAACTAATCATAGATCAATATGTTCAATGAGAAAGAAAATCCGTGTGACTTCCTTGCCAGCCCACACAAGCCTCGACACCTGCCTCAAAACTGCCCTCTCGGAACTCCTTGGGTGTAACTATAGCAATTAAACAAACAAGCAAAAACAGTACATCAACACACAATAATAGCACAATTATATGTTTAATGGATAGTCATGATTTTAGAGAAAATTAGAGACTGAACACCTCAAACCTGAGTTCTTATAAAGTTATTTTATTTTAGAAAGTTAAACCATCAGCCCTATTATAAAGATAACCATATATTGCCTCATTGTGAATTATTTTTTCTAGAAAAAGGGGTGATGACCACCAGAGGAGAGCCTTGCTGACAAGTGGGCCTTACTGCCGAAGAGGTGGGCCCATCGTGAACCAAGCCACCGGCCACGGGCATCTTGATGGCTTGGCTCTAGGTTGGATCGTACGGGTGGATCCTAACCATAAGATCTACGGCCTCACATCAATCCCAAAAGGATTGCCTACGGCCTGATCCCGACTGAACCCCACATCGGCCCACCGCGGCTACACGACGAGGTAGCGCGCTAAACCCGATGGTCGAACGCGATCGCGGCCAGCTAGCACGGGAGACCGAAAACGCGAGGAGCCCAGAGGCGATCCTACGAGTGTGAAACACTAAATGCGACGAACGGCCGCCAGCTCAGAGCGGCGGAAACTAAGTCTCATCACGGCGCTCCCCGCCTGCTGAGGGGCTACGAGCGGCGGCCTGCTTCACGGCCCAGTGACCTAACCAAGCGCGCGACTCCGACGCAGCTAAGCCACGGCGAGCTTGACCAACTCGACGCGCGGCGAACAAGGCAGCAGGGAGCGCTAGCTAATCTAGAGCTCATCTAAAAGGCGAAACTAACCCTAGGGTTCCCGGCATATTAAGCGAAGGCGGACTCCGGCTCGGGCTCGCGGTTTCCGCCGCTCCGTGCACGAGATAGAGATGAACCGCACTCAAAGCCTTCAGCTCCATCACGCGTTACTCATTCTGGATTATACGAGAGGGATAAGACCTTTCCCTAACCAAGGAGAGATTGATCCCGAGCAGCGATTTGAGAAAGCGACGGACAGGCGGACCCGGCCCTGTCTGGCCCGACGCCCCGGGGCAAGGAGACGTGCGCGCGCGGCGAGGCCAGAGCCGGATCGCAGCTGCGCCACCAGCAATCCGGCCGAAAATGCCCTAATGACTGCGGAAGGTTTAAAACTGTCTCTTTATTACCTATGAGCTTATTATTCTGCCAAAAAAACTTCCCCCTAATCCAATAATTCCCCGAACAATCCAGAAATTAAATAATAGGCAAAGAAATTTTATAAAATTATTTTCCAGAACATTTTTTCTCTAAATTTTCCCTGATTTTATTCTTTCACTCATTGAGACTTTTAATTCAATTTCTAAAATTCCTTTTCTACAGTATTTATATAGGATAATTTCAGGGTGTTACAAACTACCCCCCTTAAACAGAATCTCGTCCCGAGATTCGCGAGTTCAGGCGAAGAGGTGCGGGTGAGCAGACTTCAGTTCATCTTCGTGTTCCCACGTAGCTTCATCTTCCAAGTGATTAATCCATTGCACTTTGCAGAATCTGATCACTCAGATTTCGAGTATCCTTTCACTGGTCTCAAGGATACGAATGGGCTTCTTGACATAAGTCAAATCCTCATGAATCTTGATCTGTTTTGGGTCAGCTTCTTCGGCTGGTACTCGTAAACACTTCTTCAGCTGAGACACATGGAGACATCGTGTACTCCCTTCAAGGTGGGAGGCAACTAGTTGATAAGCAACTTCTCCTTTCCGTTCCAGTATCTTGTAGGGTCCACGAACGTGTGCCAACTTCCCTTTTTAGTCTGGAATCAGTGTACTCCCCTGAGCGGCGTGACTCTCAAATACACATAGTCACCTTCCTTGAAACTAAGATCTCTCCTGTGGTTATCCGCATAGCTCTTCTGACGAGTTTGGGCTACTCGAAGTCGTTCTTGTATGATCTTCACTTTTTCTTCTGCTTCCGCGATAGGCTAAGATATCCGTCCCCATATACCTATCGTTCTCCCGTCTGATCCCAAAGCAGGGCGTGCGGCATTTCCGTCCATACAAGCCTCGAACGGGGGGACCATTTCCAGACTTGCCTGTAACTGTTGTTGTAGGAAAACTCACGTATGGTAGTCTCTTGTCCCAACTTCCACCGAAGTCAATGGCACAAGCTCTCAACATATCTTCTAGGATTTGATTAACCCGTTCAGTCTGTCCATTTGTCTGCGGGTGAAAAGCGGTACTGAAGTTTAACCAGGTACCCATCTCTTCTTGCAGTCGCTGCCAAAACTTAGAGGTAAACTGACTTCCTCTGTCTAACACAATCTTGCGTGGCACTCCATGCAAACATACGATTCTGGCCATATACAACTCTGCCAACCTAGTACCGGAGTAAGTCGTCTTGACGGGTATGAAGTGGGCTACCTTTGTAAGTCTGTCCACCACAACCCATATGGAATCAAATCCCAATGCGGTTCTTGGCAATCCAGTGATGAAATCCATTCCTACTTCTTCCCACTTCCATTTAGGGACCTTAAGAGGTCGTAACAATCCCGCTGGCTTCTGATGCTCAGCCTTTACACGCTGACATACGTCGCAAACAGCCACATACTCCGCTATCTCTCTACGCATACTAGACCACCAAAACTTCTCCTTCAGATCTTGATACATTTTGGTGCTGCCAGGGTGGATGGAATACTGGGTTCCGTGAGCTTCATCTAAGATCAGCCTTTTCAATTCCTCCTTGTCCGGTACACAGATTCGCTCTCCAAACCACACGGTACCTTGTTCATCATCCGAGAATCCCATAGCTTTCCCCTTTTTCATGTTCTTCTTGATTTCCAAAATGTCTGTGTCTTCCTTTTGCATCTCACGAACCTCATCTACCAAACCGCACTTACCAAAGGGTTCTTCCAAGGCTGCATAAATCCTTGGCTGACTATACTCAGATTTAACCGTCCAAAATCTTCACATAACTCCACTGATAACTGCTGACCTTCCATGGCATTGCAGAAACTTTTACGGCTAAGGGCATCAGCCACCACATTGGCTTTCCCTGGATGATAATGTATTCTGACGTTGTAGTCCTTGATTAGCTCCAACCATCGGCGCTGCCTGAGGTTCAGATCCGGCTGGGAAAAAATGTATTTCAAACTTTTGTGATCCGTATACACTTCATTACTTTTACCTATGAGGTAATGTCTCCAAATTTTCAAGGCATGCACTACAGCTGCTAATTCCAGATCATGGGTAGGATAGTTATTCTCATGAGGCCGTAGCTGCCGTGAGGCATAGGCCACAAACTTTCCTTCTTGCATCAATACACATCCCAAACCTTGCCGAGATGCATCACAGTAAACTTGGAATCCTCTTTTGGGATCTGGCATGACCAACACAGGCGCGGTTACCAGTTTCTGCTTCAACTCTTGAAAACTTTGCTCACACTCTGGGGTCCATAAAAATTTTACATCCTTCTGAAGTAAACGAGTCATGGGCTTTGCGATCTTGGAAAAATTTTCTATGAATCGACGGTAATATCCCGCCAATCCTAAGAAACTCCGAACTTCTAAAACCGTTTGCGGCTGCTTCCACTTTGTTACCGACTCAACATTAGTTGGGTCTATTGCAATCCCTCCTGCAGTGACGACATGTCCCAAAAACTTCACTTCTAGAAGCCAAAACTCACACTTGCTCAACTTGGCATACAGAGCTATGTTGCCGAAGGGGTCTCCAACCACAATACGAAGGTGCTGCTCATGCTCTTCTTTAGTCTTGGAATACACAAGGATATCATCAATAAAAATCACCACAAACTTATCCAAGTATTCCATAAACACTTTATTCATCAGGTTCATGAAGAATGCGGGGGCATTAGTTAATCCGAAAGACATAACTGTGCATTCATATAACCCATATCGGGTAGTAAAAGCAGTCTTGGGAATATCTTCTTCCTGAATCCTTAACTGATGATAACCCGAGCGAAGATCTGTCTTGGAGAACACTGTAGCTCCTTCCAACTAATCAAACAGATCATCAATACGTGGTAGAGGGTACTTATTCTTGATAGTAACTTCATTGAGTGCACGATAGTCAACACACATCCGTTGTGTTCCATCCTTCTTTTCCACAAAGATGACTGGCGCTCCCCAAGGCGACATGCTTGGTCTGATGTATCCTTTGGCCAGCAACTCTTCAACTTGCTTCTTCACTTCTGCCAACTCATTAGCTCCCATCCGATATGGTCTCTTGTGGATAGGGGCAGTGCCTAGGGCTAGGTTTATTCTGAACTCAATCTCTCTTTTAGGTGGCATTCCCGGTAGATCATCCAGAAAAACATCTGGGTAATCCCGTACTACAGGGATTTCAGTTAGGATTGTCTAGTTCAAAGAGGTTGGAGAAGATGAGGTATTGAGGACCCGAAAGATCACCTTCTTTCCCAGGCTAGAAGTTAAGGTCACGGTTCTTGTGGCACAATCTATAATTCCCTAGTGCCGAGTCAACCAATTCATCCCTAGGATGACATTGATGTCTTTGGATTCTATCAAAAACAGATGAGCTAGGAAAGATACCCCCAGAATCTCTATAGTCACAGATGGACTGCAAAGGATGGTGGGCATCTGGCTACCTGGAGTATTTACCACCATGGTATTTCTCATCCTTTTAATGGGTATCCCATGTTCCCTAGCAAATCCCATTGACATAAAGTAATGTGTAGCACCAGAATCAAACAATACTGTAGCAGGTACTGAGTTAACAAGGAACATACCCAAGATGACGTCTAGCGCGTCTTGAGCTTCCTCTGCAGTGACATGATTTACCCGAGCTTTAACCATGCTCGTGGTGTTCTGCCCTGGTGCGACTTGCCTGGCGCGTTTGGGCTTAGGGCACTGATTGGAGAAATGCCCTGAGTCTCCACAGTTGAAACAGATCAACAGTTTCCCACCAACTTCCTTCTTGGCTGGCTGGTTAACGGCTGGAACCGGGACTGGCCGAGGGGAAGGACAGGTTGCTCCCGTGTTGCCTCCAGTGGTGTTGGGGTAGACCTAGCGCTGCGAACGAGGTGCTGATGAAGATCCTCCTTGCTGGGTCTGCAGCGGTCCCACAATGCGCGGCCTCTAACTAGAGGATTGCTGTGCCCGAAAACCTGCCATCCTACACTTCTTTTGCTCTGTGTTTGTCCTCCTAGCGAATGGCTTTGTCCACCAGTTTCTGGAAATCTGCATAGTCACTAGAGAGAAGTTGAACTGAGAGTTCATCATTCGGTCCGTCCAAAAACTTCTCCTGCCGATCGTTGTTAGTGCTAACGTCTTCCGGTGCATAGCGAGCAAGCTGATTGAACTCGTAAAGGAACTCGGTCACTGACCGATTCCCTTGCTTCAATGCCCTAAACTCTCGCTTCTTCAATGCCACTACTCCAGCAGGAATATGCGTCTTCTTGAAAGCAGCGGCAAACTCAGCCCAAGTAATAGGCTGTCCATCCGCTCTGTTAATTCTAAAGTGGTCCCACCACTCAGAAGCTGGGCCTTGTAGCTGGTGCAAGGCAAAAGAGACCTTCTCTTGATCTGTGCATTGTAAAAGGTCTAATTTCTTTTCAATTGCATGCAACCAATCCCCTGCTTCCACAGGATTAGTTGTGCTAGAGAATGTAGGAGGCCTCACTCGCAGAAATTCCGCGAGCTTGTTCTGGGGTGGAGGGGAAGGTGCTTGTTGTTGTGCTGGGTTCTATTGTTGTTGTTGCATCTGCTGAAACATCATGTTTATCAGATGAGTCTGGTTGGCCAAAACTTGAGCGATGGTCAGATTTTCGTCCTGCGGTGGCGGTCCGTTGGGTACTCTGCAGTTGTTGTCCCCACCGTTGCCATCATGATTACCACCGTTACGTGTGTTCACCATCTACAGAGCAAAGACGAGAAAAAAGGGAAACGCCCTTGAGACGGATTTCATATTACTTAAACTTTCACTTTATTGTTCTGAACTGAATGATTAACATTTGTCTAATTTAAGCTCACACCATCAAAAAAACTCCTAATATAAATAGTTATATCACCACCCTGACATAACTGCTGACTAAACCCCCACGCAAAAGCATTTCCTAATCACACAACTGCTAACACAACGATCTAGGGTAACTGATGCTAGGGCACTACTAAGACTTCTCAGCGGGGTGAAGGACTTCTTCAGACATCCGAGTTGTGTTCAGGTTCTGCTTCGTCGTCTTGAGCAATACTCCCTTCCACTTCAGATGGAGTGCGAGCTCCACTATCCTCCGATCCTTCTGAAGGGGTGCTGGCTTCTGACTCCTCTGAGTCTTCTGCTGCATCATCTGCGTGTGCCACCGGTGGAACTACCCATAGTAGGACCTGGTCATTGAGTATACGAGTCCTTGGCGCCAACTGAATCCGAGGTGGAAGAGGAACTCTCTTTCTTGCAGTAGTGCGGATCTTAGCTCCTCTAGGGGGTGCTTCTCCTTTGGCTGAGGCCAACTCTCGCTTCAACTGATCCACTTGGTTCTGCAGCCGGCAGATCTTGGTGCGATTCTCATTCTCTCGTTCATGGGCTGCTATCACCACCTCTGCCCAAACATCGTCCATGGCGCTTAACATCCTTACCAACCGTTGAGTGGTTGCACTGTTCTCTGCTCCGGGGTCTTGATAACTGCTGTACTCATCTTGGTGGGTTCTTGCCGGGTGGTTGACGAAGTTCACCAATATCCACCAAAGCTACCTCTTGGCAGGCATGCTCATAATTTCTTCCTCCCACTCCAAAGATCATGGATGGGACTCCTTCTCGTTCACTGGAAATCGTCAGGCGGACGCAGCACTTCTCTTCACTGGGGTTGTGAGTGACTTGTCTATATTCTAGGGCCGGATTGTACCCTATGGCGAAAGCCATATCTCGTAACTCCTTGACGAATCCACCCACTCTGAACAAATGTACTGGCTTTCGGTTGTCCATCTACAAAGTATAAAAGGAAGGAGCATGGATTTGGAAAGGTTAACAAAACAAAGTTTGCTTAAACTAAAAGAGTAAAGAGATAGTAAAATCAGGTCATAACCAGTACAGTAATGAATGTACCGTACTAATTAAGACAAAGGCAGTAAGCTGCAAGAGAAAGAGGAGAGAAAAGTTCTAATTTTAAATTTGTTTTTTCTTTTCAGAGGCTCTTAGGGTACCAAGGGGCTTTTCCTACGGTCAAGGTGGCTCTGATACCAACTTGTCACGCCCAGAATTTCCATCCAAAATTCTGGAGTTTTATTGTGCGTAAATCCTCATCCAAGAATCAACCGAGGCCATCCGCCGTTTTGTAAATATTTTTTTAATAAATATAAAAATAAAAAAATTCGTGCATATCTAAATGGGCCGCAACATGAAACAGGCCCAGCGCTTAAGCCACCTAGGCTTCTGGACGTCATGGGACGTCGGCCGGCCAATAACAATAACATAACAAAATGGAGAATATTTACTGTTACTAATTTAATTTTTTTTTAATTTACAAAACTAATTTTCGATTTGGATCATTTGCAAAACTACCCTCTTGCCGCCCTGGGGCACGGTGGTATTTAAAAACCGCCGTGGCCCAGGGCGGCGAATGGCCTAGGCCCACGGCGCCGGCACGCCCTGCCGACGGCGTCAGCCGGCCGGGGGTTGCGTTGCCCGTGCCCGTCCCGCGTCCGCGCCCGTCCCGTCCCGCGTCCGCGCCCGCGCCCGTCCCGCGCTCCCCGCCCACGCTCGTCTCCCGTGCTCGCGCCTGCGCCCGCAACCCGCGCCCGTCCCGTCCCCGCGCCCTGCGTCCGCGCCCGTCGCCACACCCCGCGCCCGCGCTCGTCTCCCGTGCTCGCGCCCGCGCCCGTCTCCCGGGCATGGGCATTTTTGCTCTTGGCCCGGGGCCATTCATCGGTCCATTCGCTGCCCTGGGCCACGGCGGTTTTTAAACACCGCCCTGGCCCACGGCGGCAAGAGAGAAATCAAAAATTAGTTTTGTAAATTAAAAAAAAAATTAAATTAATAACAGTAAAAATTCCCGGCACGGCACACCCGTGCTTGGGCCGGGAGAGGCACGCGGGCCGGTACAGCATGGCCCGCTATAGGACCTGTGCCTAAATGGCCCGTGCTAGCCCGGTCCGTTCGTTTTGACATATATACCTCCCCACCGGGAATTTTTTTGATTTTTATATTTATTTATTAAAAGATTTGCAAAAATAGATTTTTGTTTGAAAAAATTGCAAAAATAGACTCCCACCGCCCTCCCAGAGGGCGGTTTTTAAAAATCGCCCTCTCAGAGGGCGATTTTATGACGTGGCTGACGGCCGTTGGCCCCCCGCCGACGGCCGTCAGCCATTTTGTAGGCGGGCCCCCGGCCTCCCAAAAACCGCCCTCTCAGAGGGCGGCAAGGGGGCCGCCTGCAAAATGCGTCCTCGGCCGCGCCCCGTGCCCGCGCCCGCGTCAGCGCCCCGTGCCCACGTCCGCGTCCTCTGCCGCGCCCCGGGCCCGCGCCCCGCGTCAGCGCCCCGTGCCCGCGCCCCGCGTTGCGTCCCGTGCGCGGGCCCGCGCCCGCGTCCGCGTCCTCGGCCGCGCCCGTGCCCGCGCCCGCGTCCGCGCCCGTGCCGCGCCCGCATCCTCGGCCGCGCCCCGCCCCCCGCCATCGGCCGTGCCCGCGCCCACGCCCGCGAGTTTTGCAGGCGGCCCCCTTGCCGCCCTCTGAGAGGGCGGTTTTTAGGAGGCTGGGGGCCCGCCCGCAAAATGGCTGACGGCCGTCGGCGGGGGGCCAACGGCCGTCAGCCACGTCATAAAATCGCCCTCTGGGAGGGCGATTTTTAAAAACCGCCCACTAGGAGAGCGGTGGGAGTCTATTTTTGCAATTTTTTCAAACAAAAATCTATTTTTGCAAACAAAAATCTATTTTTACAAATCTTTTAATAAATAAATATAAAAATCAAAAAAATTCCCCCACCGGCGACATCCCGAGTTATGCAGGAAAGGCCACCTCCCAAACACAAAGGAACTAGTAGCTCCCTAGTAGCCCAATCCCCAATTTACCACAACTAATCTCCCCCAATATCGCCGGCCAAAATCCCTAATCTACCACATCTCCTCTTCCCCTATTCTCGCGGCGGCCTCCGCCTCCTTCCTTCTCTCGGGCCGTCGACGCAACCTCCCTCGCCAAAAACTGCAATACTTCTCACTCCCCTACCTCGCAAACCTACGGAACCACACCCACCATCTGCCGCGACGGCTCGTTCTCTTCCTTCCCTGAATCCCGTGGCGGCGAGGAGATGGGGAAGCACGAGTTACTGACGCCGAAGGCGATCGCCAACAGGATCAAGGCGAAGGGGCTGCAGAAGCTGCGGTGGTACTGCCAGATGTGCCAGAAGCAGTGCCGCGACGAGAACGGATTCAAGTGCCACTGCATGTCAGAGTCGCACCAGCGCCAGATGCAGATCTTCGGCCAGGCGCCCGACTGTGTCGTCGAGGGCTTCTCCGAGGAGTTCCTCGAGGCCCTCCTCACCCTGCTCCGCCGCGGGCTCCGCCACTCCTGCATCGCCGCAACCGTCGTCTACAACGAGTTCATCGCCGACCGCCACCACGTCCACATGAACTCCACGCGGTGGGCGACGCTCACCGAGTTTGTCAAGTTCCTAGGACGCGAGGGGCACTGCAAGGTCGAGGACACGCCCAAGGGTGGTTCATCACTTACATTGGACCGTGACTCCGAGCAGGCTGTGAAGGCGAGGCTCAAGCGCAAAAGGATCAAGTCTGACCTTGCGGAGGACGAGCGGCAGGAGCGCATGATTGCACGGCAGATAGAGAGAGCCCAGCAATCCATGGTTAAAACTGATTGTGAACATGGTGATAATGCTAGTCTGGATGGTAGCGAAGGCGAGTCCAGCAGTGAAGATGAGTATTCGGACTCAGATGATGACCACGAGGGACAGGAGGATGATGCAAAGGAGGCCAGCAAAGCAGCAGGGAAGATTGCAATTGCACTTCAGCGGGCTGCACCAGGGCCAAAGGTTAACCCTTTTGATGATAAGCCAAAGGTTAAATTTGGTTTTGAGGAAGAGGACGAGGTCGGTGCACGTGATAAGAAGGAAGAGATGGCCAAGAAGAAGGGAAAGGATGCTATAAATGCAGCAGAAGCTAGGAGGTCAGCATTGGATGAGCTGATGAAGGAGGAGGAGAAAGCCAAGGAGCGGAGTAATAGGAAGGATTACTGGCTAAGCCCAGGTATTGTGGTCAAGGTGATGAGCAAGTCACTGGCAGAGAAGGGGTACTACAAGCAGAAGGGGGTGGTGAAGAGGGTGATTGATAAATATGTTGGGGAGATGGAGATGCTGGAGAGCAAGCATGTTTTTAGGGTCGGCCAAGATGAGCTTGAGACAGTTATCCCCCTGATTGGTGGGCTGGTGCGGATCGTTAATGGATCTTATCGGGGATCTAATGCAAGGTTGCTTTCAGTGGACACAGAGAGATTCTGTGCAAAAGTGCAGGTTGAGAAGGGCCTCTATGATGGGAAGGTTCTTAGGGCCATCGAGTATGAGGACATTTGCAAGATTGCTCAGTGAGGTATCATGGAATTTCATCTCATTTCCTGGAGCATTACTGCTGTCAAATGTCAAGCATGTGACTATGCAAGCCAATGAGCTCAGTGAGGTAGCATGTGCTTGTGCTACAATTTGCTCTATTGAAGAGGTTACACATGTTGATGATTCTAGTTCATTCTAACTGCTGAAAGAACAATGTCTAAGAAAATTGGTCCAATGCTTTCTTGCTTGTTTGGTGACAACAATGGTATGACAGTTTTGTAACATGTGACCTCTCCATATGTGTTTCCTACGAAACTTGTTAGTTACCAAATAAAATTTGTCACTCACCAGTTTTTTTTGCCTAGTTTGTATTGTTTGATACATCTGGCTGATCATGCCCATCTTTTAATCATCAAGAAATCCAAAGATGCAGTTAAATAAAAAGACAACCAATTATAAATTGGGAATCAGGAAATAAATCTCTAGTGGATCTTTTTGTGCTCTATGTATGATTATGCTAGTCCGAAACCATATTATGTAATGAACAATATTACTGTTAGTTTGCTTGGGACTGTTTGATAACAATTGAGTGTTCCCTGTCTTGATTTGTCGCTTCAAGAAAGTTCCAAAAACCATGCATTAATTGTCAGGCAACCCTTAACAATATAATCTTTAAAAAATAACTGGCTGAAATATGTCTGGTTCAAATCCCTTAACAATGTAGTCTTTTCTTAATGACAAATAGTCGCTATTGTTCATGTGCTTAGCTTAAAAAAATCGTACTAGATAAGTTTCTGAGCTCAGTATGGATTTTAACAACAGTCGACTCTTTAAAGGTGGGTTTATCTTGTTCAGCTTCGTTGTAACTCGAAAAACTTGTGGATAATCTTAGAGAAATATCTATTTTAATTGCCCATGCAGTTTATTTGGGTCTTGTACCTTCGTAGGACAGAGTAATACCATAACACTCTAGGAGCCAGAGTTGAGCTATCGCTCAAATGCTGATCTGAAGAACGTGATGCTGAAAGAGCTGATCCATGCAATCTTATTTGTAGAGAATAATAGGAAGGACTGCAGGTAGATGCTCTACCATGCCGCAGCTTATTTTTTTGTGAATTCATGCAGTCGAAATGGTCCTATTTTCCATGCTTGCATGGATGCTCCAAGGGTGATCACCAGGTTACTCTTTTATGTGAGATAGATATTATGCGTTATACTCCATTGATGATTTGTATTAATTTTGGTGCTTCAGAGGCCACCTGGTGGGTACAATATCACCACACAACATGATATCAGTCTGGAGTCCACCTGTAGCATGAGCAATCTATGGAAGGTACTATTGAATTTCTTCAGTTTTTTTTGTGTGTTGTTAACTTAGTTTCACGCTACAATGATAATAATCTGCCATTTTCACAAATACTTTTCAATGCAAATATTTTAAGGAGGGAGTATTTGTTATGTTTATTTCTAAAAATATTTAATTTATCTATATAATCAAGTAGATAATCTGTAGCAATGAGCCGGTGAATAATATGTTTCAACCAGAACCGGTACACAGATTTCAATGGGTTGGCCAATTATACCACAATGAAAGACCAAAAAGCTGTTAGACGCAGTACAAATTGCTAAAGAAGCTGAATTTGTGACTTCTGTTCCCAACACAGTGGCTTTCGAGATTTCTTCGGAGATGTTTGTGTACCTTAACGTGGGTGCGTAGATTTGTAGCTAGCATTATGTCCCCAAATGTTTGATTTCCAGATTTGTTTCGGCTGAGCTGAAGAAACTGAAGCTGATACTCCATCAGTTCCTAAGACGGCGACCATGGAGATTTCTTCCAAGATGCATGTGTATCAGTTTATGCACCTTAATTTGTTGTTGGGTGCACTGGAATGATAAGATCTGGGGCTAGCATTTCTGGTTGATATTCATATAGTACAAGTATCTAAAGTATGGTTCATCTGGCCAAGACTAATTATTGCACACGTGCTTCACTGGATAGGGACTTCAAATCAGTTATGATCATATATAAATTTATAGGCAAAGCTCTTTGAAAGACGAGGTCCAGTGGAAGAGGCGGGTCAGGCAAGTTGCGTACGCAGATACGGCGCTTGCTTGTCATCTCTCTTTGAATCTGAAACCTGAATTTGATGATGTGTATTTAAAAATAAAATATGTTATCTATGTGTGAGAACGCACGCTGGATGTTCTTTATGACGTAGCATGATGGTTAATACATACGACATGGATCATGTGTGTTATCTTTCGGGACTCCCTAATACGTGAACCGTTGCGCACGCTGCGTGAGCACCAACATGTTTGAGAGACTGACCCTATGTATGCGAATTTTTTATTTATATATTTATTTAAAAAATATTTACAAAATTATATTTTCGTTTTAAATATTTACGATTTTATGACGTAGCAGACAGCCATCGGTTATCCAGCCAATCGCCGTCTGCACTTTTGCAGGCGGTGCCCTGGCTAGAGAAACGTCGTCTTCTAGGAGGGTGGTAAGGGGGCCGTCTGCAAAAACGTCACCGCGGGGCCGCCGCATTTGTAGGTGGACTCCTTGTCGTCCAGCTAGAGGGCGGCGTTTTTCTAAGGGGCCACCTACAAAATGGCCGGCCCGGGGCCTACCATTTTGTATGTGGCCCTCTTGCCGCCCTCCAGATCGGACTGACCGTTGCTCCAGATCGGACCATCCGAATCCCCTCGATCGAATCGTTGCCCCCTCCCGATCGAACCGTTGCCCCCCAGGAACGGAACGTTAGCCCAGGGATCGGACCGTCCAAATCCACCCGATCAGACCATTGCCCCAGGATCGGACCGTTGTCGCCCACCAGATCGGATTGACCGTTGCCACAGATCGGACAATCCACCTTGGGATCGGACCGTTGCCCCCCGGAACAGACCGTCCGCACAGGGATCGGACTGTCCGAATCACCTGGATCGGACCGTTGCCCCCCGGATAGGACCATTGATCGGACAGACCGTTGCCAAAGATCGGACCGTCCGCCTAGGGATCGGACCGTCCGAATCCCCCGATCGGACCATTGCCCCCCGGATCGGACCATTGATCGGACTGACCGTTGCCCCAGATCGGACCATCCGCCCAGGGATCGGACCGCCTGAATACCCCCGATCAGACCGTTGCCCCCTCCCAATCGGACCGTTGCCCAGCCCAGGCCCTCGAGATCGGACCGTCTGCCCCGGATCGGACGGTCTGAATCCCTCGATCGGACCGTTGCCCCGGATCGGACCGTTGATTGGACTGACCGTGCCCCTGATCGGATCGTCCGTCTAGGGATTGGACCGTCTGCCACCACTGTGCCTAGCTCAGGCCACCATTGGCAACGAGACTGCCACCCACAGCATCGCTGTAGTCTCCTCTGTCTTTCTCCTTTTTGGTTGCTACCCGAGCCGAGCTGCCGTTCGCCGTCACCGTCACCGAGAAGCTCGCCGGCGCTACTCTGCCTCGCTCTCCTCTGCTCTGTCTCGCTGACGCGCTGGGCCCACTTGTCAGTAGGGAGTAGCGGACAAGGACTAAATTGTAACGAAATCAAAAGATGTTAGGTTGGTTAGTAAAGTTTTCACTCTATGACATGTGGACCCGAGGACCTTTACGTCAATAATCAGAAACCAAAGGACTCTTAAGGAAAACCTCAACTCACACGTGGCCGAGGACCGCGGGTTCTATTTCTAGAAACTCCAAGGGCCTTTTTGCATATTGCCTCTCACTGACCGGTGGACCCAACTAATTAAAATCCGGAAAAATGAAAGAAAATGTTAAATGACAATATTTATTCCACTAAAAATTGTGCAAACTTCAAAAATCCATAACTAATTCATTTTAACTCCAAATTTGGTGAAACAAAATTTGTTGGAATCACAAAATTATGTACTTTAATTCTGTAGAATAAAATCTGGGAGAACTAGTAATTAAAATGCCTCAAAAATATTTTAATACATATAAGTGCATAAACACTTTACCACTATATAAACCTCAATTTTGGGTAAATTAAGATTTGACAAATTCATAAAATGTTGAACTTTCTGTAGAAAACTAAAACCTGGTTAAATTTATACTAAAGTCACTTTTATAAATTAGAGCATAAATAAATACTTAAATTAGTACATAAAAATGTATTAGCTTCTAAAATCTATAGAAAATTCATTTGAGCTTCAAAAATGATGAAATCAATTTTGTTAGCTTTAAAATGTTTTGTTCTTTAAATCAAAAAATAGAGGATTAACTAAAATTAGTACCTAAAACACATTTATGATTTATGCAAAGGATAAATATTTTGCATAGGATAAAAGGGAAAAATAATTCCTAAAAATCATAAAAATTCTATTTTTAACCCCAAATAAAATACACCAAATGGCAGGGAAATCAAAATGTACTTTCTTTAGATATATATGTATACATAAAGTTAGGTTTCATAAAAAAGCTTAGCCTAAACCACATGTATATTAAATAGATACCATATAGAAGCTTAAAACGTATAAAATTAATATCTCCAAATTAGAAGTTGATAAAATAGAAACTTCTTCACCAAAACTCATCAAGGACCAGTACCAAACCACTGCGTAGGTTCCACACACTTTAAAGTAAATTGGACATTTAATATTATTTTGTTACCAGATATATTCACGTATAAGGCTTCCAAATAATATATGTCTCAAACACTAAATGCTAAATTAGAACCTCCCCCATCATATTTCATCTAAAATTTTACTCTCTAATACTGTAAATAATAAATTGGCAAGAATACCCCATGAAGTATATATGAAAAACTACATAAGGTACAAGTCCCGTATTTCCTATATATGACATCAAAAATCTATATCTCTGTGTTACAAAAATAGAAAAAATAGAAATTTCTTTACCAAAGATCATCTAAAACCAATACCCATTCACTATCTAAAACCTACTCTTAGTAAAACATCTCATAGAATATCTCTAAAATTTAAATACGGTATAAATACCGTATTACGTATATAGAACTTGTAAAATTCATAACTCCCAAACTAAAAGTAATAAAATAAAATTCCTTCACCTAAAGTAACAAAAGTGGCGGCCCCGCGCCGGTGTTTTTGCAGGCGGCCCACTTGCCGCCCTTTTAGAGGCGGTTTTTTCTGGCCAGGGGCCGCCCTAGAAGTGCAGGTGGCCGTCGGCCGGGCGGGCGACGGCTGTCCGCCACATCATTAAATCACCCTCTGGAAGGGCTTTTTGAAAAAATGCCCTCCCAGAGGGCGTTGGGAGTATATTTTTGTAAATTTTTGAAACGAAAATATAGTTTTGTAACTATAGTTTTGAAACGAAAAAATGCCGGCCCGGGGCCGGCCATTTTGTAGGCGGCCCCCTTGCCGCCCTCCAGATCGGACCGTCCGAATCCCCCCAATCTGACCGTTGCCCTCTCCCGATCGGACCGTTGCCCCACAGGAATGGACCGTCCGCCCAAGGATCGGACCGTCCGAATCCACCCGATCGGACCGTTGCCCCCTCCTGATCGGACCATTGCCCTAGGAACGGACCGTCCGCCAAGTGATTGGACCGTCCGAATCCACCCGATCGGATCGTTGCCCCCTCCCGATCAGACCATTGCCCCACCCCGGCCCCACAGATCAGACCGTCCACCCAATGATCGGACGGTCTGAATCTCCTCGATCGGACCATTGCCTCCTGGATCGGACCGTTGATCGGACTGACCGTCGCAAAAGATCGAACCGTCCGCCTCGAGATCGGATAGTCTGAATCCCCACGATCGGACTGTTGCCCCCTCCCGATCGGACCGTTGCCAAATCGAACGGACCATCTGCACAGGGATCGGACCGTCTGAATTCCCCGATCCGACCGTTGCCTCCGGATCAGACCGTTGGTCGGACTGACCGTTGCCCCAGATCGGACCGTCCGAATGCATCAGATCGGACCGTTGCCCTCGGATCAGACCGTTGATCGGACTGACTGTTGCCCCAGATCGGACCGTCCGTATAAGGATCGGACCGTCCGAATACCACCGATCGGACCGTTGCCCCCTCCTGATCAAACCGTTGCCCCCACCCGATCGGACCGTTGCCTCAGGCACGGACTGTCCGTCTATGAATTAGACCGTCCGAGTCCCCCCGATCGGACCGTTGCCCCGCCTCGGCCCCGAATCGACGGACCGTCTGCCCAGGGATCGGACGGTCCGAATCACCTCGATCGGACTCTTGCCCCCCGGATCGGACCGTTGATCGAACTGACTGTTGCACAAGATCGGACCGTCCGTCTCGGGATCGGACCGTTGCCCCCTCCCGATCGGACCGTTGCTCCACTGAACGGACCATCCGCACAGGGATCGAACCGTCCAAATCCCCCGATCGGACCGTTGCCCTCCGGATCGGACCGTTGGTCAAACAGACCGTTGCCCCAGATCGGACAGTCCGAATGCATATGATCGGACCGTTGCCCCATACTGGACCGTTGATCGGACTAACCGTTGCCCGAGATCGGACCGTCCGCCTATGGATCGGACCGTCTGAATATCCCCGATTGGACCGTTGCCCAGCCCCGGCCCCCGAGATCGGACCATCCGCTAATGGGTCGGACGGTCCGAATGCCCTCGATCGGACCGTTGCCCCCGGATCGGACCGTTGATCGGACTGATCGTTGCAGAAGATCGGACCGTCCGCACATGGATCGGACTGTCCGAATCCCACGGATCGGATAGACCGTTGCCAAAGATCGGACCGTTCGCCTAGGGATCGGACCAGCCATTAAGGCCCAAGCCTCCATTCTGCCAGATCCATACCCAGCCATGACGATGCCGCTGCCGTCGCTGGAGGAGCCGTTCCGGGTGTTCGTGGGCTACGACCCGCGGGAGCATGAGATGTACGAGGTGTGCCGCTGCCGCCTACTCCGCCACGCGTCGGTGCCGGTCGACGTGGGTGTTACCTCCACTGGCTTCTTCGATTCTTCCCTTTTGGCTTGGGCTTGTCCGGGGAGTAGGCGTCTTCTTCAGGGACGGTCCGATCCCTGGGCAGACGGTCCGATCTCGGGGGGCGGGGCAGGGCAACGGTCCGATCGGGAGGGGGCAACGGTCCGATCAAGGGGATTCAGACGATTCGATCCCTAGGCGGACGATCCGATATGGGGCAACGGCCAGTCCGATCAACGGTATGATCCGGGGGGCAACCGTCCGATCTGGAGGGGGCAATGGTCCGATCGGGTGATTCAGACGGTCCGATCCCTAGGCGGACGGTCCGATTTGGTCCAACAGTCAGCCCAATAAACGGTCCGATTCGAGGGCAACGGTTCAATCGGGGGGATTCGGACGGTCCGATCCCTGGGCAGACGGTCCGATCTAGGGTAATGGTCAATCCGATCAACGGTCCGATCCAGGGGCAACAGTCCGATCAGGGGGATTTGAACGGTCCGATACCTAGGCGGACGGTCCGATATGGGGCAATGGTCAATCCGATCAACGGTCCGATCCGGGGGCAACGGTCCGATCGGGTTATTCGGACGGTTCGATCCCTAGACGGACGGTCCGATATGGGGCAATGGTCAGGCCGATCAACGGTCCGATGTAGGGGGCAACGGTGCGATCGAGGGGATTCGGACGGTCCGATCCCAAGGCGGACGGTCCGATTTGGGGCAACGGTTAGGCCGATCAACGGTCCGATCCAGGGGCAATGGTCCGATCGGGGGGGTTCGGACGATCTGATCCCGAGGCAGACGGTCCGATATGGGGCAATGGTTTGTCCGATCAACGGTATGATCCGGGGGGCAACGGTCTGATCGGGAGGGGGCAACGGTCCGATCGGGGGGATTCGGACGATCCAATCCCTAGGCGGATGGTCCGATCTGGTGCAACGGTCAGTCCAATAAAGGGTCCGATCCGGGAGGCAACGGTCCGATCAGGGGGATTCGGACGGTCCGATAACTAGGCGGATGATCCGATACGGGGCAACGGTCAGTCCGATCAACAGTCTGATCCGGGGGCAATGGTCCGATCAAGGTGATTCCGACAGTCCGATCACTAGGTGGACGGTCCGATTTTTGGGGATTCAGACGGTCCAATCCCTAGGCGAACGGTTCGATCTAGGGCAATGGTCTATCCGATCCGGTCCGGTCAGGCGGGCAATGGTCCGATCAGGGTCATTCGGACGGTACGATACAGGGCAACGGTCAGTCCAATTAACGGTCCGATCCGGGGGCAATGGTCCGATCAGGGTGATTCGGACGGTCCGATACCTGTGCGGACGGTCCGATCTGGGCAATGGTCAGTCGGATCAACGGTCCGATCTGGTGCAATGGTCAGTCCTATAAACAGTCCGATCTGGGGGGCAACGGTCCGATCTGGGGATTCGGACGGTCCGATACTTAGGCAGACGGTCCAATCTTAGGCAACGGTCAGTCCGGGGAAAACGGTCCGATTCAGGGAAAACGGTCCGATCCCAAGGCGGACGGTCCGATTTGGGGCAACGGTCAGGCCGATCAACGGTCCGATGCAGGGGCAACGGTTAGGCCGATCAACGGTCCGATCGGGGGGATTCGCACGGTCCGATCCCTAGGCGGACGGTTTGATATGGGAAAATGGTTAGACCGATCAATGGTCCGATCTTGGGGGCAACGATCCGATCGGGGGGATTAGGACGGTCTGATCCCGAGACGGACGGTCCGATATGGGGCAACGGTCAGTCCGATCAATGGTACGATCCAGGGGGCAACCATCCGATCTGGAGGGGGCAACGGTCCGATCGGGGTTATTCGGATGGTCCGATCCCTAGGAAGACGGTCCGATCTGGTGCAACGGTCAGTCCGATCAACGGTCCGATTCGGGGGGCAACGGTCCGATCGGGGCGATTCGGACGGTCCGAATCACCTTGATTGCAGTCAATTGATTGTCTAGGTAAGGCTAATTTTAGGTCTTGGCAGTGAGGGGAAGGTGGAGGAAGGGATAATGCTGATGGAGGAGATGGAGGATTTGGGGCTGCCACCCAATGAGATCACCTTTGGCTGCGTTCTGAATGGGTTCTGTAAGAAGGGCATGATGATAGATGCCAAGGATTGGATTGATGGTATGGCAGAGAGGAATGTGGAACCTAATGTGGTTAGTTACACTATCTTGATCGATGGGTATCGCCGGCTCGGAAAGATGGAGGATGCAATGGCGGTGAAGGAGGCAATGGCAAAGAAGGGGATCAGTCCAAATGTCAGAACATATAATTGCTTGATAACAGAGTTTAGCCGTAATGGGGATTGGAGGAATGCCTCTGGCCTTTTGGATGAGATGAAGGAGAAAGGTATTGTAGCAGATGTCGTCACTTACAATGTGCTTATTGAAGCTTTGTGCTGCAAAGGTGAGGTGCGCAAAGCTGTAAAGCGCTTGGATGAAATGTCGAAAGTTGGATTGGTGCCAAACTATCTAACATACAACACCATAATACAGGGGTTCTGTGATAAGGGTAACATTAAGGCTGCCTATGAAATTAGAACTAGGATGGAAAAATGTCGGAAGCGGGCAAATGTGGTTACGTACAATGTGTTGATCAAGTACTTCTACAGGATAGGGAAGGTGGAAGAAACTGATGATCTCCTCAATGAGATGTTGGACAAAGGTCGTTACTGCCTGATCTGACCTGACCTCGTTGTTTTATCACACACATGGCTCGTTGGATTGGGGACTCCTCCCCTTCCCTCTGCGACGCGGACATGGCCTCCTCGCTCATCTCGCGCCCCCGTCTCAATCCGCGTCCCGATGCCTCGACGGCCCCTCCTTGCTACACTCGCTTCACTGTCCAGGGCGCCTGCGGCGTCGTGGCCGGCGTGCGGTGCTAGGAGCAGGCGAGCGACATGGACGGGCTTTACATGCGGCAGTGCGTGGAGCTGGCGCGCAAGGCGGCCAGCCACACTAGCCCTAACCCCATGGTCAGCTGTGGTCATTTGTCGCGAGGCCGCGTCGTTGGTGAGGGATCCATCCCAAAGCCGGCCAGCCCCATGCCGAGGTTCACCTCTCTCGCACTCTAAACTTTTAAAAGTTCCTTTTATCGGATACGTTTAATAACAAAAGGTTTCTCTCAATGTTGCTTTGTGCAAGATTAAAATTTGACATTTGTGACATCCGTTCAATCCTGATACAATCATTGTGCACATTGTGTGTTAAGAATAATCTTTATTCTTGCCACATCATTGCAACAAACCCCGAGTGTGAATATGGAAAGAAGGATATTGTAATCATTAATACAGCAACGAAATTGGAACTTCTTGTAAAAACTAGTGCTACGTTGCAATTTTCTCAGGAAATGTTCCTTGCCTACTTAAGAACTTGCAATGGCAATGGTAAATTAAAATTGTATTAGATAATTATATTCATTAAGCAATGAAACTGAATTGCAATTGTTTTAGATAATGGATATTTCATTAAGCAATGAAACTGAATAACTTGCGGTGGTGCTGTATAATGAAGTCCGTAGTATCCTAATATAGTCCTGTTGTTGCCAACTGCAGGTATTTGCTCTAAGAGATGCTGGGGATTTAGCAGAGAACGCAACAGCTTATGTGAGCTTGGAGCCGTGCAACCATTACGGGAGGACACCTCCCTGTACCGAAGCATTCATCAATGCCAAAGTAAAGGATGTTGTGGTGGGGATGACTGACCCAGATCTTATTGTGGCATTCAAGGGGATTGAAAGGCTCAAAAGTGCTAGGATAGATGTGAGGTTGTGTGCGGAGGAAGAAGCATCATGCCGCAAGCTAAATGAGGCTTACATCCATCGCATGCTTACTAGGAAGGCCTTTGCGACTTTCAGGTAAATATGCAAATATCTTTGCAACTATTTTTTTTTGAAGTACAATGTGCAATGTTAGTGATGATTTATCTGCCACATGAATAACAGAACTACACTCTCGATGAATGGAATTGTCGTAAATCAAATTGGGATACATCTAATCAACCCCCCCCCCCCCCCCCCCCCCCCCCCCCCCCCCCCCCCCCCCCCCGGAGGATACTACTCACAGTTATTGAAAGAATACGATGGAGTCATAGTTTCAAGCAATTTGCCAAGACGAATTCCTTGCCAGATATCCCATGAAGCTGGTGCAAAGGCAGCCTCTTATATCATCATAGCACAGGGCGAAGATTCCCAATTAAACATCCCGTTATCAAAGAAGGGAGTGCACCTAGGCAGCAGTTCTGACCGATAGTCCTATCAGTGTGGAGCTAGCAGGAATTGAAGTTATAGTCCTTGATCGAGAACTTGAGTCCATCCTTCAACTTCTTGCACAACAAGGACTATGTAAGTGCTGGTGGATTTCAGGGAGCTGAGGAGACATTTCATCGTTGCGTGGGCTACCAGGAGACAACCAACCAAAAAGTTTAGAGTGCGAGAGGGGTGAACCTCGGCGTGGGCAGCCGGCTTTGGATGGAATCCCTCGCGACGACGCGGGCCGTCGCGAACAATGACACAGCCGACCATGGGTTAGGGCTAGTGTGGCCGGCCGCCTTGCCCTCAGCTCCACACACCGCCGCATGTAACAGCCCGTCTATGTCGCTCGCTGCGCCCTGGCACCGCACGCCGGCCACGACGCCACGGGCACCCGGGACAGCGAAGCGGGCGCAGCAAGGAGGGGCCGTCGAGGCGGCGGGGCGAGGATTGAGACGGGGGCGCGAGATGAGTCCCCAATCCAACGAGCCGTGTGTGTGATAAAGCAACGAGGTAGTTACTGCCTGATCTGACCTGACGGATCTGGGAGGCTCCCGGCTGGAACGAGCTAGCTTAGCCTTCTTGGTTGGTGTCTCCTGGTCGCCCACGCAACGCAACCCTGGCCTGCCTGCCTCACACTGCTGCACCATCTGGCCGAACTGCGGGAGCCGACGCCGCCGACGAGCAGATCATGCCCCGCCGTGGCCCCAACGCGGGCGCCGCGCAAGCCGGCAAGGGATCCTGGCACAACCGTCGACCACCGCTCCAATCCTCGCCGGGGATCGCTTCGATCTCGTTTCCTCTCAATGTTGGGCCTTGCATCACCCCAACGACCACCTTAGCTCCCAAAACGGTCCAACCCCTGCATCTCACCTGGTTCGGAGGAATGCCTCCCATATATCCTATGAGGCCATTGAACCCCAATACTGTCCCGCCTGCAAAAACGCATCGCGCGGGGCCGTGCATCTCACCAGATCGGACCGTCCGTTAGATATCGGATTGTCCCCCGGATTGGAGCGTTGATTGGTTGACCGTTGGCCCAGATCGGATTCGTATGCCTATGGATCGGACTGTCTGAAACTGCTCGGGGGGGGGATCGCCCTTCCCAAGAGTCCCCCAGATCGGATCGTCGCCCATCCTTGTGGATCGGACCATTTGAATCACCGATCGGAACCGTTGCCTCCCGGAAATATCGGACGTTGATCGACTGACCTTTGTCCCAGATCGACCATCCGAGATGCCAAAGTTCGGAGCGTCCGAATCACCCAGATCGGGACCGTTAACTAACTCTAAAAAGATAGGATTGACGTTGCCCCAGATCGGACCGTCCGCATATTGATCGGACCATCCGAATCTAGATCGGAGGAAAACCGTCGAGTCCTTAAGATTGGACGTCCGCTAAGGGATTGGACGTCGGAATCCTCTCCGATCGGACCGTTGATTCGGAACTGACTGTTGCCCAAGATCAGACGTCCCAATCCCCTCAGACTCGGACCGTCCTAATCCCCCAGATCGGACCGTCCGCCAAGGAATCGGAGGTAGGGTTGAGCCGCGAAACCCTAACACGCGCTGTCTACCTTAAAACAGGCATAACTTTCGCATATAGCCTCGGAATCGGGCAAAATAAGCCTCATTTAGCATTGACAACAACTGCAGATTCAAGGTTTAAGTTTAAAACATGACTGGCCGGTGCAAGCATTTATTCATAAGCCCTCAGTTTTAAGCATCATCATAGCACAGGGCGAAGATTCCCAATTAACATCCCGTTTTTATCAAAGAAGGGAGTGCACCTGAGGCATGTAGTTCTGAGCGATAGTCTCCTATCAGTGTGGAGCTAGCAGGAATTGAAGTTTTAGTCCCTTGATTATTACCTATGAAACTTGGAGTCCAAAAAATCCCCTTCAACTTCTAGCACAATCGAGGACTATGTAACAAGTTGTTGGTGGATTTCCCAGGGAGGCTCGAGGTTCCTGTCAGACATTTCATCGCTTTCTGAACAACTTTCAGGAGGCGAAGTTGCAACAGACCAGGCACACACCATTCTTGTGGAACACAAAACACGGTATTAACTCCTGCCTATCTGGACTGTGAGCCAGGGACCGTGCGACTGGCATTTGTGGCAGCCAGTCATTTCCAGAAAAATCTGAATGGAATATGAGAAACAAGAGGTAAATGGATGCGTGCTGCTTGAAGGGCATGTTCTGAAATCCTTTTTTCGGTTAGAGTTATATCCTGCTTGATTACCACTGCTCGTTTACCTCTCTCAAATAGATAATCTGGTCATGTAAACTTAAACAGAAATATCTGAATCTGCAGTCAATGCTAAGATAAGTTTTTTGCCCGATTCGAATTGTGGCTCGTATGCGAAAGTTATGCAATGTTTTAAGGTAGTGTAGCACGTGTTAGAGTTCAAATTTCGCACGGCTCAACCCCACTCAATCCCTTGCGGACGGTCCGATCAGGGGGATCGGACGGTCCAGATCTGTGGAATTCGGACGGGGTCCGATCAGGGGCAACGGTCAGTCCGATCAACGGTCCGATCCTGTGGGCAACGGTCCTGATCGGGTGGATTTCGGTACGGTCCGATCACTAGGCGGACGGTCCAATCTTGGGAATTCTGACGGGTCGATCTCAGAGATTTGGACGGGCCGATCTGGGGCAACGGTCAGTCCGATCCACAAAAAGGGCAATGGCCGATCTGATTCTGTTCGGACGGTCCGATGTGTGCAACGGTTAGTCGCGAAAGTTGTCCGTCGGGGAGGGGGGGGGTTCGGACGGTCCCGATCCGCATAGATGCGGACGTCCGATTTGGAGGATTCGGACGTATGATCGGTGTGTTTGGACGGTCCGATAAGAGTTTTGAGCAAGATAAAGTTTGCAATATTTAACCTCAATAATTAAACCCTAAATCGGCAAAAACAAAACACTACTAAAAAGTGCATCAATTGGAACAGAAGTGTATATGGGAGATAATTTATTCAAATATTAGTTTATTTATCATGAATTAATATAATTTTTCCAGAATTTAATTCATTAGTTTAGACCCTCTTAAAAATTCAAAACAATTTTCAGCCTGGGTCCTTTTGTTAAATTTCTGTGGGCAAACCATTTGAATTTTTGTGTGAAACTTTCAAAAGTGGAATCTAGGTGGTCAGGGCTAGCTACAAAAAAATCACCATATTTTTAACACCAGTTTTGCTTACTCAATTTGATTTTCTTTTTAGTGATGCATATGCATTTGTATAGTTTAAGGAATTTCTAAAAGTGATTGGTTAAACATAAAATCATGGACAAATTCCTGTAAACACTACCCCACATAATTAATCCACTGTAAATTTTACATGATTTTATCACTTCAATAGCTACCCCATTAATAAAAGTCTTCCAAATCAAGCAAAAACTAGACGACTAGTTAAAATAAAATTGCTTAGCTCTTATTTTCACCAAATAAAAATCATAACTATTCAAGAGCAGTGCCGTTCAACACCAAAATGTTAACCAAGATGTATCCTACAACCAGAAATTGTGCTTAATTTAATTCTCAAGAGAAAACTACATATAACAATGATAAGAGCAAAAGCCCCTAGGACATAATTACACTGCAGAAAAAACGGATCATTTCCCCTACTTTGGCATTTTCACCCAAAGATAAGACCCAGACCACTTCTAACCATGAAAATTAGTCAGCAGGTTAAACAACATCCTCCCCCTACTCTCAAATAATTTTTTCATAAATTATACCCTTGGTAAACCTGCTGAGATCACAGATGCAAGACAGCTATCTAGCACACTTTTCCAGACTAGTCTCCTATAGAAATTCTCCTCTCTATTTCGACTTCCAAAGTGGTACCACAAGACCATGGCCACTCGTAAACCTCAGCACTGCTGACAGAGTTTTCACCCAAAAATCCTTACCATCCTCCTCACTGTCACCTTAGAAATCACTGCAAGGGCCGACTACAACTAGCCAAAAGTGCACAGGTAACAAATGTTGCCTGCAGTGGGACCAGCCCATGAACACTGTTAGAGGATACACTCAGCATTGCATGCCAGACCTGTTTCCTCTCTTCCCTCTTCACTCTCCGCTGCCTACTGATCAGCAGACCAAGTCCATCCTCGGAGAAGCATATAAACCTTTTCATGCCAAACCACGCCAACAAGCTTTAACCTCCTCTCCCTCCTTCACATCTGGAAAGAAACTGTGCTGTTAGCCTAGAAATCGCCGAGGCCGAGCCATTCTTCTCCTCTGCCGGAAGGTGTATCGGTTGAGCTCACACTCCGAGTTCCATCCCTTCTCGACCCCTCGAACTTGAGTTCTACAAGTTTAATCGCCCCCCCTTCCATTTTTGTACTAGCAGCCTAGATCGCTGGCCGAAGTCGCGACACTCCACCGTTGCACTGTCCGCCTACAGCGCGCCGCCGTGACACCGTCGCCTCCGCCATCCAGACCCGCAAGCCGACCACGGCGCCACTATCCGCTCAAACCAGGAGCAGGGATGCCCCAAGAATCATCACCGAAGCCACGAAGATCGGCCTTCGTCTCCTGTCTCCGCCGAGCTCCGCCACGGCCATTCTCTCAAACCGTGAGCCTTTCTGATTCTTTGCCTGGTAGCATCCTAGGTATGCTTAACCTTCCTCCTATGGGCGCCTTCCCCCCCCTCCCGGGCCCGCCCGGGTGGGGGCGCGAATCAACCAACCACGTGAAGCCGAGCTTTGCCATCGCCTTGCGCCGCTGCAGCCCGCCGAAGCCTCTCTGACCTCCTTAACCCAGAAAAAACCCACGGTGAGTCCCCTGGAACCCTTGATATCTACAGCCTCTCCCTTAAACGAAGCCAATAAGCTGCAAGTCACCCGGCACCGTGCAACCCAGAGCATCCACCCTCAGCTCGCGCCGCGACTACTCGTCTACACCGCAAGATGTTGCGAGCACCATCAGGTTCCAGGACCCCGTACCTTTGCCCTTTTGCTACATCATCAGCGACGCCGTCCCCGCCGGCGCCGTCGAACAAGCCGCGGCTCAGCCTGCCTCGCGCTCCCCGCTCTGTCCTCTAGACGGGTGGGCCGGGTAGGCCAGAATAAGAAAAAAGAAAAGAAAAAATAAATGAATTTTTTTCCAACAGAAAAATGTAAAACTTGGAAAATCCAATAACATATTCATTTAACTCCTTTTGAGTGAAAACAATTTTTTAGTTCTATAATTTTTTTAAATATACCCCTGCCAATCTAAAAATATGACCATCGTACAGAAAAATATAAAAATAATATGAAAAGCAAAAAGTAACTATTGTGCCTAGGAACTGGGAACTATTTCTAAAATCCATTATACTCTTGAGGTGAACCAAAATTTCTATGATTCATAAATTTCTCTTTAATGTTTGTAAAATAAAAAGTGAGAACGTCTGGAATTTTCTAAAAATGGAAATATCTTTTAATATACCTCTTTATAACTAGATTATAAATCTAGAAAATTCATCCTAACGGCTTAAAAATGTTGAAACCAACTTGTTTAAACTCAGAAAATTTAAACCTTGTTGACAATTTTGTATTTGACAAAACACCTTCCCAAAATAGCTTAAGTAATTTCTTAACCTTCTTTTTATAAACTTGTAAAAATTCACAAACTAAATCATTTTAAATCAACATCCACACAGTAACAATTTTGTTGAAACCAGTAAATATTAATTTCACATTAAAAATACTCACACTTTGAAATCCTATTGAATGCAATTACTTTGTGTATACCCTAAGGAGACAAGAATCACGAATCTCCATTCACGATATGCGTTATTTTTATCTCCTAAACCGAAAAATTTTGAATGATTCATTTCACTAAAATTCACTTAGAATGGCCTACTTACGTTTATCTCACATTATTTAATCGATGCTTATGCATATCGTTTTTATCATATATTCAACAATTCGCAGTACTGGAGCAAGACCTAGGTGAGGACTTCGTTGCGCAGCAAGCAAGCATCTAAGCATATTTAACACTATCTTCAAAAATGATTTATTGGCGAAACAATAGCTATATGCATTTTAGCCTTTAAAATGGAAAAAACGAAGAGTCAATATGCCCAACTGTATGCATTCCCATTCCTTGGTTATTGTTCCAGTTTTACCTTTCACCCCTGGTAAGACTCTGAAACTTTTTTATCGAATGCTTACCATGCTATTTCTAGACTTAGGAAATCCGAAAGATCTATCGTTCAAAATAGTTAATAAATGATGTAAAACTGAAAAAGAATAACTTCGATTATAATGAGAAATGTTGACTTGGACGGATGATAGCATGACGATGTGGTTTCACCCGATTGCATGTAGCTCGTCTTGAGTCGTTAAGAAACCAACATGTTGACGTCTATTACACCCTACGTACTTCCAACACGCCGGAGTGACGGCTTAACTATAGACTGGAGGCTGGCCATCACGCCCCGTCCGTCAGCGGGATGTCTTCCTTGGAGGCCTTCGTGCGTCCTGTTTGGCCGAGTCCCCCCACGTGAGCCCGCCTAGTCACCTAGTTTGCTAAGTCGACTCGGCGGCCCAGACGTGTTAGGTTGAAAAAACAAAAAAAAAAAAATAAAAAAAAAGAAAAAACAAAAAAAAAACAAAAAAAAAGAAAAAAATAAAAAATATAAAAAACCAACACTAAGACGTGGGAAAGTGTGTGACCTCTAGTCCGCAAACAAATGTAATGTGAGCGTACAACGGGACAGATCAAACTAGAGTTGTAGCCGTTCTTCTTCACATCTGGTAAAGATGTACACCTACTGATCAGAGTAAAACTATTTCGAAATACCATTCCACGTTACGGCATACCGGCTTGATGTGTTCCTCACTCATTTAGCATCAAACTTGTATATGCGGTTATGGATATTGTATATCATACTTAGATATCATGATGGAATGGGTCTACATGAGAAGGATTTGTTGATAAATCATGACTTGTTTAGTCATGAAAGATGTATGCTATGTGGAAGCCATATTTATTGGCAATGGGCCCATTGTGATGTTAAGCAGATTGGCTGCTCAGTTTCATCTCTTTTCAGAACTTATTATTGCTGTCATAAAAATTCAGAGATGCTATATTCACAATTGCTTATAGTTCAAGGTACTATTTGCTCATAAACTTGGCATTATGCAAACCAGATCAAGCGAAGAGCCAGTAGTCGCGTGAGTGTAGGACCAGCATTGTTCTTTTACATAATAGTGTACCCAGTCTAGCTAATACCATTCGTACTCACGCTGCAAAATTTTTAGTAGGATAACGCACTTGAGGTGCCACTATAATCCCCACCTGGCGAGGATAAGGTAGTGGAGTTGAGCTCTACCTAGTCGGTTGCCTCGTGGGTTGATTGGCACCAACTGGTTTTAATCCTTTATGTTTTATATTTCGCTCTATCTTTGCTACTCTGTGAAGGAATTGGTATGCGAACCCTATGGAAATATATAACCTCTGTACTTTATTATCAAATTTAATACTTGCATGTTTATCAATGCTTGCATGAAAGTGTGAGGCTTAAGTCGCTTTCCTAGGGACTAATGAACATGGTATAGAATGTGTAAATTGAGATGTTTGAGGTACTATTTGGTTCGAGCCTCTGGGTACTTATGTGTTTGTCCCACCATCCGAGTGTTACGGGCGTATACGGGAGGACGCAAGCATCCTATGATGTATCTCTTGACACCTCGCGTTTCTTATTAATTGGAAGTGTTCAACCGTGACAGGACACGATGAGGTCAATGGCTATATGCTGTTATGATCCCCCAAAAACTTTTTCGGGGCCAACAAATATGGTGGTCTGTTGGGCCACTGGACGATATAATACTCGGACTGTCCACAGATCGGACCGTCCAAATCCCCCCGACACGTTGCCCCCCGGATCGACCGTTTACGACGACGTGCCCCAGATAGGACCGTCCGAATCCCCCCGATCGGACTGATCGGCCTGACCATTGCCCCCATATCACCGTCCAATAACCCGATCGGACCATGCCCCGATCGGACCATTGATCGACTGACGTTGCCCCATATTGGACGTCCCCTAGTATCGGGACCGTCCGAATCCCCCCATCGGACCGTTTCCCCCCGGAACAGACCTTGTATCGGATGGACCGTTGCACCAGATCGGATCATCGCCCTAGGGATCGACCGTCTGAATCCCGCCAAATCGGACCGTCCGAATCCACCCATGACCATTCTCCCCCGGATCGTACCGTTATCAACTGACTTGCCTCATAAAAATGGACCGTACCCCTAGGATCAGCCGTCTGACCCCCCGATCTACTTTTCCCCTCCCAATGGACGTTGCCCTGCCCGTCCCCCAATCGAACCGTCCGTCCAGGGATCAGACCAGCCCTATAGAACAGCCTACTCCCCGAGAGCAACCAAGCCAAGGAAGAAGTGAAGAAGCAGTGGAGGTCACACGACTTATCTTTGTAGTACGAAATATTTGCACCCTTTGAGCTAACAAATTTGCATATGTGAAGCACCAAAGCTCCTTCCCTTGCTGTGACTTGTGCGGGGATAGATACAGAGATCCGTCCAGAGGACGCAGAGTTTCTTCATAGGTCACAGGATGGCACGGAGCCCTCGAACGTCTTTGGGGCGGCGAAGCAGAGTGGAGCTGAGCAGAAGAGGAAGAGGAGAAGGAGCGGTAGGAGAAGGAAGCCCGTGAGCAGATAGGGAGAGGAAGCGGAACAAAGCACTACGTGCAAAGGAACTGGGCCAGAGGCGGGGGGGGGGCAGGAAGGGGAAGTCCACGCTGCACACAGTAGTTGCATATCTAGGCGATATCTATTTGAAATACCCTAAGCATGTAATAACGATAAGTAGAAACGTTAATAGTCGCTTAATAGTGTAAGCTTGTTGATGAGGATAATTAATTCGGGCTGGTTGACTCTGAATCGGTTATTCATGTTCTCATTGACTTAGCTGTACTATTTCACCTTTAATCTGGGCACGTTTTAACTGATGGTTGAATAGGTTATGGGCGGATAAAAACTACTCATTGTATGAATTAAACGAATTATAACCTAACTAATCAGCTTTTAAAAAAGTAATCTAATATCAATACTTAGGTAAAAAGATTGTAGAGAAAACATACTGCAGCGGTATACCTCCCTCTAGCTGTTAAAAAAAAATGTCTAGTATATTTCTTTTCAGTTCTGAAGAAAAATGTGAGTAAAAAGAAGTTGTGGAAGAAAAATGTTATTTTTCCCAATAGCAAATGGAGCAGGCGTCACCGCATCGCAAACTCACTATGCGCTAGCAGGCTGTTCGGCCACCTCGCGGCCGATCACTTCGGGGGGCGGGGCGGGGCCCCCGACGTCCGATCTCGGGGATGGGGCGGGGCAACGGTCCGATCGGAGGGGGCAACGGTCATCCGATAAACGGTCGATCTATGGGGCAATGGTTCGATCGCGCAGATTCGGACGGTCTGAACTACCCTAGGCGGACGGTCCGATCTTAGGCAACGGTCAGTCCGATCAACGTCTGATCCGGGGGAAACGGTTCGATCATTTGTGATTCGGACGGTCCGATCCCAAGGCGGACAGTCTGATTTGGGGCAACGGTCAGGCTGATCAACGGTCCATGCAGGAGGCAACGGTCCGATCGGGGAGATTCGGATGTCCAATCCTAGGCCGGAGGGTTTGATATGGCGGCAACGGTCAGGGTGATCAACGGTCCAATCCTGGAGGCAACGGTCTGATTCGGGGGATTTGGACAGACTGATCCAGGGGCAACGGTCCGATCGGGGGGATTTGGGGGGTTTGATCCCGAGGCGGAGGACCGATTAGGGGTGCAACGGTCAGTCAGATCAACGGTCAGATCGAGGGCAACGGTCCGATCTGGTGCGTTGGTCAGTCTGATAAACGGTTCGATCTGGGGGCAACGGTTCAATCGGCGGATTCGAACAGTCCGATACTTAGGCGGACGGTCCGATCTTGGGCAACGGTCAGTCCAAACAACAGTCTGATCGATTTGAATCGGATGGTCCGATCCCAAGGCAGACGGTCCTATTTGGCGCAATGGTCCGATGCAGGGGGCAACGGTCCGATCAGGGAGATTCGGACGGTCCAATCCCTAGGCGGAGGGTCTGATATGGGGCAACGGTCAGGGCGTCAACGGTCCGATCCTGTGGCAACGGTCCGATCGGGGGCAACGGTCTGATTTGGAGCAACGTTAGTCCGATAAACGGTCCGATCTGGGGAGACCGGTTCGATCGGCGGATTCGGACGGTCCGATACTTAGGCGGACGGTCCGATCTTAGGCAACGGTCTGTCCGATCAACGGTCTGATTCGGGGGAAATGGTCCGATCGATGTGATTCGGACAGTCTGATCCCAAGGCAGACGGTCCGATTTTGGGCTACGGTCAGGCCGATCGACAGTCCGATGCAGGGGGCAATGGTCCGATCGGGGAGATTCAGACGATCCAATCCCTAGGCGGAGGGTCTGATATGGGGCAACGGTCAGGGCGATCAACGGTCCGATCCTGGGGGCAACGGTCCGATCCGGGGGATTCGGATGGTCCGATACTAGGCGGACGATCGATATAGGGGCAACGGTTAGTCTGATGAATGGGTCCGATAGGGGCAATGGTCCGATCGTGGTGATTCAGACGGTCCGATTTGTGGGGATTCGAACGGTCCTATCCCTAGGCGGACGGTCCGATCTGGGGCAACGGTCAGTCTGATCAACGGTCCGATCAGGCGGGCAACGATCCGATCGGGGGCATTCAGACGGTCCGATATAGTCGGACGGTTCGATCAGGGCAAGGTTCAGTCAATCAACGGTCCAATCCGGGGGCAATAGTCGATCAGTGATTCGGCTGGTCTGATAAATGTGCGGATGGTCCAATCTGGGGCAACGGTTCGATCGGGGGGATTCGGACGGTCCGATAACTAGGCGAACGATTCATATGGGCAACGGTCAGTCCGATCTGGGGGCAATGGTCCGATCGTGGTGATTTGGACGGTCTGATCACTAGGCGGATGGTCCGATCCCTATGCGTACAGTCTGATCCCTTGGCTGACGGTCAGTCCGATCAACGGTCCGATCAGGCGGGCAACGGTCCAATCGGAGGCCATTCGGACGTCGATTAATAGTCGGACGGTCCGATACAGGGCAACGGTCAATCCAATTAACGGTCTGATCCGGGGGCAATGGTCCGATCAGGGGGATTCGGACGGTCCGATAATGTGCGGACGGTCCGATCTAGGGCCAACGGTTTAGTCAGATCAACGGTCCGATCCGGGGGCAACGGTCCGATCTGGTGCAACGGTCAATCCGATAAACGGTCCGCTCTGGGAGCAATGGTCTGATCGGTGGATTCGGACGGTCCGATACTTAGGCGGACGGTACGTTCTTGGGCAACGGTCAGTCCGATCAACGGTCCGATCCAAGGGAAACTGTCCGATCGATGTGATTCGGATGGTCTGATCCCAAGGCGGACGGTCCGATTTGGGGCAACGGTTTGGCCAATCGACGGTCCGATGCACGGGGCAACGGTCCGATCGGGGGGATTCGGACGGTCCGATCCCTAGGCGGAGGGTCTGATATAGGGCAACGGTCAGGGCGATGAACGGGTCCGATCGGGGGCAGCGGTCCGATGGGGGGATTTCGGACGGTCTGATCCGCGAGGCGGACGATCCGATATGGAGCAACGGTCTGTCCAATCAACGGTACGATCCGGGGGGCAACGGTCCGATCGGGAGGGGGCAATGGTCCGATCGGGGGGATTCGGACGGTCCGATCCCTAGGCGGACGATCCGATCTGGTGCAACGGTCAGTCCGATAAAGGGTCCCGATCCGGAGGGGCAACGGTCGATCGGGGGATTCGACGGTCCGATAACTAGACGGACGATCCGATATGGGGCACGGTTAATCCGATCAACGGTCCCGATACGGGGGCAATGGTCCGATCGTGGTGATTTGGACGGTCCGATGACTGGGTGGACGGTCCAATTTGTGGGGATTCGGATGGTCCTATCCCTAGGCGGACGGTCCGAACTGGGGAAATGGTCAGTCTGATCAACGGTCCGATCAGGCGGGCAACGGTCCGATCGGGGGCATTCGGACGGTTCGATACCTAGTCAGACGATTCGATACAGGGCAATGGTCAGTCCAATTAACGGTCCGATCCAGGGGCAATAGTCCGAACAAGGTGATTCAGACAGTCCAATAAATGCGCGGACGGTCCGATCTGGGGCAACGGTCAGTGCGATCAACGGTCCGATCCGGGGGCAACGGTCCGATCTGGTGCAACGGTCAGTCTGATAAACAGTCCGATCTGGGGGCAACAGTCCGATCGGGGGATTCGGACGGTCCGATACTTAGGCGGACGATCCGATCTTGGGCAACGGTCAGTCCGATCAACGGTCCGATCGATGTGATTCGGACGGTCTAATCCCAAGGCGGACGGTCCGATTTGGGGCAGCAGTCAGGCCGACCAACGGTTCGATGCAGGGGGCAACGGTCCGATAAGGGGGATTCGGACGGTTCGATCCCTAGGTGGAGGGTCTGATTTGGGGCAACGGTCAGGGCGATCAACGGTCCGATCTTAGGGGCAACAGTCCGATCGGGGGGATTCGGACGGTCTAATCCCGAGCTGGACGGTCCGATATGGGGCAACGGTCTGTCCGATCAACGGTACGATCCGGGGGGCAATGGTCCAATCGGGGGGGGCAACGGTCCGATCGGGGGGATTCGGACGATCCGATCCCTAGGCGGTCGGTCTGATCTAGTGCAACGGTCAGTTCGATAAAGGGTCCGATCCGGGGGGCAACGGTCCGATTGGGGGGATTCGGACGGTCTGGTAACTAGGCGAACGATCCGATATGGGGCAACGGTCAGTCTGATCGACGGTCCGATACGGGGGCAATGGTCCGATCGTGGTGATTCGGACGGTCCGATCACTGGGCAGATAGTCTGATTTGTGGGGATTCAGACGGTCCTATCCCTAGGCGGACGATCCGATCTGGGGCAACGGTCAATCTGATCAATGGTCCGATCAGGTGGGCAACGGTCCAATCAGGGGCATTCGGACGGTCCGATACATGGCAAGGGTCAGTCCAATTAACGGTCCGATCCGGGGGCAACAGTCCGATCAGGGGGATTAGGACAGTCTGATCCCGAGGCGGACGATCTGATATGGGGCAACGGTCAGTCCGATCAACGTTTATGATCCGGGGGGCAACGGTCCGATCTGGATAGGGCAACGGTCCGATCGGGGGGATTTGGACGGTCCGATCCCTAGGCGGACGGTCTGATCTGGTCCAACGGTTCGATCCGGGGGATTCGGACTATCCGATCCCTAGGCGGGCGGTCCGATATGGGGCAATAGTCAATCCGATCAACGGTCCGATCCAGGGGGCAACGGTTCGATCGTGGGGATTCAGACGGTCCGATCCCTAGGAGGAGAAGACCTTGAGCTGGCCTGGCGTGCTAGCTCGCCGGAGATGAAGCTGGACAAAGGTCACCGACGGCGACGAGAGCATGGCACGCCATGAATGCGACACTGAGTGGAAGCAAACCACCGGCTTGGCCGGCAGGTAGGAGAGGATATTGAAGATGATGTCCTCGTGTAGCCAAAACGATCGGCGGCTTCTTGTTCTCGCCGCCATTGCTGTGATCATGACGGTATACACTGCGCGCAGCAAAATTCACTTCCAGCTACCTCATCTGCTTATCTGCACAATAAATTTCGGTTTATGTTTTAAGGAATGGATTTCGATTTAGGTGTCTTTTGCACCATGATTTGATCCGTTAATGCGATACATTGATGGTTTGATCAAATAGATATGTCTCGTTGCAATTCATCCATGATTTTTTTTTCTGAATCATGCGTACAGAGATGTTAACTCTATCCATTCGTACTCCCAAAAAGAACAGGTGAGGACATTGCTTTTGCTGAGATTGCATTCTGTTATTTGTGCAGGCATTAACAAGAGAAAGGACAAGAAATTTACACAAGAGATTGTTAACTATCTGCTGTTCAGTTTGGTACATTAGTCTCTTGTCTTACCTAGATACCTACACACTCAATTGAGTGGAATCACTGTTGACGCCGAAAATCACCGGCAGCGCCGAGAACGAGCCGATGATATGGTTCGGCGTCTGGAGACACGCGAAGGCCTGGGAGATTTGCTTAACTCTAGTGCAGGTCCTAAATTTGAGGTTCGCGGGCGTGCCAGTTAATTTGACCCAGCAATTGACAAGGAGATAGAAAAATTAGATCAGTGATTCAATCGGCGATAAGGATCCTACCAGCCGATTGCCGATAGAACTTGTATACTGGAACATCGGCCGTAACCCGATGATAAAATAAATAGGCAGAATAAATGAATTGACTAATCTTCAACTGATTGCAATAGTGATTGTTAGCGCTACACCTAAGGTACTGCCCGCGCCTGTACCTGGGCCCTCGTCCGTGCTCGCGCCCGGGTCCTCGCCCGTGCTCGCGTCCGGGTCCCCGCCTGTCCTCGCGTCCAGGTCCTCGCCTGTCCTCGCGTCCGGGTCCTCGCGCGTGCCCGACTACCAACAGCACTTGCGCATCGGCTAAGAAGCCGATGATAGAATCGATGATAATATAAGCAAATAAAAAGCCAGTCGACTGCCGACACCGGCTAGAAGCCGATGATATAGTAGATACAAAATAATAAAGATAATGCAGTCGGCTTTATGTAGTATATAAAAGGGTTGCGACACGCTAGTGATAATATAGTGAAATAATAAACTAGCCGATTGGTGATACAACATATGTATCGGCTGGAAAGCCGATGATAGTTTAAAATAAAGATGCAATCGGCTGTATTTGATAACAGATAACCTATCGGCTAAGCACTCCGATAGAACATCGCATAAATACCCATCGACTCAACAAGGATAAATCTATCATTATCAATCTAGTAGGTCAAACTTAACTGATGCAGCACAGATTAATAATGATAAAGGAACCTCGATGAGCCGATAGATCTAATGCAATTGTGATGTATTATATGATAACTTATCGGCTATACATTCCGATAAAACGCCTGCACAAAATCTATCAACCTAGCAGGAATAACTTATCGCTGGCAGTTTAGTAGGTCGGACCTAACCGATACAGCACAAACTGACGATAAATTACACCCAATAGGCCGATAAAGACTATGCATGCGTGATGTGATATATCTACCCAGCCTAAGAGATCAAACTTAACTGATGCAGCCGTAGACAGAATAGATACACCATGGTAAGGGGTGACGAGTCTTACCCTCTCATAGGAGTTCGGACCTAACTGATACAGCCCGGCTCGAGAAGCAAGAACCTGTCAAAAGAGGTGGCGATGCGCCAAATTGTATTGATCGATGAGATAGTTTACAAGGTACCCGGGCATACATATTTATACCCCGAGTTGATATAATCCTGATCGGATACGAAACAGGAGTTTCTAAAAATCATCAAAACTACCTAATTAGTAGATAAGATAATTAACTGCCATATCGTGGTCTTCACGATTCCTTCCCAAGCTCGGTCTCTTCCAGATTAACTTCCATTGGCTGACATAATCTCTTTCCTTAATCGAGTCCGATACAAACCGTGCCAAATTTTGGCATTAACAATCACGAGACCAGATCATCTCTGAAAAGCTGACCATTTTTCCGTTGTATGCACAATAAAGGACTCAAGTTTGCCTGCTTTGCTTCATTCACTTCCAATACCAAATGCATGATTGGTTAAGGAAATAGATTCCCACAATAACCACAAATAACGGCATCACCATACCAAAACTCAGAGAACGAACCTATAAAAGAAAGTAGCGTTATTTCTCATTAAAAAACAATTCAACTTTTTATTGGTTCATTGCTATGTATAACCAAGTAGTGAAAGATATATTAATATGTGATAAGAGCGTACCATTCATAGAACAGATATTTAATTGTCTCCTCCTTGTGACAAAAACAATTGGTCTTATTACCTTGACAGTTGCGCTTAGGTAGATTATCCTTCGACAACACTACCTACCCCATGACGTAAATGCCAAATTAAAGAAAATCTTGACTTGAAGTGGCACCTTAGGTTTCCAAAAACGTTTGTTTAAGTTAGGGATATTACTATGTACCAGGGCTAGATAATATGACTTCACCGAGAACTCCCCATCTGGGGTCAGGTTCCAATGAATATGATCAGTAAAAACAGTTTGCTCATGATTTGATTGGTTGATGGGATACGTTGACAGTTTGATCAAATAAATATGCCTTGTTGCATTTCATACAAGTTTTTTTTTTTGCTGAATCCATTCGTACAGAGAATCAGAGATGTTAACTCTAAAATTGCTAACTATCTGCAATTGCTATTGCTAAAATTGCATGCTGATATCTGTGTGGGCATTACCGAGTGATGAGATAAGAAATTTACACAATAGATTGTTAACTATCTGCAATTAATTTGGTACATTAGTCTTACCTAGACGCTCAATTGACTGCAATCGAGGGACCAGGCCCATCTTTGAAAAGCCATAGTGAATGCTAGCTGACCATCTCCATTATGAGCACAATCAGGTACTCAAGTTTGCCAGCTTAGCTTCATTCACTTCCAGTTGCAAATGCATGATTGATGAAGGGCATAGATTCCTACAATAACCACCAGACCAAAACTTAGAGAAGTAACCTAGAAAAGTAAGGAGCGTCATTCTCACTTAGGAAACAATTCAACCTTTCATTGTATCATTACTATGAATAACCAAGAAGTGAAAAGCTATATTAATACTCCCTTTGTTCTAAAATATAAAAATTTCTAGGATTCAAATCTTGTTCCACAATATAGGAATTTCTAGCACTACTCACAGTACTGCTTGTCCCATCAATTACTTTCCATTCAAATTTCTTTCCATCTTATCCCCACCTATCCTTCCACCTACATTTATTTCACATTTATTGAGGGACACCAAAATCTTTTCTCCTTAACCTTAATCTTTGCTAAACAACCTAGAAATGCTTATATTTTGGAACGGAGAGAGTATGTGATAAGAGCACACCATACTTCTCAGGGCGATGCCAGGTTTTCAGAGGCTTGTGAGACAGTGCATCCTCTGATATCCGGTACATAGCCTTTTTCCGTCATCCCCTTCTTGATCGTTTCATATGTGATCCCATTTGGAACTAGACCTTTGTCCAACATCTCATTGAGGAGATCATCAGCTTCTTCCACCTTCCCTATCCTGTAGAAGTACTTGATCAACACATTGTACGTAACCACATTTGCCCGTTTCCGACATTTTTCCATCCTAGTTCTAATTTCATAGGCAGCCTTAATGTTACCCTTATCACAGAACCCCTGTATTATGGTGTTGTATGTCAGATAGTTTGGCACCAATCCAACTTTCGACATTTCATCCAAGAGCTTTACAGCTTTGCGCACCTCACCTTTGCAGCACAAAGCTTCAATAAGCACATTGTAAGTTACGACATCTGCTACAATACCTTTCTCCTTCATCTCATCCAGAAGGCCAGAGGCACTCCTCCAATCCCCATTATGGCTAAACCCTGTTATCAAGCAATTATATGTTCTGACATTTGGACTGATCCCCTTCTTTGCCATTGCCTCCTTCACCGCCATTGCATCCTCCATCTTTCCGAGCCGGCGATACCCATCGATCAAGATAGTGTAACTAACCACATTAGGTTCCACATTCCTCTCTGCCATACCATCAATCCAATCCTTGGCATCTGTCATCATGCCCTTCTTACAGAACCCATTCAGAATGCAGCCAAAGGTGATCTCATTGGGTGGCAGCCCCAAATCCTCCATCTCCTCCATCAGCTTTATCCCTTCCTCCACCTTTCCCTCACTGCCGAGACCTGAAATTAGCGAATTATACGTTGCGACACTTGCAGCAATCCCCTGCTGCTTCATCTCCTTAAAGACATTCACCGCGGCGGCAGTGTTCGAGTTCTTGCAATACCCATTAATCAACACACCAAATGTAACCGCGCTTGGCGAGATCCCAGATTCAACCATCTGCTTCAAAAGCATGTCGACATGGTACATGTTCCCAGCTTCACCCCTCTTGCAGTACCCCTCGATGAGGCTATTGTAGGTGGCCACAGAGGGAGCCAGACCCCATGCCCTGATGTCCTTAGCGACATCACCAGCATTGCAGAGCTGACCAACCCTGCAGAGGCCAGAGATGATGGTGTTGAAGGTGTAGATGTCCGGCGACATCCACCGCCGCAGCGCGCTCCTGAAGGCCTTCTCGGCGAGGTCGATCCGCTTGGCGCCGACGAGGGCGGCGAGCAGGGCGTTGACGGAGGAGGTGGAGGGCCGGTGCCGCGGGTGCTCTCCCTGGCGAGGAGGAACGCGTCGTATGCCCTGAGGGGCCGGGAGGCCCTGGCGAGGGCGAGGACGAGCATGTCGGCGATGAGCGGCGCGGATGCGGACGCGGAGGAGGAGGAGGAGGAGGGGAGGGCGCGGAGGATGGATTCGGGGGAGTGGAGGTCCTGGCGAGGGCGAGGACGAACCCTTTTTGGTTGGTGTTTCCTGGTCGCCCATGCAACGCAACCCTGGCCTGCCTGCCTCACACCGCCGCACCATCTCGCCGAACTGCGGGAGCCGGCGCCGCCGACGAGCGGATCGTGCCCCGCCGTGGCCCCGACGCAGGCGCCGTGCAAGCCGGCATGGTATCCTGGCACAGCTGTCGACCACCGCTCCGATCCATCGCCGGGTCACCTTCGATCTCGTTTCCTCATCAATGTTGGGTCTTGTATCGAATTTATTTGATTTTTATATTTATTTATTAAAAGATTTGCAAAAATAGATTTTTGTTTCAAAAAATTGCAAAAATAGACTCCCGCCGCCCTCTGGGAGGGCGATTTTTAAAAAATCGCCCTCCCAGAGGGCGATTTTATGACATGGCTGACGGCCGTTGGCCCCCCGCCGACAGCCGGCAGCCATTTTGCAGGCGGCCCCCGGCCTCCCAAAAACCGCCCTCTCAGAGGGCGGCAAGGGGGCCGCCTGCAAAATGTGCCCAAAAACCGCCCTCTGAAAGGGTGGTTTTTGGCTCCCGGGGGGCCGCCTGCAAAGTCGCCCATTTGCAGGGTGGTTTTTTGTAGGCGGCCCCCTTGCCGCCCTCTGGGAGGGCGGTTTTTAGCCCCCGGGTATAAAACCCCCCTCCCAGACTAAAAAAAGTCATAAAATTCACTCAAATTAGAAAAAAAACAGGAGAGAGCTGAGAGGGCGAAAGCAGCGTAGCTCTGCCCGTTTGCTGATTTGCCTGCAGGTAAAATCTATTGTTCCTTTGTAATTTCTATTTGTATATAAGAATTGATGTAGTAATGTACTAGTTACGTGTATAGTACTATATAGATCTGTAGTTTTTAGTTAATCTGTTAGATGACTTATTTTTTGTACAGATGGTACTTATAAAATCTGGAATACACGGTTTTAGATGTTAGGAGGATGTTGGTACCTAGTTTAACTGTATTTTTCATCAACAGATATGTCAAATAAGGTGATATTTCAGTTATTTCACGGGCAAGGGAATGTGAGATATGGTCCAGACAGTGTAGATCTGTCGGAGTTTAGTTCAACGGCTAAGGGTATTGATAGGCCAGCTGAGAGAAGTTTTGGATCAGTATACAACTGGCTGATGCGAGGTTTTGACTGGACCTCAGCTCAGCGGAATAACCTTGTATGTAGTAGTCATTCGTGTAGTTGAAGGTTTTTTTTGGGAACTGATGCCAGTGGATTGCACTGCCACTTGGAGATGGTATATGGAGAATGCATTTCAACGTGGCTGGCCACTGGGCATACTTGTGTCCATATATGAGAAAGATAACAACGCTGGTGCAATGCCCGTACAAGATGATGAGGGTCCAAGTACGGCGGGAGGTGATAGTGAAACAATAGAAGAAAATGAAGGAGGGAATGAAGAAGATAGACAGGCAACAGGTGTGGCAGATGAGGGAGAACATATCGACACGATCGTCCAAGAAATGGCTAGAGAAGATTCTGAAAATGAGCATGCAGAGTATGATGACTCGTCTGATGAGGACAACGTGATGCCTGCAGAATGGAGCAACGAGGACTTCTCTGCGCTTATTATCTCCGAGCGGCATCATGTGCCGTGGGAGTACAAGCAGAATGAGGTCATTCAGGGGGCTAAGTACGCATATGTAGAAGATTTAAAGGAGGCAGTCAAACAATGGGCGGTGTCACTTCAGAGGGAGTTCTCGGTCGTAAAGTCAAACAAATCAGTGTATGAAGTGAAGTGCATGAAGGATGGGTGTCCATGGCAGGTGCACGCATTCAAGGGTATATGGAAAGATTATTGGCAAGTTTCAATCGTGACGGAGCATTCATGTTACTTGACAGGTGTTGAAAAATATCATAAAAATATGACCTCTGCATTTGTTGCAACAGAAATGTACTCTCATATTGTCAACAATCTGGGGTATGAACCAAGGTCAATTGTTAGGCATATTGAAGAGAAATTCAAATATACAATTAGCTATGATAAGGCTTGGAGGGCAAAACAGAAGGTTGTAGAGATGAGGTTTGGCACATTTGAAGCATCTTATGATAATTTGCCTCGTCTCTTAGGCTGTATTCTTCAGAGGAATCCGGAGACGTGCTATGACCTGAAAGCCTTTCCATCAATTGACCATGGTAATAAAAGTGTGTTGCAACGTGTATTCTTTGCACTAGGTGCTTGCATTCAGGCATTTATCCATTGTCATCCTATCCTCTGCATCGATGGGATATTTCTGACTGGAAAATATAGAGGACAGCTATTAACAGCAATTGGAGTTGATGGAAACAACCAAGTTCTACCGGTGGCTTTCGCTTTTGTTGAGAGTGAGAACACTGATAGCTGGTATTGGTTCCTAGAAAGGGTTAAGACAGCAGTTGTACGGATGAGACCAGATGTATGCCTCATACATGACCGTAACTCCGGCTTGCTGCGTGCAATTGAGGAACTGAGAGATGGAAGTGTTGAGAAGGGATACCCACCAAGGTGGTCTGATGTCCAAAGCAGATGGTGCATGCGTCATATGGGTGCTAATTTCTACAGACAGTTTAGAAATAAGCACCTTATGGATCTTTTCAAGAGGCTTTGCGCCCAGAATCAAGAGAAGAAGTTCAATGAGCTTTGGAGGAGGTTGGATGAGCTGACCTCTAAACAAACAGATGAGCAGTCCAGGAGGGCTACCATTGGAGGGGATGAGGCTCCACAAGCTCTTGAACCTCTATCAAGCGATGGACCTTGTATGAGAAGAAGGCATGCATCCTCAGTTAGAAAATTTTTAGAGTGGATTGAGAATGAGCCAAAGGAGAAATGGGCATTGTTGTATGACAAGGATGGTTCTCGATTTGGCATAATGACCACAAATTTGGCAGAGGTCTATAACTGGGTGATGCGTGGTGTTCGAGGGCTCCCACTTGTTGGAATAGTTGAATTTATCTTGCATGGGACATGCAAGTACTTTAGAGATCGGTTCAGAGCAGCTGGCCCCTCAATGACGGATAATAATCTTTTCTTTGGAACGCTGCTCACTAAGTACCTGCAAGATAAAAGTAATAAGGCCCGAAGACATCGTGCTCTACCTCAAGGCACACAAGAACACAGATTTGAAATATTGTGTGTCGACAAGGGCATGCGCGGAATCTACCGCAAAAGAGTTGTGCAGGAGTGTGTGCTCAAAGAAGACGGGACCTGCAAGTGCTCGTGCCGAAAACCTACTCTGCTCCACAAGCCATGTTCCCATGTGATTGCCGCGACCGGTGAGTGTGGAATCGAAGCACGTTATTTTGTCTCACCTTATTTCAGAAAAGAAGCAATCTATAATACCTGGAGTGGAGAGATATACGGTTTCGGTATAGCGGGGACATTTACTACAGAGAATCCTCAAGCTATCTACATTCCTGACCCAACAAAATTGAGGGATAAAAAAGGTCGTCGCAAGACAAGACGCATCCGTAATGACATGGATGAGTCAGAAGCCGGTGGAAGACTTAAACGTTGTTCAAAGTGTGACCAAACAGGTCATACCTATAAGAAATGTCCAAAGGATGCAGCCGGTCCAAGTGCGGCAGAAGCTGGACCGTCAGGTTCAGCCGTTGATGGTAGTCGTCCTACAGGTGAAGGCACAACTTCAAGACGACCCCGTCTTAGACGTTCTCGAACAATTGGTGGTGCTGGGGTGTAGTGTAAGTCTATACTTGATCTTTGTTGTAGAATGACATGTATCGTACTGTTGTTTTTTATTGTCATGTAACAATGCTGTAAACATTAAAACTAATTTACGCTAACTCTCTATTTGTATGCAGATATGGCGTACCCTACACCAGAGCTGCTCGACCGGGGTCTTGACCAGTCCCACCGGTCTTACCTGTCAGCCGTCGAGGGTGCCCAGCTAGGCACCTTCCGTCCACGGCCTTCACATTAGCTCCTGCGGATAGACCCCCGGTTCCGTCAGAGGTAAGAGCTGTACGAATATTCATTCACATCATTTGTGCATATCTATGTTTTCCCCGATATTGAATACAGTTCTATATTTGGCAAGTTGTGTGAGGCTAGACTTCTTCCGCTGTGCAGGCTAGTTGAGCCCGCACCGGACGAGAGAGACCCCGCCAGGCGATGGGAAGCTGACCGGTCACTTCTGGCAGCGCTGGTGGATCGCTGGAGACCGAAGACCCACACGTTCCACCTACCGTGTGGCGAGATGACTCCCACACTGCAGGACGTGTCCTACCTGCTGGGACTTCCCCTCGCAGGGGACGCAGTCGGTCCGGTTGACGGGGGGCACGGTTGGGCGCAGGACATATCTGCTCGGTTCGAGGCCGTGCAGCGTCTACCTGGGCTTGGTATGCCGAGGTCGCTACCACCTTACACCACGGCTGGCCCCTCGCAGGCGTGGGTGCTACAGTTCACCGTAAGTCACAGATTCATTTGCTTCACAATCATCCGACCTATAAAGGAGCAGTGATGCTGACTATGATCTTCCTTTACAGCCTGACAAGCTAGACGACGACGCCGACGAATACTCGGTGCAGCGGAGCATGGAGGCCTACCTGTTGTGGCTGTTCGGGTGGGTGATGTTCACCAACAGTCACGGGCACGCGGTGGATAAGGGACTGATCCACTACGCTGGTGCGATCGCCGACAGCGAGGATGGCTACGTACCGCAGTGGAGCTGGGGATCTGCTGTGCTAGCGGTGACATACCGTGCTCTTTGTGACGCGTGCACGAAGACTGATCCAGGTGCGATTCTCGCCGGTTGCCCTCTCCTTCTGCAGCTATGGGCAGCAGAGTGTTTCGCGATAGGCCGTCCTTTCATTCAGCTCTCTGCTTATGAGGGCGGCCCTGGAGGCTTGTACGGGCAGTGGCTCGAGGACCGCCCGACTATGGGGACGGTATGGTGTCGCCGTGAGGTACGTAATGTGAAATTCTATGTTTACCACTTATGCACAAACACTGACGTGTAATCTTTTCTTATTTTGCAGCGTCGTTACACCCACAACCAGGTTAGGAGGGCCTACTCCGAGTTCGTTATGGAGTTGGACCGCCTGCTGCCCAGCGACGTCGTCTGGGAGCCCTATAGTCCATAGGCCATCGCAGCCCGTGCACCGCTCGGACTCTGTTCTCTTTGCACGCGCGACCAGGCGTACTGGTTGACGAAAGTGCCGTTGGTGTTCGACATCTTCGTCGAGCCCCACTGTCCACAGCGCGTGATGCGACAGTTCGGCCTACGTCAGGTCTTCCCTATGCCCATAGAGGTCGTTGTGCCGCGCGATGTGCACCGGTAAGTACAACTGCGATCTTTGTTTAGTACTACCACTCTTTAATGTACTCTAATGCACTCTCTGTAAATAGGTATAATCGTAGGGGACAGGCAGCCGGCGCTCAGTGGTATCCCTGACTGCAGCCGTATGTGGAGGACTGGTTGTTGGCGACGGAGGATGTCATCAACGAGTTCCGTGCACACACTGAGGAGCATTACCTAGCATACCTCAGGTGGTACCAGCCTCGGACCCGTATACGCGTAACGTTCACCCCAGGTGATCCACAGCCACACGTCGCTGCTACGACGGACACGTATCCTACACACCGTGACCAGGACTACTTTCGCGCGGTAAGTCACTTTATCTTTGCACTTTGTCATTCCCTTTCTAGGTAGCCACGGTTCTAACACATAATCAAGTCACATTTGAAATAGGCCGACGCAGCACGACAGATTCAGGGTGATGTCAACGCGGCGTTCGGACGGTTGGACACTGGGATCGTGCTGACTGCGGACGAGTAGAGGACGACCTTCGGGAGGATTCGTCAGGCGTTGCACATAGTGCTTCGTGCGCTCACTTGTCGCGCGGCTGACGCGGTACCTCCCGTCTATATACAGCAGCAACAGCCATGGCCAGCAGGAACAGGACGAGGAGCAGGAGTGCGCCCACAGGGTTCCAGTCAGCCATCTGGCCCCTCCAGAGGTAAATTCTACTAACCTTCCGTTCATAATATGTTTCCTTGTACGACATGCACCGTTGTACATCAATATGCTTCCCTGCAGCCTTCGCTACACCGTACCTACATCCCTCTGGAGCTACCACGTCGACGCATGGAGTGTACCACACACGACCACACGCGCAGTTGGGCATGACAAGTGCCCCCGGTGCCACCACAGGAGGTCCTTCAGGTTATATCAAAGTTTACTTTTCTCTTGCAAAATTTTGATTTGCAATAATCAATAATTTGGTGTACATTGTTCCACTCTACAGCGCCATCGATGTTTGCTGGCGCTGGCTCCTCCACGCAGGGCGCACACGGCAGCGGTTGGGCACCGGGTCCTTTCGAGGGGGACGACTTAGAGGACGAGGACGAGGGCGAGGAGATCCACAAGATACTAGCTGCCTCGCAGCTCGAAGGAGCTCTGCCACCACAGACACAGGACCCACCGATTGCCACACCCGTGAAGACGATCCGCCCTGGCCGTGCTGTACCACCAGACCGGTTGACGTACTCCCAGGGACAGGTGCGAGCGCAGGGTAGGAAGTTGAAGAGACCTAGAGGTTACGGTCCGGGCCTGTAGTACTTTGTGTCTGTAATAGTTTGTCTGTTGTATATAATGTTTTATTAATTCTACGTTTCCTGATGAAACCACTTTACTTCGTTTACGCTCATCGATCAAACGACGTATTCCTCACGATCTACGTTTCTGACGAATCTGATAAAAAATATGAATTTTCGAGTGTCAACTTCATGACGAAAGTACATTCCGAGCGGTGACAACCGAACACACATTAACTATCATACAAACCTATTGATATCCAACTAGCGATGCAACTACTGTGTGAGGACGGCGCGGCCAGGGAGCGGCGACAGTATGCGCCTAGGAAATAGTGACAGCAGCCGGTACTCACATAAAAATTGATTTCGAAAATTAATTTTTCTAAATTAATTTTTTTCTTTTTTTTTCGGCATGTTGGTCCGGACTGTCCGGATAGGGTCCGGACGGTCCGGACTATATTAACGCTAAATACCGCCCTCTAGTTGGGCGGCAAGCCAAAAACCGCCCTCCGAGAGGGCGGCAAGGGGGCCGCCTGTAAAATGGCCGGCCCCCGGGCGCATTTTGCAGGCGGCCCCCTTGCCGCCCTCTGGGAGGGCGGTTTTTGGGAGGCCGGGGGGCCGCCTGCAAAATGGCTGACGGCAGTCGGCGGGGGGCTGACGGCACGTCATAAAATCGCCCTCTGGGAGGGCGATTTTTAAAAATCTTAAAAATCGCCCTCCCAGAGGGCGGCGGGAGTCTATTTTTGCAATTTTTTAAAACAAAAATCTATTTTTGCAAATCTTTTAATAAATAAATATAAAAATCAAATAAATTCGTCTTGTATCTTAGCTCCGGTCCAACTGCATCTGCTGGTTCCGAGGGCCAATATAGAGGCCCATTGAATACTGTCCGCCTGCAAAAACGCGAATTTTTACTGTTACTAATTTAATTTTTTTTAATTTACAAAACTAATTTTTGATTTTGTTCATTTGCAGAAGTAACCTCTTGCCGCCGTGGGCTAGGGCGGTGTTTAAAAACCGCCGTAGCCCAGGGCGGCGAATGGCCTGGGGCCACGGCACCGTGACGGCGGCCCACGGCGTCGGCCACGGCGGCGAATGGCCCCGGGCCGCCCGTGCCTCTTCCTCCCCGCGCGCCCGTGCTCGTGCCCGTGCCCGCGCCTGTCCCCGCTTCCGGGCCCGCGCCCACGCCCGGCCTGTCAGCGGGAGGCGATCTGACGCGCAGGCCCCAAGCGCAGGGAGAGAGAGAGTGGGAGACAAGCGCGGGCGCGGGCGCAGACGCAGGGACGGGCGCGGGCACGGGCCCGGGTGCGCGGGGAGGAAGAGGCACGGGCACCCCAGCCGACTGACGCCGTGGGCCGCCATCACGGCCTGGTGACGCCAAGGTGGGCCCAGGCCATTCGCCGCCGTGGGCCACGGCGGTTTTTAAACACCGCCCTGACCCACGGCGGCAAGAGGTTACTTCTGCAAATGGACGAAATCAAAAATTAGTTTTGTAAATTAAAAAAAAATTAAATTAGTAACAGTAAAAACTCCAAAAACGCCGCCCCCATTGAATACTGTCCGCCTGCAAAAATGCCGCCGCGGGGCCGCCGCATCTCCCAAGATTGGACTGTCCGACTAGATATCGGACCGTTGTCCCCCGGATCGGACCGTTGATCGGACTGACCATTGCCGAGATCGGACCGTCCGAATCCAACGACCGGACCATTGCCCCTAGATCGGATCGTTGATCGGACTGACCTTTGCCCCAGATCGGACCGTCCGCCTATGTATCGGACCGTCCCAAATTGCCGATCGGCCCGTCCGAATCCCCATGATCGGATCATCCGCCTATGGATCGGACCGTCCGAATCCACCGATCGGACCGTTGCCCCCCGGATCGGACCGTTGATCAGACTGACCGTTGCCCGTGATCGGACCGTCCGACTACAGATAGGACCGTCCGAATCCAAAAGATCGGACCGTCCGAATCACCCAGATCGGACCGTTGGTAGGATTGACCGTTGCCCCTGATCGGACCGTCCGCATAGTGATCGGACCGTCCGAATCCTCAGATCGGCCCGTCTGAATCCTTAAGATTGGACCGTCCGCCTAGGGATCGGACCGTCTGAATCCCACCGATCGGACCGTTGCCCACCGGATCGGACCGTTGATCGAACTGACCGTTGCCACAGATCGGACCGTCCGAATCCCACAGATCGGACCGTCCGGATCTCCCATATCGGACCGTCCACCAAGGGATCCGAGGTGGGGTTGAGCCGCGAAACCCAGGCAAATAAGCCTCATCTTAGCATTGACTGCAGATTCAGGTTTAAGTTTACATGACCGGCTGGTGCAAAGCAGCCTCTTTGTATCATCATAGCACGGGGCGAAGATTCCCAATTAAACATCCCGTTTATCAAAGAAGGGAGTGTACCCGAGGCAGTAGTTCTGACCGATAGTCCTATCAGTGTGGAGCCAACAGGAATTGAAGTTTTAGTCCTTGATCAGATGAACTTGGAGTGCATCCTTCAACTTCTTGCACAACGAGGACTATGTAGTGTGCTGGTGGATTTCAGGTAGGCTGGAGGAGACATTTCATTGTTGCGTGGGCTACCAGGAGACAGCAACCAAAAAGTTTAGAGTGTGAGAGGGGTGAACCTCGGCGTGGGGCCGGCCGGCTTTGGGATGGAATCCCTCGCCAACGACACGGCCGTCGCGGACAATGACACAGCCAACCATGGGGTTAGGGCTAGTGTGGCCGGCCGCCTTGCGCGCCAGCTCCATGCACCGCCGCATGTAAAGCCCGTCCATGTTGCTCGCCTGCGCCTGGCACCGCACGCCAACCACGACGCCGCGGGAGCCCCGGACAGCGAAGCGGGCGCAGCAAGCAGGGGGCGTCAAGGCGGCGGGGCGCAGATTGAGACGGGGGCGCGAGATGAGCGAGGAGGCCATGTCTGCGTCGCAAAGGGGAGGGGAGGAGTCCCCAATCCAACGAGTCGTGTGTGGCTCCCCTCCCCTCTTCCCGATTTTTCGGGAATTAAATAATTATTTAATAATTGATTTTCTAGAATTTATATTAAATTATAAAACAAATTAATTAAGTAAAGTAAAAATAGGAAATAAAAATTTCTTTAATAAAGCATGTTGAAATTATTTTAATAAATTATTTGTGTGTAATTACACTCTCTGAAATTTTCTCGGATTTTTCGGAGCTCCTGAATTAATTTTAATGCCACAAAGATCAATTCAGCAATTATTTAAACAAACTCCAAATTCCTTTTCCCGGGTTGTTCTCCATCCAACCCCTTTGTACCTTTCTTGGGTGGTCGTTCCTGAATCTTTGATTCCCTGAGAAGTCCAACTCCCGAAAATCCCCCAAAGTTCCAAACACGACAGACTCAAATTTATTTAATTCTTTTTATCGAATACTCATTTTTCCCCTTCCTTCTTTCTTTTCCTTTCTTTTCCTCCCTCCTCCTTCCTTCTTCCTCTCGGACTCCCCTGGCCGAGCTCCCCTTGGCCTGCGCCCCTCGCGCTGCCCCGGCCCGAGCGCCTCCCCTCGGCCTCGGCCCAGTCCGCCGCGCCGCCTACCCGGCCGAGTCCCGAACCGTGCCGACGCCCAAAACGGCCGCCGCCGAATCCGCCGCGCCACCGCACCCGTTGCCGCCCCGGACTCCCTCTCCTATAAAGCCAGAGCCGCCTCTCCAGCCGCGCCCTAGCCGCCGCCCCTCTCCAGCCGCGCCGCCGCGCGTCGAGCTCGCCTTGCCGCGTCGCCTCGTCCTGCGCTGCCGCCGCCTCTGTTTGCCCTGGCGTCCAGAGCCGCCAGCCTGCGCCACCGCTTCTGCTGCCGCTCGCCAGGCCGCCGCCGCCCTCTGCATCTGCCGCCGCCGCCAGCTCGCCCTCGTGCTGCCGTCGTCGCCCGGCCTCTTCCCCGGCCGCCGCTCACGCCCCTGCGCCGTGCGCCGCCTCCTCCCGCCCGCACATCGCCTGCGAAGCCGCCGCCTGTGGAAGCCGTCGCTGCCTCTGGAAGAAGCCGCCGGTGAGCCCCAAACCACGCCTTTTCCTCTGACCGTAGACGTCGTCGTCGTCGTCGTCGTCATCCCCATCTACCGCCCGTCGCCGGTGTCCTATCCCTGTGTCGTCCTCTTCGGTTGAGCCGCCATGGATGGCCTTGCTCGACTGCTCCGCTGTGTGACTCTGCCGTAGAACCACGTGTCAGCAATTATCCAAAATAATTATTATAATCCGAAAATTCAGAGAATATTTGTGAGAATATTCTTTTCCAATTCTTTTCGGAATTCTCTCTGAATTCAATCCTCCGGAGGCTATATCTTTTCCGTCCGAAGTCTGATTCGATCCGTTCTTTTATCTAAATTCATATAAAATCATAATTTACCTGTTTATGTATTTTATGTACTGTTTATTTGGAGTTTCTTAGGATTTTTATCGTTTTACGTGTAGTTACGTATATTTCACTGTTTCGGAGTCTACGGAAGAGTTCGGAAGAGCATTTGAAGACGTTTTGGTTGCAAGGCAAGTCACACGACAATCTCCTTGAGCATGTTGATCCCATTTGCGAAATCTATTTTGTTTTAACATTATTGCATGCAACGCTGTTGAATGTCATTATATGGGTATTTATTTATTATCCTATGATCCTTAACATTTATGGCCATTTTGTTATTGCTATCTATACCTTGATATCCCGGATAATAATATTGACTAGCTGGATGTTTAATTATTTAGGATTTGCTCAGAACTGCCTAGAAACTTTAGTGTCATTTTATGTGGGATACTATTCATTTATTCTGATTAATTAATAATTGACGCTACTGTTTCACGACAGTGAGTCGTGGCTAGTTAATTAATTGTGCCAACTAAAATGTGTCTAAATGGTGGGTTGTGAGCACCAGGATTGTGATGTTGCTAGCGGTGCTCATAAAAGTTAAGGATCGGTTCGCGGACTACTTGTTGCGAATCAATACTCGTGCTAACCACAAGCTAGTATGGGCAATGGTGGGAACCAAAGTGTACTACGTTCAACCGGGGTCCACCATGGTTTGTTGTGGCTGTGTCAATAAGACCACCATGGCTGTGTCAATAAGTCTATGTCTTGGGCGTTAGGCCGTCTCCCAGACTAGGTATCTGATCAATCCTACCGGAGACTGGTGGTTCAGCGGGTGGCTCCCTTGTTGTGCGGATTACATGGAGGGGCCTATCACAATTCCTTTCCGAGGTACCGTGGTGGTATCAAGGGGCATAGTGATGTGTTGTGGAGTTGTGTCTTGTGGGTAAATTGGTACACCTCTGGCCAGAGTAAAACTGTTCAAATAGCCGTGCCCATGGTTAAGGGCGGCCTAGCAATGTTTTCTATGATTAGTCCCACACTGCTTTATGATGATGATAAATGGTGGGAACTTGATAGCTCCAGTTTGGAAGGTTATGGTTTTGGGCCTGAACTGCGTTGGAGCGTTGTTCAGAGATTGGTTAAATGCTGATAATAATTAAACTATACAGTTTTCAATGATTTTAAATGCAAATGTTTTAAATGCTGTTTTACGCAAATAAGTCATACTATGCCTTTCTGAGATGCCCGTGGGGCTAGTGCCTTGTGATGAGCGATTGACAACACGGTGTGCGTGTGACGTGTCTCTTGGCAGGCTGTGGTTGCAGGTGACAGGTGGAGACTAATCATACGGCGATCTGTGAAGAACGGGGATAGGATGCCATGCTGATGAACCGCGGGGCGGTGAAGGGTGGTTCGACGCTCGCGTTCGAGGGACAGAGATTGTGCGGTGTACATCTACTGTATCTGGCTACACGGCGGGAGGACGTCGGTGGACGGTTTCTTGGTTGAGCCACAAAACCAAGGACGTACCGGGACGCTCATGCGGCGGGCGTGGCCCGAGATGGAAATTTCCGGCGATCGCGATATGATTTCGGATGGTCGTGCGGTGACATCGCGAGGATCACATCGTGGAGAAGGAGGGATCGCGAACATCGCGGAATTTGCCATGGAGGACGTGATTGATTGGATATGATTATCATGCCATTACGTGTCGTTTACGTCGCGTAATGACAGTCTTGTAATTTAGGTGGGCCACCTTTTTGGAGATATAAATATGTGGCACCTAGGGTTGAGATAGCGTGGGGGCTTTTGGGATTTTTGGGGCGAGATACTGTTCACGTGAACAGTACCCGTGCCTAGGGTTCCAGGGAACACACCTTCTCTCTCGATCTAGCCTAGGTCTTCAAGTCTAGGGAGAGATTTTTATTGATCTCTCCAATCAAGAGAGGGAGGACGATTGGGCGGAGGCTAGATGCAATCTTGTAGAACATTCACTCGGTTTAATCATTCGTATTCGTGAATTGTTTCTATGTGTGCATCTCGTCTTGTTTCTGTTTTCTGCTGGCAGGGAACAAATCAATCTAGGTAACCTTGCCAGGGGGTGCGCGAGGTTGCTGCTGCCGCTCTTCTGTGCGACGTGCAGGGAGCAGGAGGGGGCTTCAATCCTCGCAGGTCCCGCTGCTGTATGGCCTGCAGCCATCTAATTGGTCGCCCAGATTGCATAAGGAGAAGGGTACCTGCTGCTGTGGTTTTACTGCTCGTTAAATTCTTCTCACAATTTTTCATTGTTTGGTTGGCTATTGGTTCTGTTCTTCCTTCTCCCAATTGGTTTTTATCTGAAATTTTCTCGAATTACTTTCGTGAATTTTCATGAGGCTCCCATTCACCCTCCCCTCTGGTCGCTTTTTCGGTCTTACACTTTCCTTTGATATCCTGTTGCATTACATTGCATTTCCTAGTGTGGCTTGTTGAGTACGGTGGGTGGTACTCAGTCTTGCATTATTGCAATCTTTAGAGTGAAGCCTTAGCGAGGAGGAGAAGTTTGGTGTTTGGCTTATACCCCAGTTGAGCTGCCTGTGGCTTGGAGCTGAAGCTACGCTAGTTGCCGTTCCGCTGCTGATTTCTTCTGTGTGAGGACTAAGTGCCTCTGTTGTAAGTATGTATTGTTATTTTGTTTTGGTTATGTTTATCAAATTGTCGATTTGTGTACCTCGGCTGATTCCTGGATAAGGATTTATTGGACAAATTAGCTTTGGAAATTCTGGTGAATTTCTGGGCGTGACACCTCTACGACGCGGACATGGCCTCCTCACTCATCTCATGCCCCCATCTCAATAAGTGTCTCGACGCCTTGACGGCCCCTCCTTGCTGCGCCCACTTCGCTATCCGGGGCGCCCGCGGCGTCGTGGCCGGCGTGCAGTGCCAGGCACAGGCGAGCGACATGGACGGGCTTTACATGCGGCGGTGCGTGGAGCTGGCGCGCAAGGCGGCCGGCCACACTAGCCCTAACCCCATGGTCGGCTGTGTCATTGTCCGCGACGGCCGCGTCGTCAGCGAGGGATTCCATCCCAAAGCCGGCCAGCCCCACGCCGAGGTTCACCTCTCTCGCACTCTAAACTTTTAAAAGTTCCTTTTATCGGATACGTTTAATAACAAAATGTTTCTCTTAATGTTGCTTTGTGCAAGATTAAAATTTTTGACATTTGTGACATCCGTTCAATCCTGATACAATCATTGTGCACATTGTGTGTTAAGAATAATCTTTATTCTTGCCACACCATTGCAACAAAACCCCGAGTGTGCATATGGAAAGAAGGATATTGTAATCATTAATACAGCAACGAAATTGGAACTTCTTGTAAAAACTAGTGCTACGTTGCAATTTTCTCAGGAAATGTTCCTTGCCTACTTAAGAACTTGCAATGGCAATGTAAATGTAAATTGTATTAGATAATGGATATTTCATTAAGCAATGAAACTGAATTGCAATTGTTTTAGATAATGGATATTTCATTAAGCAATGAAACTGAATAACTTGCGGTGGTGCTGTATAATGAAGTCGGTAGTATCCTAATATAGTCCTGTTGTGGCCAACTGCAGGTATTTGCTCTAAGAGATGCTGGGGATTTAGCAGAGAACTCAACAGCTTATGTGAGCTTGGAGCTGTGCAACCGTTACGGCAGGACACCTCCCTGTACTGAAGCATTCATCAATGCCAAAGTAAAGGATGTTGTGGTGGGGATGACTGACCCAAATCCTATTGTGGCATTCAAGGGGATTGAAAGGCTCAAAAGTGCTAGGATAGATGTGAGGTTGTGTGCGGAGGAAGAAGCATCATGCCGCAAGCTAAATGAGGCTTACATCCATCGCATGCTTACTAGGAAGGCCTTTGCGACTTTCAGGTAAATATGCAAATATCTTTGCAACTATTTTTTTGTTTGAAGTACAATGTGCAATGTTAGTGATGATTTATCTGCCACATGAATAACAGAACTACACTCTCGATGAATGGAATTGTCGTAAATCAAATTGGGAGTACATCTGATCAACCAGGAGGATACTACTCATAGTTATTGAAAGAATATGATGGAGTCATAGTTTCAAGCAATTTTGCCAAGACGAATACCTTGCCGATATCCAATGAAGCTGGTGCAAAGCACCCTCTTTATATCATCATAGCACAGGGCGAAGATTCCCAATTAAACATCCCGTTTATCAAAGAAGGGAGTGCACCTGAGGCAGTAGTTCTGACCGATAGTCCTATCAGTGTGGAGCCAGTAGGAATTGAAGTTTTAGTCCTTGATCGGATGAACTTGGAGTTCATCCTTCAACTTCTTGCACAACGAGGACTATGTAATGTGCTGGTGGATTTCAGGGAGGCTGGAGGAGACATTTCATTGCTTCTGAACAACTTTCTGGAGGCGAAGTTGCTACAGAAGATTCTTGTGGAGCTCCTGCCTATCTGGACTGTGAGCCAGGGACCATGCGACCTGGCATTTGGTGGCAGCCAGTCATTTCCACTGAAGGATATGGAGCACAAGGAGGTAAATGGATGCCTGCTGCTTGAGGGCTATGTGTAACATCCTTTTTTGGTTAGAGGTTTATCCTGACCTGATTACCACTCCTTGTTTACCACTCTCTGGTAAATAGCCGGTCATGTAAACTTAAACCTAAATCTGCAGTCAATGCTAAGATGAGGCTTATTTGCCCGATTCGATGGCTGTATATGAAATTTATGCTTGTTTTAAGGTAGGTAGCACACGTTAGGGTTTCGTAGCTCAACCCTACCTCCGATCCCTTGGCGGACGGTCCGATCAGGGGGATCCGGACGGTCCGATCCGTATTCGGACGGTCCGATTAGGGGCAACGGTCAGTCCAATCAACGGTCCGATCCTGTGGGCAATGGTCCGATCGGGTTGATTTGGACGGTCCGATCACTAGGCGGACGGTCCAATCTTGGGAATTCGGACGAGCCGATCTGGGGCAACTGTTAGTCCGATCTGGGGGCAACGGTCCGATCTGGCTGATTCGGACGGTCCGATCCTCAGTCGGACGGTCCGATGTGGGCAACGGTTAGTCCGATCAACGGTCCGATCGGGGGATTCGGATGGTCCGATCCATAGGCGGACGGTTCGATCAGGGGTTTTGGACGGTCCGATCTGGGCGATTCGGATGTCGGACCCGGGTTTGACCCCGAACCCTATGTGTGTACCATGCTAGTCCCACGATCAATTGCTAGCACACACATTCAACTTGACATCATAATCCATACATCACAGGTTCAACTCACAGCAGTCCAAACATAAGTAATAGAAGAGTCTAGACTTAGCGATTACATAGAGGCTGACCGGCCAAATAGAACAACAAAATAACAAAGGGTTCAACAGCGGAAACAAGGTAATATAGGCACCGAAAACCAGCAAGTGTGCCTCTGCCCGCCCATAGGCAACCGACTGGTAAGCCCTAGTAAGCACCGTCGTCATCGTCTCCAAAACCCGCTGCATAGAAGTACCCGATTGTTGGGTCCCCCTCAATCATCTCTAAAAAAAAGAAGTCACACAATCGTGTGTGAGTACAATACGTACTCTGCAAGACTTTTAGTATTTGCAATGGTATTCCATAATATGCGAAGATAAACAAGGAATGGTTCAGGTTCTGCACTTTGCATAAATCATAGTATACATAGCGAAAACATTGCGGTTTTGCAACGAAATTTTCGTAAAATAAAGCCAGCACCCAGTAAATCAAGTATGTAAGCATCGACCCCAAGTGTTTCTAACCATCTAGGCTCCCTGCCAATGCCAGCCAACTGTGGCAACACGCTGCCACAACCAGCCCAGCGAACACCCCATTCGCACCATGATTTCCCCAAAACAGTTCCAAAATTTAAATCTACTACGGTGGAGAATTTCTCAAGTCATCCATAACCGAGGACACGGCTATTCGAATAGTTTTAACTCTCGAGAGTGTGTACAACTATACCCACATGATAGGGACAATATGAGCTACCACACAGGAGGCTCACACCATCAATGACAAAGCCTTTCTACCGTTGACCTAGCAATATCCCGCACTTATGATCTATCCCTAGGGAGTTGGTAGGCCTCCCAAAACCCCAAGGCTCACACGATGTGCTGGTCACCCTTGAACAATAATCAAGGTACCTTCGGGCCATGGACAATAACCATAACCCGCACTAACCTAAAGTCAACAATAATGACCTACAACTACCACCGGCGGGTCTATTGCTAGGTATCAACATTATACTGAGCCAGGGACTCCCCATAAGAGCCACATGTGGTTTGTACTATGTTTCTTGGTTCTAGCTACACCATAGAATCGGTCCTTAGCGACCCGGGCGAGACAACCACCTAATCGGTACCACAAACAAGGCACCAAACACTACATCCACTCGCCCAAGTCAAAAGCATGTTTTTAGTTTTTGTTTTCCACCAAGAGCACAGGGGAATTACCCACTGTTTATTTCCATAATTTCGCAAAGGCTTCATTTCCCCGACATCCCAAAATCAAGTAACAAGCTGCATTGATTAATTAGCAAACTAAGCATACCTATTGACATCCTCCCAACCACATGAACCCAGATTTTCAGTGGCAACATAGGTGACAAGGAATTCATGATACTCAAGTAACAAGGACAAGGCATATGCAACAAAAGGTTAACTACCCAAGAATCCCGCATATTTCTGAGTAAAAATCGCATGCATAATAGTTTGCAATCAATATAGTTTGTAAGTTTGAAATATAGGGGCAATTGATCAAGGGGGTTCTTGCCTTGCTCCTGGACTTCCTGGTACTCCTCTGGTTCCTCCTCAACTGGGTCAGCAACGTTGTGCTCTACGAGAATACCAAACGAATGCAATGAAAACAACGGCAAAATTTAACAGTACATGAAGTGCAAATAATTTTGCAGAATATGGAAGTGCATGATTTTAGATGAATTTAGGAAAAAGAATCGCTTGAATCCGAGTTCGTATGACGGAGAAACGGCTAAACGAAGTCTGCTCTGTCCTAAAATCGAAAATAATTGAGAAACAACGTTTTCGCTCGACCGAACTGCTGAAACGGCTGAAAACATTCTACCGACTTAACGGGTGGTCTATTTGGGACGTTTTTGGTTCTAGGGGCATTTATATGGTACGAAACCTATATATGTGCTACTGTGAACCTAAGGACAACTCCCAGAAGTGGATATGCTCCAACTCGCTAGGATGTTAATCGCACACGCTCACACGTCGCTAAAATGGCCTAAAACGTGAAATCCATCGGGCGTGAAGTATTAATCTAAGGCATTTGGAGGCGTGGAGGGTTTCTAGGGCCTAGGGGTCACTGGATGCACAAGTGGAACCTATGGGAAGGCTTCGGTAACGGCGAATGCCTCGGTCCAAAAATGATGTCTTCGTACGCACGAACTACACGTCTTCGCACGTTAACGATGACCGGCAAAAATCGGGAATTCAACAGCAGCTGCTCTACTCGTGGTTTTATCCCGTTCTAACACTAGTGGGGCCAACCTGGCTTGCATGGGGCTGATGGGTTGGCTGTCGCTCACTCAAACACAAGCGCACCTAAGGTGTTCGGTGAAAAGCCAAGCTAAAGTACGGCTTGTCTACCTCTGTCCTCTCATGCTCTAGTGCATGGCTAGTGATGCAGGGGCGCGGGGAAGCTCTAGGGGTCCTGCATGCAAGGTCGTAGGGTTCTAATTCATGCGGCCATGCTCCGATTGAGCCTCATCCACACATGTGGCCACGGTGGTGTCGCTTGGGTGGATGGCAAAACAACGGCATGACAGGCCAAGCCAAGGACGTGGGGAGCACTAGTGGCCTCCCAGGAATAAAAAGAAAGCACATGCAGAAACAGGAGCTCACCGAAGAGTGCGGGCGGTGGGGTGCAATGTTGAGGCGGTGGTTGGCTCGGCAACAGGGTTGCTCGCGATGGAGGCTGCAGACAAGCGCTACGATGAGTTCAATGAGTGAAGGGGAGATGGTGATATAGCTAGGACAGCGTTAAACTCACCAGGGCAGAGTTTAGCGGCTGCAAGGTCACAGCGGCACCCTGTCGGCGTTGCAAAACACGATGGGGCTGTGGTGGTGCCTGCTGCTTGCCGAGGGCAAAAACGGAGTTAAGTCGGGCAGGAACACATGGTGACATAGCTGAGGCAAGGTGAAACTCACCAGAGCTCCCAGACGGAAGGCGTGTGCTCGCCGGCGCCGTGGACGGCACCTCATGTTCTCGGTGAACCAAGGGGCAATCCCCTGGGTCCTTGGGTGCATGAGAAAGAGGGCGAGCTGGGGAGGCAAGAGGACATGGCCTTGGTTAAGAAGGAAGGCAGGGAAGGGAGAGGAGAGGGGAGGGGCGCTACTCTACTCCATCAGTCTCGCGATGGTGTGTGCGCGGGCAAGCGTGCAGCAGACAGACGGGACAGGGCAGGGCATCGCTGAGGCTGTCGGGGGCATCTCGCGACGTCCCAAGGTGGCTCTGCCTCTCCCTCTCACGTGGTCTGGGGCATGCAGAGGTAGCCATCTGGTCGAGCTGCACGGGCGGAGAGAGATCCTTGCATGATCGTGCTTGGGCGATGGAGAAGGGATTGCCTGAGTTGGCCTGGGCTTGGCTGGGTTGTGGAGTCCGAATTAGAGGTGGGGCCCAACATAAAAAGTGTGTCCAAAGGGGTTACCTACCTTGCCAAGTGGAAATATTGGGTCAATAGGTCGAGAAAATAGGAGAAACCGAGAGGAAGAGGGAAATGACTCTTCTCGGGTAAACAGTACCCAATTTTTGGTGAAGATGGTTCGATGGGCCAACTTGCTTCAAACCGAATGAAACTTGGAGGCAAGGCTGGTAGTAAGGCATGGAATATTTAGGAATTTTTCCAGAATTTTTGGTGAAGATTGAAAATTGAGGGTTAGATAGGGCGGTGGGAAAAGTTTATATAGATCGCACGATCTTTAACCCGTTGGCTGGGATTTTCTGGGATTTTCATGCATGAAAGATGACATGTAGTGCATGCAGATGAAAAATGGTTTTATGCACCAATGAACAAAAGTGGGCTGTTACATCGGATGAGCCGATCGAGGGTTTCGGACGGTCCGATCCGTAGGCGGACGGTCTGATTTGGGGCAATGGTCAGTCCGATCAACGGTCCGATCCGGGGGCAACGGTCCGGTCGGGGGGTTCGGACAGTCCGATACCTAGGTGGACGGTCCAATCGCGGAGATTTGTACGGTCCGATATATTGGCGGACAGTCCGATCTTGGGAGATGCGGCGGCCCCGCGGCGACGTTTTTGCAGGCGGACAGTATTCAATGGGCCTCTATATTGGCCCTCAGAACCAGGAGATGTAGTTGGACCGGAGCTAAGATGCAAGGCCCAACATTGATGTGGAAATGAGATCGAAGGCGACCCAGCGATGGATTGGAGCGGTGGTCAACGGCTGTGCCAGGATCCCTTGCCGGCTTGCGCGGCGCCCGCGTCGGGGCCACGGCGGGGCACGATCCGCTCCTCGGCGGCACCGGCTCCCGCAGTTCGGCAAGATGGTGCGATAGTGTGAGGCAGGCAGGCCAGGGTTGCGTTGCGTGGGCGACCAGGAGACACCATCTCGCCGAACTGCGGGAGCCGGCGCCACCGACGAGCGGATCGTGCCCTGCCGTGGCCCCAACGCGGGCGCCGCGCAAGCCGGCAAGGGATCCTGGCACAGCCGTCGACCACCGCTCCGATCCATCGCCGGGTCGCCTTCGATCTCGTTTCCTCATCAATGTTGGGCCTTGCATCTTAGCTTCGGTCTAACTGCAGAAATTTTACTGTTACTAATTTAATTTTTTTTTAATTTACAAAACTAATTTTTGATTTCGTTTATTTGCAGAAGTAACCTCTTGCCGCCTGGGCAGGGCGGTATTTAAAAACCGCCGTAGCCCAGGGCGGCGAATGGCCTGGGGCCACGGCGCCGTGACGGCAGCCCACGGCGTCGGCCACGGCGGCGAATGGCCCCGGGCTGCCCGTGCCTCTTCCTCCCCGCGCCCGTCCCCGCGCCCGTGCCGGCGCCTGTCCCCGCGTCCGTGCCCGCGCCCGCGCCGGGCCTGTCAGCGGGAGGCGCTCTGACGCGTGGGCCCCAAGCGCAGGGAGAGAGAGAGAGCAGGAGACGAGCACGGGCGTAGGCGCGGGCGCGGGCGCGGACGCGGGGACGGGTGCGGGCACGGGCACGGGCACGGGCGCGGGCGCGCGGGGAGGAAGAGGCATGGGCACCCCGGCCGACTGACGCCGTGGACCGCCGTCATGGCCTGGTGACGCCGAGGTGGGCCCGGGCCATTAGCCGCCCTGGGCCACGGCGGTTTTTAAATACCACCCTGGCCCACGGCGGTAAGAGGTTACTTCTGCAAATAAACGAAATCAAAAATTAGTTTTGTAAATTAAAAAAAAATTAAGTTAGTAACAGTAAAAACTCAAGTTCCGAGGGCCAATATAGAGGCCCATTGAATACTGTCCACCTACAAAAACGCCGCCGCGGGGCCGCGGCATCTCCCCAGATCGGGCCGTTCGCCTAGATATCGGACCGTTGCCTCCCGGATCGGACCGTATGCCTATGGATCAGACCGTCCGAAACTGCTGATCGGCCCTTCTAAAAATCCCAGATCGGACCATCCGCCTGTGGATCGAACCTGTGGGCACCCCGGAAGTGCATTATGAAGAGTAACTATTACGGCAACGCAAAATATCTGGATGGATAGGGTCTCGAACAAAACCCGAATAAATGTGGTAACCATCCATCCTCATCGCAGCCTTGCCATAATCTTTACCCAATCACAATACAAATCCAATGCGCCGAATTCAGAAATAAAGAGATATCGCAGCCTTGCCATAATCTTTACCCAATCACAATACAAATCCAATGCGCCGAATTCAGAAATAAAGAGATATTTGAAGAGTTGGTTCACCAGTCCGAAACAGCGAAGTGTGCCCGTCAAACCACACGAAGGTGACGACCAAACACGATACACACTTCTGGGGACATGGTCTACGGTCGAACCAACATCCATGCATCTCGTCATTTCTAAATTCTTACTAATGTGTGACTAGCCCAGAAAAGCTCTAGTCCCACATGTTCATCTTAGCAATTGATAAACATCACAAGCACTCTAAATATGGATAAAAGTACAGTAGAGTTATATATATTACATGTAGGGTTCTCACACCCTAATTCATCACAAGAGTATACAAAATGTTGCAGCAGAAAATAAACATAAAGCATAAACCAGTGGTGCCATACCCAAACACAGGGCAGCCGACTGGGGATAGAGCTCAACTTCAACTACACATTATCCTCGCCACCCTCGGCGGGATAATAGTAGATCACACCATCTTCGTCGGTATCCTCACCTGAAAAGATGCAACGTGAGTACAACAAGTACTCAGCTAGACTTACACAATAGTAATAGTACAAAGGAGTCATGCTGGCCTCTACATCAAGGAATATAGCTATGTGACTCTAGTTTTGCATAAAGCTGATTTTATTGAGCAAGTAATACTTGAAACTATAAGCATTTTGAGAAATAACACAATCTGAATTTTTAAGACAGCAAGCATATAGTTTCTGAAAACGGAATATAAATGAGCACCAACCGTGCTCTAAACATTATCCATGGGTCACCATTGCCCAAACAATTATGCTACATAAGCATATCCTTTTCTCATGACTAAAACCAAGTCATATTCATTATCAAATCCTTTTATACAAATCCATTCATCATTTAACATCAAAAATCTCTTATATGAACCCATCCATCCATGACTATCCTTAAGTCATGGTATCCACATAACCCAAGTTGGATGCTAACATAGACTGACTAACACATCAAGCGTTCGTCCTGTGACCATGGACACGGCTATTCGAATAGTTCTTACTCTGATCAGAGGTGTACATCTTTACCCACATGATGTGATAGAAGCCCAACGGCTACACTCTAGTTTGATCCGTACATATCTATACCCACACTCTACACATTGAGTGCGGACTAAAGGTCACAACAAAACCTTTCGCACGCTTAGCCCCAACCACCTAAACCACGTCTGGGCCCTCGATAACTTAGTCACGTGCGTGGCAACTAAGGCGGGCTCACCGTCGTGGGAGGCACCTACGGCCAAGTGCAGGCTCGTACCAGGTCCTCCAAAGGTCTCCCCTCACGACTGACGGACGGACGTAGATGGTCACAGCCTCCCGTGCTACTGAGTTAAGCCGTCCCATTCTCGGCGTGTGAAAGTACGTAAGGTGCTTGAATAAACGTCAACATGTTCGGTCCTTAACGACCGAGACGGAGCTACGTGCATCGGGGAAACACCATCCCTTCATCGCCCTATCATCCGTCTAAGTCAAAACATATTTTCAATTATTATTCAAAGGTTATTCTTTTCAGATTTGAACCCATCTATTCGCTTTAAACTAGTTTTGAACCGATAGTTCCATCTATCAAATTCTTCTAAGTTTGGAAATAAGCATGGCTAAGCATTCGATAAAATAAAAGTATCCCAAAGTCCTTAACCAAAGGTGACAAAGTATAAACATGGTATCAATAACCAAGGAATGGAAATACATACAATTGGGCAATATAAACTCTACCCATTTTCCCCATTTTAACAAGACCGAAACATGCATATAAATATTTCCTTCGCAAATAAATCAATTTATTGAAAATATAGGTTCAATATGCTTAGATGCTTGCCTTGCTGCAGCGATAAGTCACTCTCAAGCTCTAGTTCTTGCTCCACATACTCCAAATTATTTGAATCTACCGATAAAAGACGAATATGCAAATAAGAATCCAATAAATATGCCTATGCAGAAATGATCAATAAATTCCGAGATAAATACAATAAGTATGGCATGTCCTAACAAGATTTTAGGAGAAGGAACCAAGTCATTTGCATCTCTGGATTGGGAGATACAAAAACAACAAGTTAGAAGGGCTGAAAATGGCAGTTTTGTAATTATTTATATTGTAACCTTAAGTTATTATAGTTAACTGACATTTTCTATTAAGATTTCATAAAGAAATGAATTTTTATATAAAAGAGCATAACCTACTGGTTCCAACAAAATTTGGTTCACGGAAATTGGATTTAAAATGATTTAGTAGTGAATTTTACAAATTTATCAAAAGGGAAGGTTAGAAAATACTTAGGTCTATTTTGGGAGGTATTTTTATCAAATAAAAATTTTTCCACAGTAAGGTTACAATTTTCTGAGTTAAACAAAAGTGGTTTCACATTTTTAACAAATAGGATGAATTTTCTGGAAATTTATAAACTTATAGGTTAATAAAAGGTATATAAAGGATATTTCCATTTTTAGAGAAATATACTACACAGAAGTTCTCACTTTTTATTTTACAACATTGAAGAGGGAATTTTTATGAATCCATAGAAATTTGGTTCACCTCAAAAGGAGTTACAATGGATTTTATAGAAATATTTCAAGTTCTTAGGCACAAAATAAGTCATTATTGCTTCTTATTATTTTATGGATATTTTCTGCACAGAAGTTGTCATATTTTATTTGACAGTAATAAAGTTCACAAATTTACAGAGCTAAAAAAATTGGTTTCACTCAAAAATGAGTTAAAATGAGAAAGATATGAATTTACAAAGGTTGGCTATTTTTCTGTTGGAAAAATATTTCAGTTTAAATTTCTCTTCTTTTTCTTTTTCTCTCTTTCTCTCTTACAGGTGGGGCCAGTGCGCCATAGAGACAAAGCAGAGCAGAGCAGGGCGAACGAGGCAATGGAACGGACCGTCCGGACACGGAGAGGATGGTCCGGCGAGGCAAAGAGCAGAGCCGGCGACAATGGATCGGACAGTCTGAACACGAAGAGGATGGTCCGGTGGGGTGAAACAGAGGAGGTTTAGTCGGTGAGCTTCTCCGCGGTGGCGGCGGCGATGGCGGCGTCGGCTGCAGTCGGGGCAAAAATAGAAAAGAGAGAGGAGTTCATGGCGAAGCTGTAGGTGGTCTTCTCATCGCCGCCGGTGCCCGGAGTCGACGGTGAAGGCGGCACAGGCGGCGGAGTACTTCGGGTCGACAGGGGAAAACTTTCTACAAGCTCAAGCTGGCCATATTAATGCATGTATATGCGTCTACCAAGTATCTGGGTTCTCACCGTGAGGTTTGACGAGGCCGGCGAGGTCCTGTCGGCGGCGGCGGTGCACGGATTTGCTCGGCGGCGGCAGAAGTAGCACGACGTCGACGGTGGCTTGATTCGGTGCCTGATCTATAGATAGGAGGTGCACACGAGGTTGAGTACTCCCTAAGGACGGTTCTTGCAAAAAGAATTTGGCTGGGGCTCACCGGATGGCTCGGGATCGGGTATGGCGGCAGGCGACCGGACTTGGGGAAGATGATCTCGATCTCGAGCTTCACTGCACCATCTTCCGATTCCTTCTTCCGGTTATCTTCTGGGAGTGAGGCGACTCTGGGGGCGCGGTGGTTGAGGCTGGGATCACTGGAGCTCGCCGGAACAGGGACAAAGCGGGCAGCGGCAGTTCGGTAGCGCAGAGAACAGGGACGGCGGCGCCACGGCGACCTCGGCCAGCAACCCTGGGGCTGTAAAGTGCGAAAATGGAACGATCAAAGCTCGTAGATCACGTTCCCGGGGTCAAGAAGGGATGGAACTCACTGGAACTAGCTCAAGCTCGGTCGAACAGCTTCGGCAGTGAGGGAGGATGAGGCTGCGGCCGGTTTTTCCGAGGTGGAGGCCTGGGGTTTCTCTGGAGAACACGATTTGGTCGAGGAGGAGATGTCCATGGCGGATTTTCACTGCAAACGGGGAAGCTTGACGTGTAGATGGTCAGCCATGGTGTCTCTGGTTGGTGCCGACGCGTGGGATGTGGCGTGGCAGCATTCCCGGGCATGTGAGCGAGCTAGAGCGGTGCTGCAGCTGGCAGGTGGGTCCCACATGTCAGAGAATATTATCTCACACATATTTGGCTAGGTCTACTCTATGACTTGTGGGTCCAGGAAGTTAATTCCTAGGGAGAAGAGAGGGGTAAGGGTAGAAGACTTGGTGCAACACACTGTCCCATGTTATGCTATGGCTGACAAGTGGGCCAGGGTCTTGTGGGTCCCACTTGTAAGTGACTTTGAGAGAAGAAATCTCTAGAAACTAAGTGTGAGAGACTGTATGGACAGCTGTCTTGCATCTGTGATTTCAGTAGGTTAAAAAGGGATATAAATTATGGGAAAAATACTGGAGGTAGAGAAAAGTGTGTTTAACCTGCTGACCAAATTTCGTGGTTAGAAGTGGTCTGGTTTGCCTTTGGTGAAAATGCAAACTGGGGTTACTGATCCAGTTTTTCTGCAGCTTGATTTGTCCCTCCAGTGCCTTGATCTCATTATTTTATGTGACTTCTTTGGGAATTAAAATGAGCCAAAATTACTGGTGGTAGGGTTTATGTTGGCACACACTTTGGCAAAAGGGGCTCTGTCTAATTAGTCCTCATTTTCATTTGGTGAATTTCATAAATGCACCAATTTATTTCGGCTAGCTTCCTAGCTTTGCTGAGTTGAGGGACTTGGTTGAAGCATTTGTTGAAGTGATAAAATTAGGTAAAATTTACAGTGGGTTAATTAGGTGAGATAGTTATTACAGAAATTTTTCCATGATTTTATGTGTAACCAAACATCTTTGGAAATTCCTTAGACCATACAAGGGCATAAGTCAAAGAGAAGGATCCAGGCTGAAACTTGTTTGGAATTTTTGAGGGGTCTAAACCAATGAAATAAATTCTGGAAAAATTATATCAACTCATGATAAATAATCTAGTATTTGAATAAATTATTTCCCTGATATGTTTCTGTTCAACTTGATGCACTTTCTGGAGTTGGTCTAATTTTGTCGATTAGGGTTTTACTATTCATCTGATACTGATCTATTTAATTGAGGTGCTTCCAGAAGGGATAAAATTATGAAATTTTTACAGCGGCTTACTCACATCACCTGACATGTTTAGGAATTTTTCTAGGATTTTTAGAAATACAGAACATGGAAAGTAACAACTAGCACAAGGCAAAGAATTAGCTAGGGCTTAACACTAATTACCTTAATTTAGATTTAGGGCTGTGACAGGACCGTCTGAGTCCACCGATCGGACCGTTGCCTCTCGGATCGGACCATTGCCTCTCGGACTGACCGTTGCCCCAGATCGGACCGTCCGAATTACCCAGATCGGATCGATGATTGGATTGACATGCGGGCTTTACATGCGGCGGTGCGTGGAGCTGGCGTGCAAGGCGGCTGGCCACACTAGCCCTAACCCCATGGTCGGCTGTGTCATTGTCCGCGACGACCGCGTCGTCGGCGAGGGATTCCATCCCAAAGTCGGCCAGCCCCACGCCGAGGTTCACCTCTCTCGCACTCTAAACTTTTAAAAGTTCCTTTTATGGGATACGTTTAATAACAAAAGGTTTCTCTTAATGTTGCTTTGTGCAAGATTAAAATTTTTGACATTTGTGACATCCGTTCAATCCTGATACAATCGTTGTGCACATTGTGTGTTAAGAATAATCTTTATTCTTGCCACACCATTGCAACAAACCCCGAGTGTGCATATGGAAAGAAGGATATTGTAATCATTAAGACAGCAACGAAATTGGAGCTTCTTGTAAAAACTAGTGCTACGTTGCAATTTTCTCAGGAAATGTTCCTTGCCTACTTAAGAACTTGCAATGGCAATGTAAATGTAAATTGTATTAGATAATGGATATTTCATTAAGCAATGAAACTGAATTGCAATTGTTTTAGATAATGGATATTTCATTAAGCAATGAAACTGAATAACTTGTGGTGGTGCTGTCAAGGACGCCGAGGGACAGGGTAGCAGGACCCCGGCTACGTAGCTCGTAGCCGCGATCCGTGGTTGGGCGAGGTTTTACCCCTCAGCACCCGCTTTGTTTAGAGGAAGAAGGAGAGAGGATTAGGCTAATTCTTGCTTGCTTATCATCGACTGATTACAGGGATATATAGGCCATCCGGCCATAGTAACCTGGAGTCAATTGCTCCTAAATCTTAGCCCCCTTGATCTACGCTATTCCTTCCTAGCTACTTTCCTAATCAGCACGCCTTGCATGCTCGGTGACCACGCTCGCGGCCTTCGTTGGTGCGCCCTCCGCGGCCCTGCGGACATCACGCGCGCGCCATCTCCTGGTATAGGCGTGGCCCCACATGACAAGTGCTGTATAATGAAGTCGGTAGTATCCTAATATAGTCCTGTTGTTGCCAATTGCAGGTATTTGCTCTAAGAGATGCTGGGGATTTAGCAGAGAACGCAACAGCTTATGTGAGCTTGGAGCTGTGCAACCATTACGGGAGGACACCTCCCTGTACCGAAGCGTTCATCAATGCCAAAGTAAAGGATGTTGTGGTGGGGATGACTGACCCAAATCCTATTGTGGCATTCAAGGGGATTGAAAGGCTCAAAAGTGCTGGGATAGATGTGAGGTTGTGTGCGGAGGAAGAAGCATCATGCCGCAAGCTAAATGAGGCTTACATCCATCGCATGCTTACTGGGAAGGCCTTTGCGACTTTCAGGTAAATATGCAAATATCTTTGCAACTATTTTTTTGTTTGAAGTACAATGTGCAATGTTAGTGATGATTTATCTGCCACATGAATAACAGAACTACACTCTCGATGAATGGAATTGTCGTAAATCAAATTGGGAGTACATCTGATCAACCAGGAGGATACTACTCACAGTTATTGAAAGAATACGATGGAGTCATAGTTTCAAGCAATTTTGCCAAGACGAATACCTTGCCGATATCCCATGAAGCTGGTGCAAAGCAGCCTCTTTATATCATCATGGCACAGGGCGAAGATTCCCAATTAAACATCCCGTTTATCAAAGAAGGGAGTGCACCTGAGGCAGTAGTTCTGACCGATAGTCCTATCAGTGTGGAGCCAGCAGGAATTGAAGTTTTAGTCCTTGATCGGATGAACTTGGAGTCCATCCTTCAACTTCTTGCACAACGAGGACTATGTAATGTGCTGGTGGATTTCAGGGAGGCTGGAGGAGACATTTCATCGCTTCTGAACAACTTTTAGGAGGCGAAGTTGCTACAGAAGGTTCTTGTGGAGCTCGTGCCTATCTGGACTATGAGCCAGGGACCGTGCGACCTGGCATTTGGTGGCAGCCAGTCATTTCCACTAAAGGATATGGAGCACAAGGAGGTAAATGGATGCGGGCTGCTTGAGGGCTATATGTAACATCCTTTTTTGGTTAGAGGTTTATCCTGAGCTGATTACCACTGCTTGTTTACCTCTCTCTGGTAAACAGTTGGTCATGTAAACTTAAACCTGAATCTGCAGTCAATGCTAAGATGAGGCTTATTTGCCCGATTTGAAGGCTGTATGTGAAATTTATGCCTGTTTTAAGGTAGGTAGCACGCGTTAGGCTTTCGCGGCTCAACCCCAGCTCCGATCCCTTGGCGGACGATCCGACCAGGGGGATCCGGGAGGTCTGATCCATAGTCGGACGGTCCGATCAGGGGCAACGGTCAGTCCAATTGGGTGGATTCGGACGGTCCGATCTGGGGCAACGGTCAGTCCGATCCGAGGGCAACGGTCTGATCTGGCTGATTCAGATGGTCCGATCTTCTGAATTCGGACGGTCCGATCCTCAGTCGGACGGTCCGATGTGGGCAACGGTTAGTCCGATCAACGGTCCAATCGGGGGATTCGGACGGTCCGATCCATAGGCGGACGGTCCGATCTGGGGATTCGGACAGTACGATCGTGTGTTTTGGACAGTCCGATCCATAGGCGGACGGTCCGATCTGGGGGATTCGGACGGGCCGATAGGGGTTTCGGACGGTCCGATTTGGGGCAACGGTCAGTCCGATCAACGGTCCGATCTGGGGGCAACGGTCCGATCGGGGGGTTCGAACAGTCTGATACCTAGGCGAACGGTCCGATCGCGGAGATTCGTACGGTCTGATATATTGGCGGACGGTCCGATCTTGGGAGATGCGGCGGCCCCGCGGCGACGTTTTTGCAGGCGGACAGTATTCAATGGGCCTCTACAATTTGCTCTATTGAAGAGGTTACACATGTTGATGATTCTAGTTCATTCTAATTGCTGAAAGAACAATGTCTAAGAAAATTGGTCCAATGCTTTCTTGCTTGTTTGGTGACAACAATGGTATGACAGTTTTGTAACATGTGACCTCTCCATATGTGTTTTCTACGAAACTTGTTAGTTACCAAATAAAATTTGTCACTCACCAGTTTTTTTTGCCTAGTTTGTATTGTTTGATACATCTGGCTGATCATGCCCATCTTTTAATCATCAAGAAATCCAAAGATGCAGTTAAATAAAAAGACAACCAATTATAAATTGGGAATCAGGAAATAAATCTCTAGTGGATCTTTTTGTGCTCTATGTATGATTATGCTAGTCCGAAACCATATTATGTAATGAACAATATTACTGTTAGTTTGCTTGGGACTGTTTGGTAACAATTGAGTGTTCCCTGTCTTGATTTGTCGCTTCAAGAAAGTTCCAAAAACCATGCATTAATTGTCAGGCAACCCTTAACAATATAATCTTTAAAAAATAACTGGCTGAAATATGTCTGGTTCAAATCCCTTAACAATGTAGTCTTTTCTTAATGACAAATAGTCGCTATTGTTCATGTGCTTAGCTTAAAAAAATCGTACTAGATAAGTTTCCGAGCTCAGTATGGATTTTAACAACAGTCGACTCTTTAAAGGTGGGTTTATCTTGTTCAGCTTCGTTGTAACTCGAAAAACTTGTGGATAATCTTAGAGAAATATCTATTTTAATTGCCCATGCAGTTTATTTGGGTCTTGTACCTTCGTAGGACAGAGTAATACCATAACACTCTAGGAGCTAGAGTTGAGCTATCGCTCAAATGCTGATCTGAAGAACGTGATGCTGAAAGAGCTGATCCATGCAATCTTATTTGTAGAGAATAATAGGAAGGACTGCAGGTAGATGCTCTACCATGCCGCTGCTTAGTTTTTTTGTGAATTCATGCAGTCGAAATGGTCCTATTTTCCATGCTTGCATGGATGCTCCAAGGGTGATCACCAGGTTACTCTTTTATGTGAGATAGATATTATGCGTTATACTCCATTGATGATTTGTATTAATTTTGGTGCTTCAGAGGCCACCTGGTGGGTACAATATCACCACCCAACATGATATCAGTCTGGAGTCCACCTGTAGCATGAGCAATCTATGGAAGGTACTATTGAATTTCTTCAGTTTTTTTTGTGTGTTGTTAACTTAGTTTCACGCTACAATGATAATAATCTGCCATTTTCACAAATACTTTTCAATGCAAATATTTTAAGGAGGGAGTATTTGTTATGTTTATTTCTAAAAATATTTAATTTATCTATATAATCAAGTAGATAATCTGTAGCAATGAGCCGGTGAATAATCTGTTTCAACCAGAACTGGTACACAGATTTCAATGGGTTGGCCAATTATACCACAATGAAAGACCAAAAAGCTGTTAGACGCAGTACAAATTGCTAAAGAAGCTGAATTTGTGACTTCTGTTCCCAACACAGTGGCTTTCGAGATTTCTTGGGAGATGTTTGTGTACCTTAACGTGGGTGCGTAGATTTGTAGCTAGCATTATGTCCCCAAATGTTTGATTTCCAGATTTGTTTCGGCTGAGCTGAAGAAATTGAAGCTGATACTCCATCAGTTCCTAAGACGGCGGCCATGGAGATTTCTTCCAAGATGCATGTGTATCAGTTTATGGACCTTAATTTGTTGTTGGGTGCACTGGAATGATAAGATCTGGGGCTAGCATTTCTGGTTGATATTCATATAGTACAAGTATCTAAAGTATGGTTCATCTGGCCAAGACTAATTATTGCACACGTGCTTCACTGGATAGGGACTTCAAATCAGTTATGATCATATATAAATTTATAGGCAAAGCTCTTTGAAAGACGAGGTCCAGTGGAAGAGGCGGGTCAGGCAAGTTGAGTACGCAGATACGGCGCTTGCTTGTCATCTCTCTTTGAATCTGAAACCTGAATTTGATGATGTGTATTTAAAAATAAAATATGTTATCTATATGTGAGAACGCACGCTGGATGTTCTTTATGACGTAGCATGATGGTTAATACATATGACATGGATCATGTGTGTTATCTTTCGGGACTCCCTAATACGTGAACCGTTGCGCACGCTGTGTGAGCACCAACATGTTTGAGAGACTGACCTTATGTACGCGAATTTTTTATTTATATATTTATTTAAAAAAATATTTACAAAACTATATTTTCGTTTTAAATATTTACAGAAATATTTTCGTTTTTATAAAAAAGCCTCCCAAAGGGCGATTTTATGACGTGGCAGACGGCCATCAGTTATCCGGTCAATCGACATCTACACTTTTGCAGGCGGCGCCCTGGCCAGAGAAACGTCGCCCTCTAGGAGGGTGGCAAGGGGGCTGTCTGCAAAAACATCGCCGCGGGGCCGCCGCATTTGTAGGCGGCCCCCTTGTCGTTCACTTAGAGGGCAGCGTTTTTCTAATGCGGCGGTGCGTGGAGCTGGCACGCAAGGCGGGCGGCCACACTAGCCCTAACCCCATGGTCGGCTGTGTTATTGTCCGCGACGGCCGCGTCGTCGGCGAGGGATTCCATCCCAAAGCAGGCCAGCCCCACGCCGAGGTTCACCTCTCTCGCACTCTAAACTTTTAAAAGTTCCTTTTATTGGATACGTTTAATAACAAAAGGTTTCTCTTAATGTTGCTTTGTGCAAGATTAAAATTTTTGACATTTGTGACATCCGTTCAATCCTGATACAATCGTTGTGCACATTGTGTGTTAAGAATAATCTTTATTCTTGCCACACCATTGCAACAAACCCCAAGTGTGCATATGGAAAGAAGGATATTGTAATCATTAAGACAGCAACGAAATTGGAGCTTCTTGTAAAAACTAGTGCTACGTTGCAATTTTCTCAGGAAATGTTCCTTGCCTACTTAAGAACTTGCAATGGCAATGTAAATGTAAATTGTATTAGATAATGGATATTTCATTAAGCAATGAAACTGAATTGCAATTGTCGGAGGATGGAACTCCAACCGCAGGGAGTGGGACCCCCCTTTGAGGTTCGGCCAGGGGAGTTGTTCACAGGACGGCTGCGGCGTTTGGTCGATGACACGCAAGGGTGACAGGAGAAGTAGACATGTTCGGGCCGCGCGAAGGCGTAATACCCTACTCCTGTGTGTGTTTTGCTATGTGGGAGATGAATGCGGTTTTTTGTTATAAGGTATTCTTGAGGGGTGCTGAGGAGCTTGCCCTAGCTTGGGAACTTAGCCTCTCTAGAAGGTCAACTCAGAAAACCAGAGACTGAACCCATCCGCCCTTCTCCTGTTGGCATGGATCCTCCTTTTATAGTCTAAGAGGAGTCCACAGCGCCTGGTACACAAGAGAGAGCTTTTCTAGGTACGATATGTCTTGTCGCACACGTCCGCCTGCTGAGCCACGCCGGAGTTGGTTCGGCACGTCTGGTCGTCACGGCGCACGGCTGTTGCGAGCGGCTAGATTATGGAGATGACAGCGCACGCCACCGCTGCCAAGGTATGGAAAACAGAAGCCTTCTTAGTCAAAAGTTCTCTGACTGCACAGGGAGCGGGACCACGTGTCGTGGTCCCCCAACTCGGTGGAAGCCCACCATGTGCATACAGCACCCGATCCCAGGATCAGTAGTCGGGTACGCACAAACAGTCGTCGGTGATACAACTCAGAGTAACAATAATTACATACCAGAGTACATACATATATTACAAAGGAATTCCATCCAGGACAGACCCCAGATGGACAAAAGCATCAACAGGTAAACTAACGAGAACAGCACAGACAGGGCGGAAGCTGGATAAAACTACTCGGCAAAAGAACTTGGCTACACCACAGGCTCGGTTGGGGACTAGGCTCGAAACCTCAGAAGTCTTCGTAGTCGGCCTGGTCTTGGAGGTACTCGGCGGCAGTCGGGTCTTCGTCTTCTTCTCCAAAACCTACTATACATATATATGAACAAGGGTGAGTACTTTCGTACTCAACAAGCCGGGAAAAGATGCCATGCCGGTCAGACAGAAAGGCTAAGGGTTTTATTTGCGAAAAACTGCCTTTAGAAACTCTTTTCTTTGCAAACACTAGTGAGTCCAAATTTTAGTTGTCGGAAAGAGGCTCACGCCTCGATCCATTCCGCAAGTTGCTTTTCAACAACTCGCCACTTAATGAATCAAGTATATCCATATCATCTTTTAATTCGCATTTGTCGGTCCGGTGTGTCCCGAGTAGCTACAACCACTCGTTGACCCTGAGACTCGGCTACAACCAAATCTCAGCCGCCGCCCTGGCTACAACCCGGGGGCTCAAACTTTCTCAACTTGCTGCCCTGGCTACAACCCGGGAGCACAAACTTTCTCGTCTTCTGGCTACACCCCGAAGACTCAACTGCTCAACTGCTGCCCTGGCTACAACCCGGGGGCTTAAATTTGCTGCCCTGGCTACAACCCGGGAGCATGATCTTCATCCTGTTTACTTTTCACACACTTGCTTATGGTGCTTAACACCCCGGATCACACAGACCCGTTTCTAGCCACACAGGCCTTCCGTTTGCTTACTCGGCAAACTCTGGACACGGTTCCCTTCCCATCAAACACTTTCACAAACCACAGGCAAACAAATCTACGCTATGGAAATCACCTTACATCGCTCTTAACCGTGGGCACGGCTGTTCGAACAGTTCTGCTAAACTCTGCAGAGGGTGTACGCTTTACCCATCCGACACGAAACTTACACCAAGTACTGGCCTGTACCGGAAGTTCTTGACAAGGCCATTTCCAAAGCTAGTCCAGGGTTATCCAATGCTAGCCAAAGGATCCACACAGGATCAGTGCTTCAGAATGGCTACAACCACCTTCAGCACTAGGGCTCACGAGCCACAACTCAGATGAGTCCACTCCAGTCGGCACTGAACTTCCCTAAACCTACAATTTACTCGGCCAGGGGCATCCCATAATGCCCGTATGGTCGTACTGTAAGATGCTCGGATGAAATTCCCAAAGGAAACGGTCCTTAATGATAATACATAGCCAAGCCACACAGGCACTGTCTCTGTACATCAAGATTTTCACAAACTTTTATTTATTTCACAAAACCTGCCGATATGCCAAGTGTCGGGTTTTCCAAACAGTTTAGTAAAAACCATCGTTTTCCCAAACGACAAACAACGTTGCAAGGCTAAGCCATTCTACTCGGCAATCAAATCCGTAGACAGGATGCCCGCGTGCCATTTGTGGGGCTCTCAAGGGGAATACATCAATATCCTACCAAAATAAGTGCTACTACTAGGTAGGTCCATCAGTTGCGCTTGCAAACCGAGGCCGATCAGTTAAAGTGTGAACTAAACATGCATATTTTTCAAACAACATAGTTTTGCATATATGGAAAACAATATGATCAAAGAGGCTTGCCTTGTTCCAAAGAAGGATCCTCCTCGGCGAAGACGGCTTTGGGATCGTCCACCGGTTCAGGCTCTGAACAAGCAGAAAGGAAACACTGATAAGCAGGAGAGGTAAAACACCAAGAAAAAGGATCAACGAAGTAGTCGGCTGCAGAAAAGGTAGTAGTCGGCTGAACCAGGCTTGCGAACCGGGCGATAGAGCTCCAAAGCTTGAGAGGATGAGGACTTAGCAGAGCTGGCCGGTTGCAAAACAAGAGAAAGAGGAGGCACGGTTGGTCATATATATAGCCGACGTGCAAGGTTGAAGCACGGTAGGGGCTGGGCAATGAGTAGGGAGAAAAAGTCAAGATGAACTGACAAAGGATTTGACGTCCACACAGGGATTGACTTGGGAGTCCGGCGTGGCCAGTGGAGTTAGTAGGCACTGTAGCGGCGATGAGACATTAAGGTCGTGGCTAGGACAGGTTGGAGAAAACTCACTGATAGGGCTTTAGACTGACCACTGGTCCTAGCGATGCAGCAGGTTATTGTCCATCGGTCCAAGCGGTGCTGCGGGCAGGTGAAGACTGATTCTTCTCTACTTCGGTAGTCGGCGTCCAACGGGTGGGCGCAACTCAGTGAGACGATGAAACAACAGGTAAAATAACAAGGTAGTCGGCCACTTCACAGGCTTACTCGGCAGCAAGGAGGTCCGAGTAAAACAAAGAAAAGGGCAGGATACAAGGACTGAGTAGCAATCTACTCGGCTCAAGGGAGAAGGTAGTCGGCTGGCCGGGGAGAGGGAAAACTGAGGCACAGCTGACAGGATAGGAAAGGATTAAGATCCAGAAAGCAAGTTTCAACAGGGAAAAGGAAAACGGGTCGTTACACCACGGGGGGTCATCATGAGAGCCCACGCATGTCCGAGCGGGCGACAGGCGGGACGTGCCCCGTCGCCTCGCCATTAATGCGAGCAGTTGGGGAGCTGATCCGCTCGAGTCGGGCTCGTGCCCGGGGCAGTTGGGGCCCCAGGCACTTGGCAGGAGAACGGCCGTAGCCGGCTGTCTCTTGTGCTAAATGTAGGCCCCGGGGAAGCTGACGTGGCTGGAGATCCACGCGTCCCCGGAGAATGTGGGGCCCCCAGTCCCGTTTCGCCGATAGTGGCCCCTGGGCCTGTTGCTCGGCCGGGAGCCAATCCGGGCAGGAACAGGACCACGTCTTGGGGAAATGAAGAGATGCGGGGCCCACCTGGTTTGACAAAAAATGAGACGGGGCCGCCAACCTTTCTAGCGCCATCGCCGAGGACGGTATGAGCTGCCTGTTGGGCGAGAAGAAGAGGCTAGTGTCCTGGGAAAGGTACCTCGAAGAGCAAGAGGCCGACCACCGGCGCGAGGCGGAGCAGGCGAAGTTGCTGGCCGCCGACATGGACGCCAAGGCCGAGGCCCTCGTGACGCGAGAGGCAACGCTGGAGGACAAGGAGAACTCCCTGGCCCCGCGGGAGGCGGCGGTGAAGGTTGCCGGGGCCCGGCTGGCGGAGATGGAGCGAGAGGCCGAGGCCTCCCAGAAGCGCGCGACCGTCTTCGAGACTGTGGTGCGTGGGGCCGCGGCGCAGGCTGCGTCGAGCGGCTCCGCGACACCGGCGGGCGTGGCGAGCTTAGCCGAGAAGCTGGCCAGGGCGGGAAGAAGGCTATCGACGGTGCAAAACCACCTCGCCACCCGGAAGAGCCTCGACCGCAAGACCGCAGCCTGCCTGGAGCAGCACGGCTTCAGGGTCCGGAGGTGTCTCGAACGCATCGACATCCGGGCACCTCCGCGGAAGCCGGGGGGGCCCACCGAGGCTTGCCATGAGGAGGTGGAGCTCGGCGACTTGCTGCGCACGCTGGACTTGCTCCCCCAGCAGGTTGATGAAGTCCTGGAGAAGGAAGGGAAGGATCTCGCCACGCGGGTGGCGGAGTACGTCCTCTTGTGCTACCGGGCACGGGACGCGGAGTTCTTCCTGGCCCCGGTACTCGAGGGATTCCCCGCTGAAGGGGAAGAGGAGGCACGGAAGGCCGTGGCCGACGCCGCTGCAACAGTGGCCGGGTTCTTCGACCGGGGGGAGCGCCTCGAGAATCCGGGGACCGACGACTCCGATGAAGACACCGGCCCCCTTCCGACACCGCCCGGGGCCCGATCCGAGGGAGACGAGTGATCTCTCCCCGCGTGTGCTTGCACTTTGGCTTCACCTATCTTGTACAAAGAGAAAACATTTGCATGTGTATATGATTAAGTTTACATTTTCGTACCTTTGTTTATTGCGTTGTTCCAGAAGTTGCTTATGTGTGTGCTCCGGGCCCCGGCAGCTGCGGTGTTTCCTCTTTCTTTTTTGAACTCCCGGACCCAGGAACACCGAGTACCAGGAGCCATCTAACTGCGAGCGCCAGCAGCCGCGAACAGCCATAGGGCCCAAGTCCCCTTCTCGGGCCCTGGCGTAGCTGCCTGCCCCGGGAGCTCGGTCCCCGAGGGCAACGACTGACTGAGGGCGAGTCTTACGAAACGGTCAAGTCCATCTTCCGGGCCCGGGGGCCCACGTGCCCCGGGCGCCACCGGCCCGAGGAGCGCAGCAAGGCCGCGGGAACAGACCACTAGAAGAGAGACAACACGAAAAATGCCCCACGTGGGTTAGGTATGGCCGAAGCGCTAAGCTCGTGCCTCTTGACTCGCCAGGAGCCTCTCGGGAACTGACCTCGACCGTGCCCGGGGTCGCCAGACAACGAAGCACCCGGCGCCTCGGCGGTGGTCGAGGTGGAGCTGGCCAGGCCGGGCACCGCTGCCCGCCCCGGGAATCTAGGCTGGCCCGACGGGGGGTTCTGCTTGAGACCCCTGGGCATCGACAGTGCCTGGGGCGCGGTCCACGACCCGGCCATCAGGCCTCGGCAACCGGGGCGGTGCTAACCCGGCGGCCCTGCGCCCGGCTCCGGCAAATTCCGCTTTGCCCCCGGGGCCGAGGAGAGTGAACCACGTGGCCATACAAACAGGGAAAGAATAGAAATTGGAGCAATGTTTAAAGTCGGATAAGATTACGTATCTGGGTGTTGAAGAGGGCGGCAAGGCCCCGCGAGCACAATCCCGGGACCGGGAGCGCTGCCAGCCCCCGGGGACGCTGAGTACCAGGCCCCATCCGGGGCTTGGGGTAGATGCCAGCCCCAGGAGCTTGGCGCCGAGGGGCCGCGAGCAGCTGAACGCGAGCCTTGCGAAAACGGTTAAGTCCGTCTTCCGGGCCCGGGGGCCCTCCGTGCCCTCGAGAGCCACCGGCCCGGGGAGCGCAGCGAGGCCGCGGGGACAGACAACGGCTCGACCGTGCCCGGGGTCGCCAGCCAGCGAAGCACCCGGCGCCTCGACGCTGGTGGTCGGGGTGGAGCTGGCCAGGCTGGGCACTGCTGCCCGCCCCGGGAATCTAGGCTGGCCCGACGGGGGGCTCTGGCCGAGACCCCGGGGCATCAACAGTGCCCGGGGCGCGGTCCACGACCCGGCCATCAGGCCTCGGCGACCGGTGCTGCGCTAGCCGGGCGGGCCCCCGGCTCGTGTCGAAGTTTTGGAAAGCCTGCCTAAACCTGCCGGGGATAGGTCTAACCTGCACATGATGGACTGTGAGAGTACTTGGCTCGTTCCTTTGTCCCTTCCATGCTACAAACCGTGACGTCTACCACCTCCCAGGGGCCTCTTCGCTGTCGCGACCGTGCGGAGGAAACGATTACGCATAAGCATTTCGCCTCCTACCTCCGAAAAAAACCGAGCCCGAAGTCAACCAGGCGGGTCATGCGGCCACCGGGACCCGGGACGCCACGCAGAGGGGCGCACCCACGGCCCCGTGGCTGGACGATTCCCCGGGTTTAGCAGGAGGGGATACGGTAGCTCATTGGTAGGGAACTGATGATTATGCGCAAAACCCGGCCGCCGCACGGGCGCGGCCCGATTATGCCCCTAGGGGGAGACCGCCATGCACACAACACACAGAAAAGGACAAAGGACACGAGACCGGAAAGAATATTGAAAATGCTGCTTAGGAAAGCAAAAGCACATGGGGCCCCGGCCAGCGCTGAGATTTGGAGAAATCCTGCGCTGGCCCGAGCACCCTGCAACATATAGGCTGTGTTCACGGATAGAAATTGCGAAGATGCTCGATGTCCCAGGGATTGGGAAGCGGGGTCCCATCCTCCTGGCCCAGTCTTACCGAGCCCGGTCGGGAGACACCGATCACCAGGAAGGGGCCTTCCCACATGGGGGATGTGGTGCACCCGGCCTCCACCAAGGCGGAAGCCAAGCCCACCATATGCACACCATACCCGATCCCTGGATCAGTAGTCGGGTACACACATAGTCATCGGTGATACAAACTCAGAGTACATTAGTTACATATCAGAGTACATACATATATATTACAAAGGGGTTCTCCATCCAGGACAGGCCCCAGATGGACAGAAACAACAACGGGGTAAACTAGCGAGATACAGACAGGGCGGAAGCAAGGGAAACTACTCGGCAAAAGAACACGACTACACCATAGGCTCGGTTGGGAACTAGGCTCGAAACCTCAGAAGTCCTCGTAGTTGGCTTGGTCTTGGGAGAACTCAGCAGCAGTCGGGTCTTCGTCTTCTTCTCCAAAACCTACTATACATATAAACAAGGGTGAGTACTTTCGTACTCAGCAAGCCGGGAAACGATGCCATGACAGTCAGACAAAAAGGGGCTAAGAGTCTCTATTTGCGAAAACAGCCTTTAGAAACCTTTTTGCTTTTCAAACACTAGTGTGCCAAATTTTTAGTTGTCGGAAAGAAGCTCACGCTTCGATCCATTCCGCAAGTTGCTTTTCAACAACTCACCACTTAATGAATCATGTACTTTCATTCTCATATTATGGTGATTTAACTGAATCCACATTTGACTGTCATCCGAGTGGCTCCGACCACTCGTCAGGTCTGATGTTTTTCCGAGTGGCTACAACCACTCCTCCGGTCTACTGTTAACCCGAGTGGCTATGACCACCTGTTGACCCTGAGACTCGGCTACAACCAAATCTCAGCTATCTCTTTAAGCATTTTCCGGCTACAACCGGTTATAATCGCTACACTGGCTACAACCAGTTAGCTCAAACTTTGCTGCCCTGGCTACAACCCGGGAGCCTGCTCTTTATCGTCTTCTGGCTACAACCCGAAGACTTACTCCTGTTAACTTTTCACACACTTGCTTATGGTGCTTCAACACCCCGGATCACACAGACCCGTTTCTGGCCACACAGGCCTTTTGTTTGCTTACTCGGCAAACTCTGGTCACGGTTCCCTTACTATCAAACACTTTCACAAACCACTGGCAAACAAATCTACGCTATGGGAATCACCTTACATCGCCCATAACTGGGGGCATGGCTGTTCGAACAGTTCGGCTAAACTCTGCAGAGGGTGCACGCTTTACCCAAACGACACAAAACTTACACCGAGTACTGGCCGGTACCGGAAGTTTGTGACAAAGCCATTTCCACAGCCAGTCTAGGGTTACTCAATGCCAGCAGAAGGATCCACACAGGATCAATGCTTTAGGTCGGCTCCAACCAACATCAGCACTAGGGCCCACGAGCCACAACTCGGATGAGTCCACTCCAGTTGGCACCAAACTTCCCTAGACCTACAATTTACTCGCCAGGGGCAGCCCATACTACCCGTTTGGTCGCACTGTAAAATGCTCGAATGGAATTCCCAAAGGAAACGGTCCTTATCGATAATACAAAACCAGGCCACACATGCACTGTCTCTGTACACCAAGGTTTTCACAAACTTTCATTTATTTCTCAAACCTGCCGATATACTGTTAACGCCAAAATTTGGCATGGTCTTTTTATCAGATTCGGTTGAAAGGGAAATCACAGATGAACGATGGAGATTGGGCCGGAAGAGATCGAGTTTGAGGAAGGATCGTGAAGATCGCAATTTGGCAATTATTTGTCGTGTCTATTGTTTAGGCAGTATTAGTTTTTATCTTTGGGAAACCTGATTTCCTGTTTAATCGGGTCTTGTTAGTTATTTCCTTCCGTAATTAGGAACTCCTGTATCGTGTCCAATAAGGACTCGTATCAACTCGGGGTATAAATACGTATGTGTTAACGCCAAAATTCGGCACGGATTCCTATCATGTTCGGTTAAGGAAAGGACTATATTAGCTGGTGGAAATTTATCTGGAAGAGACCGAGTTTGGAAAGGAATCGTGAAGACCACGCTATGGCAGTTAATTACCTTATCTATAAATTAGGTAGTTTTTATACTTTTTAGATAAACCTGATCTCGTGTCCAATCAGGGCTTGTTAGTTTTCCTTTTATAGTTAGGAAGCTCCTGTTTCGTATCCGATCAGGACTGTATCAACTTGGGGTATAAATACGTATGCTCGGGGACCTTGTAAATATCTCTCGATCAATAAAATTCGGCGCATCGCCACCCTTTATCAACGGGTTCTTGCTTCTCGAGCCGGCCTGCATCGGTTAGGTCCGAACTCCTGCGAGAGGGTAAGTCTCGTTACCCCGACTACCTATCGGCTAGGACTTCCTCGGTTAGGTCCGATATTCTAGTCCGTCTATGGTAGTTGGCTTACCATGATATATCTACTTTGTCTACGGTTGCATCGGTTCGGTTCGATCTCTTAGGCAGATCAGGTATATCACATCACGCGTGCATAGTTTTTATCGGTTTACTAGGGATAGTTTATCGTCAGTTTGTGCTGCATCGGTTGGGTCCGACCTACTAAACTAGGCGATAAGTTGTTCCTGTTAGGCCGATGGTCTCTGTGCAAGCGTCTTATCGGAATGTATAGCCGGTAAGTTATCAGATACATCACGATTGCATTAGATCTATCGACTCATCGAGGTTCTTTTATCATTGTTAATCTGTGCTGCATCAGTTAAGTTTGAACTACTAGATTGATAGTGATAGACTTACTCTTGCTGAGTCGATAGGTTTTATGCGACGTTCTATCGGAGTGCTTAGGCGATAGGTTATCATTTAAAGCCGACTGCATTGTTTATTATTATTCTGCCCGATGTTCATGTTTTATCTTGGCAGTCAGCTAGCTTACGGTTTGCTTATACTATCTTATGGTTTGTATCATCGGCTTTTAGCCGATGTACCAATATATCGTCTTATATTCATCTACATTATACTGCTATCGGTTTTCCAGCCGATATAACACTTTCTGCCACGCTACACTATCATCGGCCTTCCAACCGATGCACACGCTCTATCGGCAGTCGGGCAGCCGGCTGGTCTGTTATCTGCTTACGTTATCATTAAGCACCAGCTGACTTGTTTATCTACATCGTTATCGGTTTCTTAGCCGATATACGAGTGCTGGCGGTAGTCGGGAACAGGCGAGAACCCGGGCGCGGGCACAAAGATCCGGGCGCGGGCACGAGGTCCCGAGCTCGGGCAACAGACGAGAACCCGAGCACGAGCAGCAGGCGAAGATCCGGGCGCGGGCAACAGGCGAAGACCTGGGCGCGGACACAGGCGAGGGCCCGGGCAAGTCAGGCAGTTGGTTTCCTAGCTGGTACACAAGCACTGTCGGCAGTCGGGCAGTCGGCTCAAGGGAATTCGGTACAGGAGCTATCGGCAATCGGTTGAAAGGAACCTACATCAGTCAGTCAGCCGATTGGGTTATTGGCTAATATTTTCTATATCCTTGTCAATTGCTGGGTCAAATTGACTGGCACGCCTATGAACCTCAAATATTTAGGACCTGCACTGGAGTTAAGCAGATCTCCCAGGCCTTCGCGTGTCTCCCAGACGCCGAACGGGCCCCGGCGGTTTTCGGCGTCAACAGTATACCCGGGTGCTTTGTAATGCATCTACATCTGATCAATCAAACAATTTTGGCGCATCACCACCCTTTTGACGGGATCTTGCTTCTCGAGCCGGGCTGCATCGGTTAAGTTTGACCTCCAGCGAGAGGGTAAGTCTCGTCACCCTAGCTACCGCATCGGCTAGGACTTTCTCGGTTAGGTCCGATATTCTAGTCGGTTTACGGTAGACGGCTTACCACGATATATTTGCTCTGTCTACGGCTGCATTGGTTTGGTTCGATCTCTTAGGCCGATCAGGTATATCACATCACGTGTGCGTAAATCTTATCGGCTTATCGGGCGTGATTTATCCTCAGTTTGTGCTGCATCGGTTCGGTCCGACCTACTAAACTGTCAGTGATAAATCGTTTCTTGCTAGGTTGATGTTTTTTAGCAAGCGTCTTATCGGGATGTGTAGCCGATAAGTTATCTTATTTTACATCACAATCGCATTAGATCTATCGACTCATCGAGGTCCTGTTATCATCATCAGTCTGTGCTACAACGGTTAGGTCCGATCTACTAGATTGACGGTAATAACTTTACTCTTAATAAGCCGATAGATGTTTATGCGATGTTTTATCGGAGTGCTTAGCCGATAAGTTATCTTTTATTGAGTACAGCCGATCATACTGCTTATCTGTTATCTATTTCATCTGTATTATTATCACGATCGGCTAAAGGCTAGCCAATTAGTTTACTTTGCCGACCCGGGCACGAGCACGGGCGAGTACCCGGACACGGGCACGAGCATGGGCAAGTACCCGGGCACGGGCACAAGCACGGGCGAGGTCCCGGGCACGGGCACAGTTTTTGTTTACAATCAGCCGATCTATTTGTTTATGTATCCTGCTCGTTTATTTTATTACTAGTTTATGGCAATCGGCTAGTTTGATTATTTGTTTATAATTATCAGTTACTGTCTATGCCCTTATCGGCTTCCAGTCGATATATAAGTGCTACAGTCCACATCGGCTATCGGCCGATGAGACGATTGATTGGCTCACTGTTTTAATTCCTTGTATTCTGTTAATTAAAGCCGATCACATTATCCACGTTTTTGGCACATTACACCGTTATCGACTTTACAACCGATACAAGTCACATCAATAATCGGCTAGTCTGTTTATTTATACTGTTATTTATTCAGCTACATGGTTTATTATCTATTTTATGCCATCATTGGCTTCCAGCCGACGTATAAGTGCGTTGTCTATATCGGCCATTGGCCGATAGGGTGAGTCCAACTCGGCTTCCAGCCGATTGGCTCGACGATCTAATATTTTTCTCCTTGTCAATTGCAGGGTCAAATTGACTGGCACGCCTACGAACCTCAAGATTTAGGACCTGCACTGGAGTGAAGCAAATCTCCCAGGCCTTCCCGTGTCTTTAAGACGCCGAACCAGATCGTCGGCCCCCGGCGGTTTTCGGCGTCAACATACACATAGTACTGGGTTTTCAAAACATTTGAGTAAAACCATTGTTTCCCAACGACAACACAATGATGCAGGGCTAAGCCATTCTACTCGGCATTCATTCCCAAAGGCTATGATGCCAACGTGCCGTTTGTGGGGCTATCAAGGAAGAGATACATCAATATCCTACCAAAGTAAGTGCGTTTACTGGGTAGGTCCATCGGTTGCGCTTGCAAACCGAGGCCAAACAATTTATAGTGTAAACTAAGCATGCATATTTTGTAAACAACATAATTTTGCACATATAGGAGGCAATATGATCAAAGAGGCTTGCCTTGTTCTAACGAAGGATCTTCTGCGGCGAAGACGGCTTCTGGATCGTCCTCCGATTCAGGTTCTAAACAAACAGAAAAGATAAACACTGATAAGCCGGAAAGAGATAAAACACTAGGAAAAGAACATAGCGGTAGTCGGCTGTAGAAAAGGGAGCAGTCGGCTGAGATAAGCTGGCGGACCGGGCAACAAGGCTCACCAGGTAGAACACGGGGGCGAGGCGACAAACAGCGGTGAGGGAGCTCGGGAAGTAGGAAACGGCTCTGATGCTGGGAAGGAGGAAGGTGACGATTTAGCAAAGATGGCCGGGTCTCACAACAAAGGAAAGGAGAAGCATGGATGCTCACTTATATAGCCGGCGCATGAGGCACGGGCCCGACGGCTCAGGGCGTTGGAGAAAAGGAGTCAAGATAAGCTGACAAGGTTACAACAAGCTGGCTGAGGAGACGCGACGTTGAGGCAGAGATCGGCTTTGGAGCTGGGTGTGGCCGGTAGAGTTGGTAGGCACTGTAGCGGCGATGAGACACTAAGGTCGTGGCAAGGACGGGTTGGTGAGACTTGCAGTCAGAACCTCTGACTATCTGTTGGTCCAAGCGGGTTCTTGCTGTTCAACAGGTTATTGTCCACTGGTCCGAACTGGGCTGCGGGCAGGTAGAGATTGGGCATCGCCAACACTTCGGTAGTCGGCAACCAACGGGAGGGCGCAACTGGGTGAGGCGATGAGACAGCGGGTAGGTTATCAAGGTAGTCAGCAACTTCACAGGTTTACTCGGCAGCAAAGGGGGCCGAGTGGCACAAGGGAAAGGGCAAGTTTCAGGAACTGAGTAGGAATCTACTCGGCACAAGGGGAGAAGGTAGTCGGCTAGCCGGGGAAAGGAGAAACTGAGGCACAGCCGGACGGGATAGGAGAGGAGTTGAACTCAGGAAAACGAATTCCAACAGGGAAAAGGAAAACGGGTCGTTACAGGGGAAAGTTTATTCTTTCCGGCACGTGTGAGGACACGGCGGAGGACTAGGTCCCCGACCTGGAGTGATTGGGCCCGTACCTTACCCTGATGATAGCGCTTGAGGCTTTGCTGGTATCGAGCGACGTAGAGCGAGGCGCGCCGCTGTCGGAGATAATGCGACGCGGTTTAGCATCGCGAAGTACCTCGCTGATGAAGTACACTGGCTTCTGTTGCCTACTCCCCCAGTCCTGGCCCGACGGGGGCTGGGGGCCCGGGCTGAACTCCCTCGGGAGGGAGCGAGCTCTCGCGGCCGGGAGCACATGTGGGCCCGGGGCCCGGGGGCCCCGACTGGAATGTGGTTGGTATGTGCTCGGGACCCGGGGCCCGGGCTTGGATATGGGATGTATCGGGACGACTTCCCCGGACTCGCTCTCGCCAAGGCAATGCTGTTGTTAACGCCAAAATTTGGCACGGCTCGTATCAGACTCGGTTAAGGAAATATCGGCCAAGGGAAGCTAATCTAGAAGGGACTCAGTTTGAGAAGGAATCGTGAAGACCACGACATGGCAGTATCTTATCTATTAATTAGGTAGAGATATTAGTATTTTATCTTTTAGGAAACCTGATCTCTTATCCGATCAGGATCTGTTATTTTTCCTTTTATAGTTAGGAAACTCTTGTTTCGTATCCGATCAGGACTGTATCAACTCGGGGTATAAATATTGTGAGCCCGGGTACCTTGTAAACTATCTCAATGATCAATACAATTCGGCGCATCGCCACCCTTTTCGACGGGTTCTTGCTTCTCGAGCCGGGCTGCATCGGTTAGGTCCGAACCCCAACGAGAGGGTAAGACTCGTCACCCCTTACCACGATATATCTGCTTTGTCTATGGCTGCATCGGTTCGGTTCGATCTCTTAGGCCGATCAGGTATATCACATCACGCGTGCGTAGTTTTTATCGGCTTACTGGGTGTAACTTATCGACAGTTTGTGCTGCATCGGTTGGGTCCGACCTACTAAACTGCCTCCGATAAGTTATCCCTGGTAGGTCGATGGTTTTTACGCAAGCGTCTTATCGGAGTGTATAGCCGATAAGTTATCTTATTACATCACGATTGCATTAGATCTATCGGCTCTTCGAGATTCTTTTATCGTTATTGGTCTGTGCTGCAACGGTTCGGTCCGATCTACTAGACTGATAGCGATAGATTTATCCTTGTGGAGTCGGTAGGTTTTTATGCGATGTTCTATCGGAGTGTTTAGCCGATAGGTTATCTTTTTATAAGGCCGACTATATTATCTTTATTATTCTGGTTATCTATACTATCATCGGCTTTCTAGCCGATGTACATGTTTTATCGGCAGTCGGCTAGTTTGTTATTTGCTAACATCATCATCTATTCTACCATCGGCTTCCTAGCCGATGCGCAAGTGCTATTGGTAGTTGGGCACAGACGAGAACCCGGCACGGGAACAAGTAAGGACGCGGGCACGAGCGAGGACCCAGGCGCGGACAACTAGGGCCCGGGCACGGTTTTATCATCGGCTTTCAGCCGATGCACAAGCATTCCTTCGGCAATCGGCTAGCAGGATTCTTATCGGCCGATTGACTCCCTGAGCTAATATTTTCTCCTTGTCAATTGTGGGGTCAAATTGACTGGCATGCCTACGAACCTCAACGATTTAGGACTTGCACTGGAGTGAAGCAAATCTCCCAGGCCTTCGCGTGTCTCCAGACGCCGAACCAGACCATCGGCTCGTCCTCGACGCCGCCGGTGATTTTTGGTGTCAACAGCTGTCCAAGTAATCGCGCCCCGTCTGGTTGTGAAAATGTGGTGGTTGTCCCGGGTGCTACGTCCCTAGGCCCGCACTCGCCTTGGCGAGGCTGTCCTAGTTCGGGCTCCCCAGTGTCGGGCCCCGGCCCAGCAACAGGGCCAGGGGCCCGGGGCCCGGGGGCCCCTGCTAGAATGTGGTTGGCATGTGCCTGGGACCCGGGGGCTCGGGCTGGGATGTGGAATGAATCAGGACGACTTCCCCGGACCTGCTCTCGCCTAGGCGATGCTGTCCGGGTAATCGCGCCCTGTCTGGTTGTGAAAATGAAGTTGTTCTGGGTGCCACGTCCCCAACTCCAGTCTTACTGTCTGCCTCTCTGTCCAGTCTTACTGGACACAGTGTACATGTACATCTAGGGATGGCAATGGGTCGAGTCAGGCACAGGCGGAGTAAGAACACGCCCGATCCATGCCCGCGAACTCTCGCCCAACCCATGAAAATTTACTAACCTGACAAAAAAGAAAAAAATACATATACGGAAGTAGATAGATTACTCATACAAATAAATGGAGCAATAATTTTTTCTAGACGAGTAAATTTTTTACTCTATTGTTTCTGGATGAGTAATTTTTTTACTCTATATGGGACAGAAAAGGATACTAAACAGAAATAAGTGGAGAAAGGAGTAATTTTGTTTATGGATGATTAAATTTCCCAAACTAGATGAGTAAATATTTAGGCATATGAGAAAGTTTAGGCAGATAGTAAATTGTTTAATCTGACGTAAGGGTTTAGTGAATTTTTTATCCAATATAAAATGAGATAAAATAGTTGGTAAATTTTATTTATTCGACTCGGCAGCAGGATGAGAAAGGGGAACGGAATGGTGGGGGTGGTAACAAAAAAACGATAAACGCGGAGGGCAGGGAACGGGAAGGTAGGAAGTAGGAACGGAAAAACAAGAAAGGGGTGGAGGGGGGGCGCTGTGAGGCGTGCTGCGCGCTAATTAGTGGGACGGTACATATGTGTGTGTGTGTGTGTGTATATATATATAGAGAGAGAGAGAGAGAGATGGGCTACTGTGCGGCATGCCGCACGGCGCCCTCCGTGCGGCACGCTCCGGGCCGTCGGATGGGCGCGATCGACGGTCCTCGGGCATTCCCGCGACCCGCCCGGGACCGAGCCTGTGCATCCCGGGACCGGGGGCGTGACCCGGGGCCGGGGATGCCCGGGACCGTCGATCGCGCCCATCCGACGGCCCGGGGCGTGCCGCACGGAGGGCGCCGTGCGGCATGCCGCACAGTAGCCCATCTCTCTCTCTCTCTCTATATATATATATATTATTTATATATATAAATAAAATAAATGTAGATCATTAAAAATCGAAATAAAAACAACCTAGCTGTCATTCGACACATTTTGGAGCACATATCACACGATTCTTTCAACCATTGGATTAGTATCCAACGCACAACAATAACAGCTACTGTAACAACTTAATGGACCTCAACATGACTAGAGAATTTTTACTGTTACTAATTTAATTTTTTTTAATTTACAAAACTAATTTTTTATTTCGTTCATTTGCAGAAGTAACCTCTTGCCGCCATGGGCTAGGGCGGTGTTTAAAAACTGCCGTAGCCCAGGGCGGCGAATGTCTTGGGGCCACGGCACCGTGACGGCGGCCCACGGCGTCGGCCATGGCGGCGAATGGCCCCGGGCTGCCCGTGCCTCTTCCTCCCCGCGCGCCCGCGCCCGTCCCCGCTTCCGGGCCCGCGCCCGTGCCCAGCCTGTCAGCGGGAGGCGATCTGACGCACGGGCCCCAAGTGCAGGGAGAGAGAGAGCGGGAGACGAGCGCGGGCGCGGGCGCGGACGCGGGGACGGGCGCGGGCACGGGCATGGGCATAGGCGCACGCGGGGAGGAAGAGGCACGGGCACCCTGGCCGACTGACGCCGTGGGCCGCCGTCACGGCCTGGTGACGCCAAGGTGGGCCCAGGCCATTCATCGCCGTGGGCCACGGCGGTTTTTAAACACCGCCCTGACCCACGGCAGCAAGAGGTTACTTCTGCAAATGGACGAAATCAAAAATTAGTTTTGTAAATTAAAAAAAATTAAATTAGTAACAGTAAAAACTCGACCCAATAATACTCACGCGGGCTTGAAAAAGATTCGTAGCAAGCCGATAGGCAGAAATTTTTAGTAGTTACAGTGTAACTAAGTTACATTGTAATTGCTATATTTTTGCTTTGTAACCAGTATTGCGAATTTTTTTTATTTTTATTTTTTTAATAAAATATTTACAATATTACATTTTCATTTTAAAAATTTATAAAAATATACCCCAAACGCTGTCGGAGGAGGGAACTACAACCGCGGGGAGTCTGGGGACCCCCCTTTGAGGTTCGGCCAGGGGAGTTGTTCACTGGACGGCTGCAGCGTTTGGTCGATGGCACACAAGGGAGACAGAAGAAGTAGACAGGTTCGGGCCGCGCGGAGGCGTAGTACCCTACTCCTGTGTGTATCTGCTATGTGGGAGGTGAATGCGGTTTTCCTTACAAGACGTTCTTGAGGGGTGTTCAGGAGCTAGCCCTAACTTCGGAACCAAGCCTCTCTAGAAGCTGAACTCCAACCTTTAGCTGTTGGAAAAAGGGACCCCCTTCTAGCTGGCATGGATCCTCCTTTTATAGTCCAAGGGGAGTCCACAGTGCCTAGTACACATGCCAAGAGAAAGCTTTTCTAGGTACGATATGTCTTGTCGCAGCGGTCGCCTGCTGAGCTGCGCCGGAGTTGGTTCGGCAAGGCTACCGCGGGCGGCTAGGTCGTGAAGATGTGATAGCGCACGCCACCGCTGCCGGAGTGTGGAAAACTGAAGTCTGAAGCCCTCTTAGTCAAAAACTCTCTGACTGCACCGGGAGCGGGCCCACGGGGGGCCATCATGAAAGTCCACGCGTGTCTGAGCGGGCGACAGGCGCGACACGCCCCGTCGCCTCGTCATTAATGCGGGTTGTTGGAGAGTTGATGCGCTTGAGTCGGGCTCGTGCCCGGGGCAGAGAGCTCATCGAACCCTCCGCGCGCGCGAGGTGCCGAGTTCCTCGGGGACCGAGGCTGTGTGTCCCGGGCTCGGAAGCGCACCCCGGGCCCGGGCCCGGGATGTCCCGGTAATGCCCCCGGGAACGCGCCCCGGGACCGAGCCTGTGGGTCCCGAAACCAGGGGGTGAGACCCGGGCCCGGGAATATCCCCAGGCCATGGGGCCCGAGTGGATGCGAGCAGTCGTTGTGACGCGCCCAGGGAAGGTGCACCCGGGCCCAGACAGTGCTCGGGCCCTAGGCACATAGCGGGAAAATGGCCGTAGCCAGCCGTCACTTGTGCAGAATGTGGGCCCCGGAGGAGCTGACGTGGCCGAAAATACACCCGCCCCCGGGGTATGTGGGGTCCCCAGTCCCGTTTTGCCGACAGTGGCCCCAGGTCCTGTTGCTTGGCCGGGACCCTCTCCGGGCAGGAACAGGACCACGTCTTGGGGAAACGAGGAGATGCGGGGCCTACCTGGTTTGGCAGAAGACGAGACGGGGCGACCGACGGCCATGATCGCCCAAGACAAGACGAGACAGGAGGAGACTTCCCACTTATGGCCCGCAAATCGAGGGCCGTAGTGGGGAATTCGAAGCGGCGCTCCACGGGGGCTCTGAGACTATAAACAGCAGCGGGCAGCGGCTGGCTTCTCCCATTTCCAAATTCGAATTGTCGCCGCCCCAGTTTCTCTTTGCGCCCAGAGCCCAGATGTCACGCCCAGAATTTCCATCCAAAATTCTGGAGTTTTATTGTGTGTGAATCCTTGTCCAGGAATCAACCGAGGCACATATGACAAAATTGATAATCAAAGTAATTATTTACATAGCATAAGCATTTATTACAGAGGTGAATGGTACCTCTCAAAACAATAAAGTTCTAACAGCGGATAAATAAATAGCAGCGTGACGACTCCCACTCCATGAACTTGACCGGGCTCCCGCTCAGTCCTCCAAGAAGTCCTCCTCACTGTAGTCCTCCTCTGAATGATGATTGTTGATTGCAAGGTGAGCATATGACATACTTCGTAAGCCACACAGCAAATATGCAAGTGTACGGAATAACAAAGGATGGCATAATATGGCTCATGTTTGCGTAAATGCCAGTAATAAAACATTTGAGAGAGTAATAAAGCATTAGTAAAATAGCAATATTAATCAACACTATACCGCTCACCAAAATGGTATAGGCCCAACCACTCCAACCTGTAGCTACACATGTTGCATTGTTCAACCATCAAATTTTAGATAATGTGGGACTAATCACAGAAAACATCGCTAAGCCGCCCATAACCGTGGGCACGGCTATTCGAACAGTTTTACTCTGGCCAGAGATGTACCAATTTACCCACAAGACACAACCCCACAGCACTTCACTGTGCCCCTCAATACCACCATGGTATCTCAGAAAGGAATTGTGATAGGACCCTCCATGTAATCCGCACAACAAGGAAGCCACCCGCTGGACCACCAGTTTCCGGCTAGAACTGATCGGGTTCTGAGTCAGGGAAACGATCCAACGCCCAAGACATGGACTTATTGACACAGCCATGGTGGTCTTATTGACACAGCCACAACACACCATGGTGGACCCCGGTTGAACGTACTACACTTTGGTTCCCACCATTACCCATACTAGCTTGTGGTTAGCACGAGTATTGCTTTGCAACGGGTAGTCCGTGAACCGGTCCTTAACTGTCGCTGTCGGCGAAACGGGACTGGGGGTCCCCATAGTCGCCGGGGACGCGTGGGTCTTCGGCCATGTCAGCCTCTCCGGGGTCCGTATTCTGCGCAAATGGCGGCCGGCTACGACCGGCTCCCCGCTAAGTGCCTGGGGCCCTGGTGCGCCACCCCGTGCCCGGGTGCGTCTTCCCGGGCCCGGGAGCGCCTTCCCTGGGCGCGCCCTCCCGCGCCCAGGTACGTCCACCCCGTGCCCGGGTGCGCCTCGCCCGGGTGCGTCTTCCTCAGGCCCGCGTTCTGGGGACGTTTCCCTGTCCCGGGACCCGCACGCTCGGTCCCAGGGCGCGTTCCCTGGGAGCGGATCAGCTCCCCAACTGTCCGCATTAATGGTGACGCGACGGTGCGCCTCCCGCCTGTCTCCCGGTTGGACATACGTGCGCCGTCGTGATGACCCCCTGTCGGCCTGCTCCCAATGCAATCAGAAGGCTTCGATCCTCCACACTCTAGCAGCGGAGGCATGCGCTGTCACATCCCCGTACTCCAGTCGCCCGTAGCCGAGCGGCAAGACGACCGGACAGCCGCCCGCAGCAGCCGGGCGGCCAGACGACCAGACCGGCCGCCCGCAGCAGCCGAGCCGTCTCCGGAGTGGGCTCAGCAGGCGGACGGGCGTGACGCGACGTACCATACCGAGAGAAGCTCTCTCTCTCAGCAGGTATAGCAGGCACTGTGGACTCCCCTTGCACGATAAAAGGAGGATCCATGCCTCTAGCTCAGCAGGTAGCTCTGGCGACGGCCTTAGACAACTCAAGCAAGCAGTCTTCCAGGCTTAGATAGAAGAGCTCCCTCTCTCTGAGCCGGAAGTTCCCGGCGAGCTTTCGAGCACCCCGGGATTCAACCTGTAACCACATTCATCCACCACAGATAGCAAACACACAGGAGTAGGGTATTACGCCTCCGCGCGGGCCGAACCTGTATACTTCCTCCTGTCTTCCTTGAGCGCCATCCATCATCCACCGATCGATCTTTCTTCTACACCGGACGCCGCATTCACCTAAGAACCACTCCCCTGGTGTTCGCACCAAAAACCACCGGGTGTGCCAAGAAGCTTGTTGATGATCTGGTTTGATGCGATTGAACATACGAAGGCCTGGGAGATCTGCTTAGCTCCAGTGCAGGTCCTAAAATATTTGAGGTTCGCAGGCGTGCCAGTCAATTTGACCTCGCAATTGACAAGGAGATGAAGAAATTTGATTACTGATCCAATCGGCCAGTAAGCCGATACGGATTCCTTCCAGCCGATCGCCGCTATGCTCGTGCCCGGGCCCTCGCCTGTACTCGCGTCCGGGTCTCGTGCTCGGGTTCTCGCTCTCGGGTCCTCGCTTGTGCTCGTGCCTGGGTCAGCAGCAACTGCACATCGGCTATCGGCCGATACGGACTGATATAGACTCCTCATAGCCGATAGCCGATGGCACCTGTGTATCGGCTAGGAAACCGATAGCGCTATAAACAAATGGATAAGTTGTCAGTATAACATATGCATCGGCTAGAAGCCGATGATAAAATAGATAAGCAGAATAATGAACTAGCCGACTGCCAAGGAAACACATGTGCATCGGCTAGAGAACCGATGATAATATAGAGGCCAAATAGTAAAGATAATACTGTCGGCTTATAAAAAGATAACCTATCGGCTAAGCACTCCGATAGAACGTCGCATACACACCGATCGGCTCGACAAGGATAAATCTATTATTATCGATCTAGGTAGTTCAACCTAACTGATGCAGCCACAGATCGATAATAGTAAAGGAACCTCAACAAACCGATAGATCTAATGCAACTGTGATGTAAAATCACTTATCGGGGGGTACTAAACATTCCGATAAAACACTTGCACAAAGGCTATCAGCCTAACAGGAATAATTTATCGCTAGCAGTTTAGTAGGTCGGACCCAACCGATGCAGCACAAACTGATGATAAACTACCCCCGATAAACTGATAAAAACTATGCACGCATGATGTGATATACCTGACCAGCCTAAGAGGTCGGACCGAACCGATGCAGCCGTAGACAGATCCGATACACCGTGGTAAGCCGTCTACCATGTACCGACTAGAATATCGGACCTAACCGAGGAAGTCCTAGCCGATTGGTAGCCGGGGTAACGAGACTTACCCTCTCGCTGGAGTTCGGACCTAACCGATGCAGCCCGGCTCGAGAAGCAAGAACCCGTTGGTAAAGGGTGGCGATGCGCCGAATTTGATTGATCGAGAGATGATTTACAGCTACCCGGGCAAACATATATATACCCCGAGTTACAAGAGTCCGTTAGCGACACGGTACATAATTTTCTATCTATAAAAGGAAAACTAACAGGCCCCGATCAGATACGAGATCAGGTTTCCTAAACAATATTAAAACTACCTAATTTATAGATAAGGTAATTAACTGCCATAGCGTGGTCTTCACGATTCCTTCCCGAATCCGGCTTCTTCTGGATTAGCTCTCAACAATTGATATCACTTCTTTCCTTAACCGAGTCCGACGCGAACCGTGCCAAATTTTGGCGTTAACACCTGGCCGAACCTCAAAAGGGGGTCTCCAGACTTCCCGCCGTCGGGGTTTCATCCTTCGACAGTCGTGATCACCGCTAGCAACATCACCAACCCTGGTGCTCGCAACCCACCTTTCTGCCAAGTTTTAGTGGACCATTAAGTTGGTCTCATACGACCACGTCATACGGGAATCATCATTTCATGTGACTGAATAATAGTATAGAAACTACTGTGACATCCCAGAAGTTATGCTGTTCTTTGCTAGGCATGACTAAGCAAGGTCCTAAAGTTATTCTAGCTAACCAGTAAATAAAGGTAGCTAGTCAAGATTATCCCATAGGTACAATGTTCAGTAATCAATTCAAAGGGACCATAACAAGGTTAGGGTTTCCCTGTCCCAATGACATTCCAAAATAAATGCAGCTTTGAAGGAAAACACAGCTTTAATCATAGGATCAATATGTTCAATGAGGAAGAGGGATCTGTGTGACTTGCCTTGCAGCTCCACACAGCCTTCGACACCTGTCTCGAAAAACTGCGCCTCTTCCTGAACGTCGGTAGCTATAGGCAATAAACAAAACAAGCAAAAACAGTACATCAACACATGGTAACAGTACAATATTATATTTTTAATGGGTAGATCTTGATTTTTAAAGAAATTAGAGACTTGAACGACCTCAAACAGAGTTCGTATGAATTAGTTATGATTTTTCGAAGTTTTAAACCTATTTCAGTCCATTTAAAAGAAATTACCCGATTTATTGCGTCATTAACGAATTATTTTTGTTCTGGAAAAGGGATTTCTGACGTCACGGGAGAGAGGAGGCTCTCGGCTGACCAGTGGGGCCCACTGTCGGCGAGAGGGAGGGGCTGGTCCATGGTGGACCGAGTCCACCGTGGTCCACGGGGCAGATCTGACGGCTAGGGTTCTAGGGTTTGGATCGGACGGCCACAATCTAGCGACGTGTCAAAGGGATCTCACAGCGATCAGACGGGTGGGATCTAACCGGTAAAATCCGACGGTTCGCATTGATCCCGATCGGATCGGCCTACGGCGTTGAGGTGGCGCCGAGCTAGCGCCCACGTCGGTGGCCACGGCGGCAGCTCTGGTTCCGATGGTCGACGGCGATCAGTGGCGCGGCGACGCACGGGGAGACCGGGAAACGCTAGAGCGGAGGGAGGCGATCCTTACCGAGGACGAAACCGTGAAGGACAGCGACGGAGACGGCGGGCGGCGAGCTTGAGGCGGCGGAAAGCTTCCGGTCTTCATCGACGGCAGCGCTCCGGCGGCTCCCGAAGGCTAAGAGGCGGCGGCCTAGCTCCAGCGGGGTTTGGCGAACCTAATTGAGGCGGCGGAAAACTCCGACGGCGGTTGAGGCGACGGCGGTGGAGCAAGCGCATGGCGCGGGGCGACAGCTAGGGCTCAAACTAAAGGGGGAAACTAGCCTAGGGGTTTCGGGGTCACTATTTAAGGCGGAGAGGGGCGGACTCCGGCTTGGGCTCGGCGGATTTTGCGGCGGCGATGGACAGAGAGAGAGAGAAGGCCGACTCGGGGAGCTTCGGGCCTCCGTTCCACGCACGATTCGGCTCCGGTTTCTTGGGGATTCGGTAGAGGGGGATAAGGGACCGGTTTTCCCTCAACCGATTTGGAGAGATTGAGTCCGAGGCGAGCGGATTTGGAGGAAGATGATGCTGACAGGCGGACCCGCCCTGTCAGCGGGAGGTGCGCGGGCGTGCGGCGGGAGGCGGCGCGGGGTGAGGGAGAGGGCGCGGGCGCGCACAGTAATAGGCCGAAAATGGCCCAGAGACTACGAAGGGGTTTTAAAACCATTTTCCTTTTATTTTAATGATGTGAACTCATTTATTTTGCCAGAAATACTTCCCCTAATCAATTAACTCCTAGAAAAATTCCAGAAATTAAATAATTAGGCAAATAATTTTATAAAATTATTTTAAGCCCATTTTTCTTTAGATTTTTCCTTGATTTTATTCTTTTCATTCCTTGATATTTTTAATTTAATTTCTAAAAATTCCTTTTCCACAGTATTTTATATAGGGATATTTTCGGGGTGTTACACCAGAGCCCCTGTTCGCACGCACTTCTCCTCGTTTTCTTCTTCCTTCAACCACCCTTGCCGCTGCATCCACGATGCCTCGCGCCGGCCATGGAGTAAAGCCGCTGGACGGCAGTGCGGTTCCGCCATCACGTGTGCGTGACGATGCCGGGGTGGAGCGGGTGAGGAAGATGATGCCGGTCGCCACACAACGGAGGGCAGTGATCAATGTGTTTCCCAGCGAGCCGAAGCCAGCGCCGGAGGAGCCCAACAAAGTAGCGGCGGTTTAGTCCCGCCGTTTTCCGACTTCTTCCTCCAGGTACTGGAGATGTACCAGGTGCAGATGCTGCACTTGACCCCCAATGCCGTAATGGTGTTGGGGATTTTCGCACATTTGTGCGAGATGTTCGTGGGCGTTATTTTTAGCAATAATCCTGACCGTGGTGCGTTCCCGGTCGAGACGCATGCGTGCGTTGTTCTGTTCATCGATTGCATGCGTGTGTGTGTGGGCAGGATAGCTGCAGGGGCGTGCTGACCATGTCTAGTGGCAAGTTCGGATGACGTCCGGTTCTCACGGAGGAGCGAGTGGCTCATGACGAGAGGAGGGCGAGTCACGAGGGGATTGTGTATGCGTGCGCGCGAAGGTCGCAGGAGACCGTTGGTCAGTGCCCGCGCCTATAAATTGTGTTGTAATCGAGCGAATTAGAAGCGGGGTTGGAAGTTCAATAGAAAGCCAAGGTGTTCGTCGCCCTGGGCGTCTATCGCGTGAGTTCGTGTGTGCTTGTTTGTTCCACCCAAGCTAGCTCTCTCGTGTGTGTCCGAGTTCGTCATGTTCGTCACGTTTCCAGGAGTTTGCCACACGCCGATCTTGGCCCGAGTTCGCTACTCGTTCCAACAACTGGTATCTCCGTGTTTCCTCTACTTCTCGCTACGCAGGCGCGGACGCAGGCGCGGGCGAGGTCCCGGGAACGGACGCGGGAGCGAGCGAGGTCCAGGGCGCGGTGCAACGGGCGGGGCCCGGGAGCGGACCCGAGCACGGGTGCGGCGCAGGCAAGGGCCCGGGAGCAGACCGAGCGCGGGCACGGGCACGGACACGAGGCGCGCGGACGAGGCCCGGGCGCCTCGCAGGCACGGCCTTCGGTGCGGCGCTAACAGTTGCATGCCCTCGGTGGTACCTGTTTCCGGCGCTACTTTACCATGAGGAGAGCGCCTAGGGGTGGCAACGGGTCAGGTCGGGGGCGGGTTGGGAGGCGACGGGGAACCGCCGGTGCCGCCCGCCGCCTGCCGCTGCGAAGAGAGAGGAGGCGATGGGGAACCGACGCGCCGCTGCCCGTCGCCTGCCGCTGCGAGGATTGGGTTGGCCGGTTGCGGTTGGGGATTAGGGTTGAGATGAGGAGTGAGTTTATATAGTACTGTTACTTCGGGGCCCGCGGATAACCCGCGGGTTCAGATCCTCCCTCGGAACCCGAACCTCTTTTAACCGGGCCTTGACCCCGACTACTGCGGGTCTAAATGCCACCCACCCCCGCCCCCGTAAGGGCGGGTCCCTGCCGGGACCCGCCCCTCGGGGAAATTGCCACCCCTAGAGCGCGCCGAAGAACAAGGCCACCGGGTTCTAACCGGAGCGGGTAGGCTGTGTTGTACTTCCACGGCGCCCCGGCGTCGAGTTCGTCCCGATGGCGCTGAAGATAGGCGATGTGGGACTTGTGGCCAAAATTGGATATCTACATCAGCGTCGATGCCAACGACTGCTCCTGTTCCACCGAGGCGGCTGGGAAGGTGAAGAGCTGGACAGAGTCGTTCGCCGGAATTTATACGCGCGCTTAGCGCCAGGATGCGCGCATTCGTCTGGCCGGCTAGTGGTGCCGGGCGAACGCGTACATGGTCGTCGGCGACTTCCTCTCGGCCGCGACTGGGCGCCGCTCAACAGGAGGGTCCCGGGCCTGCTAGCTGTATACCGGGGCCCAGGGACATCACCAGGACCCACCCGACGACCTGAAAGCGAGGAGGCGATGGGCCTGTTAATGCAGCGGCGTGGAAGGAGGGCCTGGTGGAGCCAAAGTCTTCCGAACGGCGTCACGCCGCTCTGCGCCGACCGCGGGCGGACGAGGATCCAGGAAAGTCTCCCGCAACTTGACGCCGTGGGGGATCGTCAACGTGCGGATCACCCCCATGATCGTCGAGGTGCTTGACCCCCTCGGGACGAGGATGTGCCGGCGAGGAGCTTATTGTCAAAAAAAGAGGGAAGTGCGACGGGGCCGACCCGGATTGCCGGTGGCCAAAAAAGGCGAAGACAGTTGCCCGGCGGCCGTTGTCCCGGCCGCTACTTCCCGGAGCTGCGCGGACCCCGGGCGGACCAGGGCCGCTGTCGCGGCCACTGCATGTGCGGTGCGGCGCGTCGCTCGGCCCTGTTCCCGGGATGCCGAGGCCGGCTATCCGGGCCCCGGACCGGGCAGAGACGGTCCCAGACATGGGAGGAAGCGAGACCCCCGCCGGCACGGGGGACGGCGTTGAGTTGGCGTCGGGAGCGCCAGAAGCCCCGGCCAGCATTGCCGCCGGCCCAAGCCATGGAGCTTCAAGGGGCCCCAGGCGAAGTAGGTGCTTCCATCCCATTTGGCTCTTCTCGCCACTACATTTTCTCTTGCGTTTCTTGACCTAGCTCTTACGTGTCTGGTTTTGGTTTTTATAGGAAGGATTAGGGGCCGACGATTGCGCCGCCAGCCCCGGCTGCAGGCGGCACCGAGGGCGCGCCAATGGCGCCGCCACGTCCCTCACCAAGTGCGGAAGTGAGCATGGAGGCCGTGGCGGCCACGCCGGAGCGGGCCGTCGCGGGACCAACTGACCTCCCTGCCGCCGAAGAAGTGGGGGATGCCAGGGCCCAGCCGTCTCCCGCGGGGGGGGGGAGGGGCGGGCCCTGGTACTTTTTGCTGCCCGGCAAACAGGAGCGGCGCGTGGACACGCGACGCTACACTCCGCACTAGAGCAGATGGCGATCGCCGCCGGCCAAGTGCAGCGCAGCCCGTCGGGAGCAGCAGGAGTCCGCTCGGGTCCGGGCGGATCTTGAGAGCGGGCGGGCAGCGATCGCAATGGCGATACAGCAGCTCACCGCTCGTACAGTCGCCACCGAGATCTTCGTGGCAACTTGCCGGCTTGAGATCGAGGAAGCGGAGAGGCGCGTCGTCAAATTGAGGCCGCCGCCAAATCTGCCGCCGACGAGACTCCCGCGCCCGGTTCGAGATGGAGGCGCGGAGAGGAAATATCCTCTCGGGAGGATCACGTCCGGGCCCAAGAGGCCAGGCTCGCGGCCCGGGAGCGTGAGATCACCGCGCGCAAGGAAGCCACGGTGGTTCGCGAGGAGGCCGCCAGCCTTTCTTGCGCCATTGCCTAGGACGGCATGAGCCGCCTCTTGAGCGAGAAGGAGAGGCTGGTGTCCTGGGAAACGGACCTCGAGGAGCAGGAGGCCAGGTTTCACGAGCGGGAAGCCGACCTCCGGCGCGAGGCGGAGCAGGTGAAGCTGCTGGCCGCCGACATCGACGCCAAGGCCGAGGCCCTTGCGATGCGGGAGGCGACTGTGGAGGACAAGGAGAATTCCTTCGCCCCGCGCGAGGCGGCGGTGAAGGCCGCCGAGTCCCGGTTGGCGGAGATGGAGCAGGAGGCAGAGGCCTCCTAGAAGCGCGTGGCCGACTTCGAGGCCGTGGCGCGCGGGGCCGCGGCGCTGGCTGCGTCGAGCGGCTCCCCGACTCCGGCGAGTGCGGCAAGCCTAGCCGAGAAGCTGGCCAAGGCAGAAAAGAGGCTGACAACGGCGCAAAACCACCTCGCCCACCAGAAGAATTTTGACCGCGAGGTCGCAGCCTACGTGGGGCAGTACGGCTTCAGGGTCCGGAGGTGTCTCCACCGCGTCGGCATCCGGGTACCTCCGCGGAAGCCAGGGGGCCCACCGGGGTTTGCCATGAGGTGGTGGAGCTCGGAGATTTGCTGCGTACGCTGGACTCGCTTCCCCAGCAAGTCCACGAAGTCCTGGTGAAGGAAGGGAAAGAGCTCGCCGCGTGGGTGGCGGAGTATGTTCTCGGGTGCCACCAGGCCCGGGATGCCAACTTCTCCCTGGCCCCAGTGCTCGAGGGATTCCCCGCCGAAGGGGAAGAGGGGGCACGGCAAGCCGTGGCCGAGACTGCTGCAACGGTGGCAGGGTTCTTCGACCGCGGCGAGCAACTCGTGGAGCCGATGACCGACGAGGAGTCTGAGGAAGACGCCAGTTCCCTTCTGACACCGCCCGAGGCCCGGTCCGAGGAAGACGAGTGACCTTCCCCCGCACGACGACATATTCCGGCCTCCGCGCGTGCTTGCGCTCTGATTTTACCTATCTTGTACAAAGAGAAACATTTGCATATGTATATAATCATGTTTATATTTTCGTACCTTTGCTTATTGTGTTGTTCTGAAAGTTTCTTATGTTTGCTGCTTTTTGTTTTTTTTTCTTTGATTTCTCGGGCCCGGGAACGCCGAGTACCAGGCGCCATCCGACTCCGAGCGCCAACAGCCGTGAACGGCCGTAGCGCCCGAATCCCCTTTCCGGGGCCTGGGGTAGCCGCCTGCCCCAAGAGCCCGGTCCCTGAGGGCAGCGAGAGTGATAGTTGCCCGCCCCAAGGACTCGGTCCCCGATGGCTGCGAGCAACTGAGTGCGAGTCTTGCGGAATGGTTAAGTCCGTCTTCCGGGCCCGGGGGCCCTCCATGCCCCCGAGCGTCACTGGCCCCGGGAGCGTAGCAAGGCCGCGGGAAAAGATTGCTTGAGAGAGAGAAAATATGAAAAATGCCCCACGTGGGTTTGTCGATGCTTTGCACCGGCAATAAAACTATAGGGCTACTCGGCGAAGGGAAATCCGGTGGATTGCAGAGGAACGCAAAGAGGTTTATACTGGTTCAGGCCCTCAATGAAAGGTAATACCCTACATCCAGTTGAGATGTTATTCCTCTGAGGGGGTGTTGTGATCGATGATCTTGTGTCTGCCTAAAAGGCGCCCTGCCTCCCTTTATATACTAGGGGGTAGGGGTACATGATAAGGATCCCAGCCAGATACGGCCTAGAGATATCCTTCTTAGAGATAGAATCCTGTCCGACTAAGACTATGGTTTTCTTATTATACAAGGTAAGCCTACCGGGTACTATCTTATCTCTAATTACTTGATTAGTCCCAACCTCTATCCGAGTGGCCCATATGCTGGTAGTGAGGTACCCAGGGCCCATGGCCTCCATAGGGTTAGGTATGGCCGAAGTGCTAAGCTCGTGCCTTTTGACTCGAGGGGCTCCCGGCCCCTCGGGAACCGACCTTGACTGTGCGCGGGGGTCGACAGACAGCGAAGCACCCGGCGCTTCGGCGGTGGTCGGGGTGGAACTGGCCAGGCGGAGCACCGCTGCCCGCCCCGAGAATCTAGGCTGGCCTGACGGGGGGCTCTGCCCGAGACCCCGGGGCATCGACAGTGCCCGGGGCGTGGTCCACGACCCGGTCATCTGGCCTTGGCAACCGGGGCAGCGCTAACCCGGTGGCCCTCGCGCCAGGCTCTGGCAAATTCCGCTCTGCCCCCGGGGCCGAGGAGAACGAAACACGTGGCCATACAAACGGAGAAAGAATAGAAATTGAGCAATGTTTAAAGTCAGATAAGATTACGTATCTGGATGTTGAAAAGGGTGGTGTGGCTCCGCGAGCACAATCCCGGGGCCAGGAGCGCTGCCAGCCCCCGGGCCAGGAATTTGCGCCAGAAATAAATCTGGGATGGGGCCCTCGGCCAACGTCCAGGTTTGGAAAGAAAACTGGCGCTGGCCCGAGCACCCTACTCAAGCCTGCTAGGGATGGGTCTAATCTTCACACGATGAACTGTGAGGGTACTTGGCTCGTTCCTTTGTCCATTCCATGCTACGAACCGTGACGTCTTACCACCCCCCAAGGGCCTCTTCGTGGTCGCGACCGTGCGGAGGAAAAGATTACGCATAAGCATTTCGCCCCCTACCTCCGGAAAAAACCGAGCCTGGAGCCAACCAGGCGGGACACCGCAGCCGCCGGGGCCCGGGGCGCCGCGCAGAGGGGCGCACCCACGGCCCCGTGGCTGGACAATGCCCCGGGTTTAGCAGGAGGGGATACGGTAGCTCGTAGGTAGGGAATTAATGATTATGCGCGAAACCCAGCTGCCGCACGGGCGTGGCCCGATCATGCCCCCAGGGGGAGACCGCCACGAATGCAACGCACAGAAAAGGACAAAGGGCACGAGAGTGGAAAGGACATTGAAAATGCTGCTTAGGAAAGCGAATGCACATGGGGGCCCCGGGCCAGCGCTGAGATTTGGAGAAATCTGGTGCTGGCCCGAGCACCCGCCAACTTACAGGATGTGTTTACGGACAAAATTTGCGAAGATACTAGATGTTCCAGGGACTGGGAATTAGGGTCCCATCCTCTTGGCCCAGTCTTACCGAGCCCGGTTGGGAGACACCGATCACCAGGAAGGGGCCTTCCCACACGGGGGAAAGTTATTCTTTCCGGCACGTGTGAGGACACGGCGGAGGACTAGGTCCCCGACCTGGAGTGATCAGGCCCGGACCTTACGCTGACGATAGCGCTTGAGGCTCTGCTGGTAATGAGCGGCGCGGAGCGAGGCACGCCGCCTACGTTCTTTGAGAAAGTCGAGGTTGTCGCGGGCGTGCTCTCTAATCCCGGCCCGACGGGGGCCGGGAGCTCGAGCTCAGCTCCCTCGGGAGGGAGCCAGCTCTCGTGGCCGGGAACAGATATGGGCCCGGGACCCGGGGGCCCCGACTGGTTGTGAAAATGTCGAGGTTGTTCCGGGTGCCACGTCCCTAGACTCGTGCTCGCCTTGGCGAGGCTGCCCGGGCTCGGGCTCCCAGTGTTGGGCCCGGGCGGTGGATCCCGGGCCGGATGGTCCTCGGGGCCGAAAGTGATCGGGGTGTCTGACCACTTCAGCCTCCAGGCCGCCGCTGGTCTCGGTGCCGTGGCCAGCAACTCGCGCATCATGGCTTGAAGCCACAGCGCGAGGAGCGGGCATGCGCCCCGCCATCGAGGGTGGCGAGGACGTTCTCGGGTTCTTGGAACTCAAGAGGTTGCTCCGGATCGGGAGCAGGCTTGGCCTACTGCCGCTCCTGCTGGAACTTCTTGACACGCTCGGCAAGTTCTGGATGGCGCGGCACTCCGTGAGGTCATGTCAGTCTGTCTCGTGGATGGTGCACCACTTCCGGGCCGTTGCCGGCGGGGGTGGCGCACGTGCGGCCTTTTGCCGCTTGCCGCTGTTGTCGTCCCCACGGGCGAGGTTGCCCCAAGGGCCGCCCACAACAGCCAAGGCGAAGTTCTCGGCGGCTACCTTGTCCTTCTGGCGCTTCCTCCTGTTCCGTTGTGATGCGGAACGTGAGGGCTTGCCATCCTCTCCAGGGCCCTGGTCAAGGGCCTCAGGGTGTGGCTTGTTCCACGCCTGGGCTTCCTCCTTGCGGGCGCAGTGGTCGGCGAGGCTAAACAGCTAGGCTGCGGTCTGGATGTCGCGGGTGCCCAGCTTCTCGAGCATGCGCTTGTCGCGCACGCCCGAGCAAAACGCGTGGATAACCGCGTGGTGAGCGATGTGGGGGATGGTGTTGCGGACCTGGCTGAAGCGATGCAGAAAATGCCTCAGCGACTCGTCCCTGCCCTGATGTAGGGCGTGGAGATCCGCCTCGGTCCCAGGGCGTGGGAAAGTGCCCTGGAAGTTCGCCACGAACTGGTGGCAGAGGTTCTCCCATGGGTAGATCGAACCCTCGGGGAGGTTCATCATCCAAGAGCAAGCCTGGGCCTTAAGGGCAACGGGGAAGTAGTTCACCATCACCTTCTTGTCGCCGCCGGCCGCCTGGATGGCGGTGGTGTAGATCTGCAGGTACTCTGTGGGGTCGATGGAGCCGTCATACTTCTCCGGCAAGCTGGGCCAGAACTTGGCCGGCCAGCGCACCTACCGGAGTCCTAGGGAGAGCGCCAGGTGTAACACCCTGAAAATATCCCTATATAAAATACTATGGAAAAGGAATTTTTAGAAATTAAATTAAAAATCTCAAGGAATGAAAAGAATAAAATCAGGGAAAATCTAAAGAAAAATGGGCTTAAAAATAATTTTATAAAATTATTTGCCTAATTATTTAATTTCTGGAATTTTTCTGGGAGTTAATTGATTAGGGGAAGTATTTCTGGCAAAATAAATGAGTTCACAGCATTAAAATAAAAGGAAAAAGGTTTTAAAACCCCTTCGCAGTCTCTGGGCCATTTTTGGCCTATTACTGTGCGCGCCCGCGCCCTCTCCCTCTCCCGCGCCCACGCCCTCGCCCGCGCCTGCACCCGCGCCCTCTCCCTCGCCCGCACCGGCGCCCGCCTCCCACCGCACGCCCGCGCACCTCCCGCTGACAGGCCGGGTCCGCCTGTCAGCATCATCTTCCTCCAAATCCGCTCACCTCGGACTCAATCTCTCCAAATCGGTTGAGGGAAAACCGGTCCCTTATCCCCCTCTACCGAATCCCCAAGAAACCGGAGCCGAATCGTGCGTGGAATGGAGGCCCGAAGCTCCCCGAGTCGGCCTTCTCTCTCTCTGTCCCTTCGCCACCGCAAAATCCATCGAGCCCGAGCCGGAGTCCGCCCCTCTCCGCCTTAAATAGTGACCCCGGAACCCCTAGGCTAGTTTCGCACTTTAGTTTGAGCCCTAGCCGTCGCCCCGCGCCGTGCGCTTGCTCCGCCGCCGTCGCCTCAACCGCCGTCGGAGTTTTCCGCCACCTCAATTAGGTTCGCCGAACCCCGCTGGAGCCAGGCCGCCGCCTCTTAGCCCTCGGGAGCCGCCGGAGCGCCACTGTCGACGAAGACCGAAAGCTTTCCGCCGCCTCAAGCTCGCCGCCGGCCGTCTCCGTCGCCGTCATTCGTGGTTTCACCCTCGGTAAGGATCGCCTCCCTCCCCTCTAGCGTTTCCCGGTCTCCCCGTGCGTTGCCGCGCCGCCGATCGCCGTCGACCATAGGAACCAGAGCCGCCGACGTGGGCGCCAGCTCGGCACCACCTCAACGCCGTAGGCTGATCCGATCGGGATCGATGCGAACCGTCGGATTTTACCGGTTAGATCCCACCCGTCCGATCGCTGTGAGATCTCTTTGACACGTGGCTAGATCGTGGCCGTCCGATCCAAATCCTAGAACCCTAGCCGTCAGATCTGCCCCGTGGACCACGGTGGACTCAGTCCACCATGGACCAGCCCCTCCCTCTCGCCGACAGTGGGCCCCACTAGTCAGCCGAGAGCCTCCTCTCTCCCGTGACGTCAAAAATCCCTTTTCCAGAACAAAAATAATTCGTTAATGACGCAATAAATCGGGTAATTTCTTTTAAATGGGCTGAAATAGGTTTAAAACTTCAGAAAATCATAATGAACTCGGTTTGAGGTTGTTCAAGTCTCTAATTTCTTTAAAAATCAAGATCTACCCATTAAAAATGTAATATTGTACTGTTACCGTGTGTTGATGAACTGTTTTTGCTTGTTTTGTTTATTGCCTATAGCTACCGATGTTCAGGAAGAGGCGCAGTTTTTCGAGACAGGTGTCGAAGGCTGTGTGGAGCTGCAAGGCAAGTCACACAGATCCCTCTTCCTCATTGAACATATTGATCCTATGATTAAAGCTGTGTTTTCCTTCAAAGCTGCATTTATTTTGGAATGTTATTGGGACAGGGAAACCCTAACCTTGTTATGGCCCTTTTGAATTGATTACTAAACATTGTACCTATGGGATAATCTTGACTAGCTACCTTTATTTACTGGTTAGCTAGAATAACTTTAGGACCTTGCTTAGCCATGCCTAGCAAAGAACAGCATAACTTCTGGGATGTCACAGTAGTTTCTATACTATTATTCAGTCACATGAAATGATGATTCCCGTATGACGTGGTCGTATGAGACCAACTTAATGGTCCACTAAAACTTGGCAGAAAGGTGGGTTGCGAGCACCAGGGTTGGTCATGTTGCTAGCGGTGATCGCGACAGTTAAGGACCGGTTCATGGACTACCCGTTGCGAAGCAATACTCGTGCTAACCACAAGCTAGTATGGGTAATGGTGGGAACCAAAGTGTAGTACGTTCAACCGGGGTCCACCATGGTGTGTTGTGGCTGTGTCAATAAGACCACCATGGCTGTGTGAATAAGTCCATGTCTTGGGCGTTGGATCGTTTCCCTGACTCAGAACCCGATCAGTTCTAGCCGGAAACTGGTGGTCCAGCGGGTGGCTTCCTTGTTGTGCGGATTACATGGAGGGTTGTTGATGCCAAAAACCACCGGGAACGAGCCGATGATATGGTTCGGCGTCTGGAGACACGCGAAGGCCTGGGAGATTTGCTTCACTCCAGTGCAGGTCCTAAATCTTGAGGTTCGTAGGCATGCCAGTCAATTTGACCCCGCAATTGACAAGGAGATAGAAATTATTAGATCAGCGATCAGTAATTGTTAGCACCGCACTGAATGTATTACCCGCGCCCGGGTCCTCATCCGTGTCCGCGCCCGGGTACTCGTCCGTGCCCGCACCCGGGTACTCATCTGGGTACTCGTCCGTGTCCGCGCCCGGGTACCCGTGAAAATCCAATCAGCCGATAAGAATCCTGCCAGCCGATTGACAATAGCTTCTGTACTGATGTCCCTTGAGCCGACTGCCTATGCCCGGGCCCTCGCCTGTGCCCGTGCCCGGGTCCTCGTCCGTGCTCGTGCCCGGGTCCTCGCCTGTGTCCGACTACCACCAGCACTTGTATATTGGCTAAGAAACCGATGACGATATAGACAAACAAGTCAGCCTGCACTTGATGATAATATGAGCAGAGAATAAACCAGCCGACTGCCCCACTGCCGATAAGAACGAGTGCATTGGCTGGAAGGCCGATGATTGTGTAGCATGTCAATGTATTGGTACATCGGCTAGAAGCCGATGGTAATGTAAACGAACCATAAGATAACCGACTGTCAAAAAGACACATAGCCATCGGCTGGAAGTTGATGATAAAATAAATAGCAGAATAATAATTAATAGATCATGCAGTCGGCTTTGAAAGATAACCTATCGGCTAAGCACTCCGATAGAACATTGCATAAAACCTATCGACTCAGCAAGAGTAAATCTATCACTATTAATCTAGTAGTTCAAACTTAATTGATGCGGCACAGATTAATGATGATAAAAGAACCTCAATGAGCCGATAGATCTAATGCAATTGTGATGTATATGATAACTTACCGGCTATACATTCCGATAAAACGCTTGCACAGGAACCATCAGCCTAGCAGGAACAACTTATCGCTCAGTTTAGTAGGTCGGACCCAACCGATGCAGCACAAATTGACGATAAACTATTCCCAGTAAACCGATGAAAACTATGCACGCGTGATGTGATATACCTGATCGGCCTAAGAGATTGAACCGAACAGATGCAGCCGTAGACAGAGCAGATACACCGTGGCAAGCCGACTACCATGAAGACTAGAATATCGGACCTAACCGAGGAAGTCCTAGCCGATAGGTAGTCGGGGTAACGAGACTTACCCTCTCGCAGGAGTTCGGACCTAACCGATGCAGCCCGGCTCGAGAAGCAAGAACCCGTTGGTACAGGGTGGCGATGCGCCGAATTTGATTGATCGAGAGATAGATTACATGGTCCTCGGGCATACGTATTTATACCCCGAGTTGATACAGTCCTGATTGGACACGAAACAGGACTTTCCTATCTAGAAAAGGAAAATTACAAGCCCTGATCGAACACGAGATCAGGTTTATCTAAAAAGTATTAAAACTACCTAATTTATAGATAAGGTAATTAACTGCCATAGCGCGGTCTTCACGATTCCTTTCCAGACTCAGTCTCTTCCAGATAAATTTCCACCGGCTAATATAGTCCTTTCCTTAACCGAACATGATAGAAATCCGTGCCAAATTTTGGCGTTAACAAGGGTCCTATCACAATTCCTTTTTGAGATACCGTGGTGGTATTGAGGGGCAGAATGATGTGCTGTGGGGTTGTGTCTTGTGGGTAAATTGGTACATCTCTGGCCAGAGTAAAACTGTTCGAATAGCCGTGCCCACGGTTATGGGCGGCTTAGCGATGTTTTCTGTGATTAGTCCCACAGTATCTAAAATTTGATGGTTGAACAATAGAACATGTGTAGCTACAGGTTGGAGTGGTTGGGCCTATACCGTTTTGGTGAGCGTTATAGTGTTGATCAATATTGCTATTTAACTAATTCTTTATTACTCTCTCAAATGTTTTATTACTGGCGTTTACGCAAACATGAGCCATATTATGCCATCCTTTGTTATTCCGTACACTTGCATATTTGCTATGTGGCTTGCGGAGTATGTCATATGCTCACCTTGCAATCAACAATCATCATTCAGAGGAGGACTATAGTGAGGAGGACTTCTTGGAGGACTGCGCAGGAGCCCGGTCAAGTTCGTGGAGTGGGAGTCGTCACGTTGCTATTTATTTATCCGCTGTTAGAACTTTATTGTTTTGAGAGGTACCATTCACCTCTGTAATAAATGCTTACGCTATGTAAACAATTACTTTGATTATCAATTTTGTCATGTGTGCCTCGATTGATTCCTGGACAAGGATTCACACACAATAAAACTCCAGAATTTTGGATGGAAATTCTGGGCATGACACCAGGCAACCCAAGCCGTGCTGAGCGGGCTCAGCGACGGACGACGGTTTCCCGCCGGGGGATTAGAGCTAGAGGCCTGGGCCTCGGGACGCCCGACGGCGTTCACACGCCGTTCGCGCTGTTGCTCCAACGTGACCCGGGCGTCTTCATGAATCCGCATCCGATTTAACCGGTCACGGAGATCGCCAGGGCCATTCTTGGTCGGGGGCGCACAGTGTTTTGGAGTCCCTATTTCGTCACTTTGATAAAATAATTCATGGTCTTCCCAGAGCACACAGTGCACACTTGCTTTCAGCGTTCTCTTGGTCTCTTGGACATGCAAATGTTTATGGAAAACCAAGGTTCGCTATTTGCATCCCTTTTAGGCAACTGAATTTAGATATTTGCTGCGCAAACGTAAACGTCCAGTGAGGAGAGCTCCTTGCGGTGTATGCTCAAGAAGCACTCTCTTGGCCTTGCCTCTTTGCTCTGCACATTTGCACGTTTTCGGTCACGTATCTTTACGTATCTCCATGACGTAAAGATCGTTGCCGACGGCGAGCGACAGGGTGCAAAACTTGGGGGTTGTCATGGCGGACAATGTGCGTAGCGGGGTCATAGAGGATGCCGCGGCCGGTCTGGTTGATGGTGACAATCTTGTCGTCGTTCCTACGCATCATCTCCATCCACAGTACGGTGCCCGTCCCCGGCGTGCCGGGGGGGCAAAAGGCCATGGTGGTTGGAGGCAGGCGAGCGTCCTCCACCGCTGCCGCCGCTCGGTCCAGCGGCAGCGCATCCTCCTTGTCCTTGGGGTAGAAGAGAGCGGACGAGTCGATGAGGCATAGCCTGCGGCTGTGGGAGAGGGGGCCGGGTTTATAGCAGATGTCGACCATGTGCAGGAACCGCCGGATCATCGCCGTCTCAAAGCCCTACCTACCTACCTACTCTTCCAACTTTGCCAATGGGGGGCGGCGGCGGCGGAGGGGAAGCAAAAGACAATAGTAGCAATGGGATCTGGGTGGTTGACTGACTACTCGATCGATCGTGTAGGGTTTTAACCAACCACTTGGGGCGGAGCTATCACAACCCTAAATCTAAATTAAGGTAATTAGTGTTAAGCCCTAGCTAATCCTCCGCGTTGTGCTAGTTTTTACTTCCCAAGTTCAGTATATCTAAAAATCCTAGAAAAATTAAACATGTCTGGTGATGTGAGTAAACCCCTGTAAAAATTTCATAATTTTATCCCTTCTGGAAGCACCTCAATTAAATAGATTAGTACCAGATGAATAGTAAAACCCTAGTCGGCAAAATTAGACCAACTCCAAAAAGTGCATCAAGTTGAATAGAAACATATGTGGGAAATATTTTATTCAAATACTAGTTTATTTACCATGAATCAATATAATTTTTCCAGAATTTATTTCAATAGTTTAGACCCCTTAAAAATTCCAAACAAGTTTCAGCCTGGATCCTTTTCCTTGACCTATGCCTTTGTATAGTCTAAGGATTTTCTAAAGATGTTAGGTTGCACATAAAATCATGGAAAAATTCCTGTAAGAATTATCTCACCTAATTAACCCACTGTAAATTTTACATAATTTTATCACTTCAATAAATACTTCAACCAAGTCCCTCAACTCAGCAAAGCTAGAAAGCTAGCTGAAATAAATTGGTTCACTTCTGAAATTCACCACATAAAAATGAAGACTAATTAAACAGAGCCCTTTTGCCAAAGTGTGTGCCAACATGAACCCTACCACCAGAAATTTTGGTTTAATTTATCTCCCAAATAAAACACATAAAATGATAAGATCAAGGCACTGGAGAGATAAATGAAACTGCAGACCAAAGGCTACTTTGCATTTTTACCAAACCCTACTTTGCATTTTCACCAAAGGCAAACCAGACCACTTCTATCCACGAAATTTGGTCAGCAGGTTAAACACATCTTTCTCTACCTCCAATAATTTTCCCATAATTTTTACCCTTTATTAACCTGCTGAAATCACAGAAGCAAGACAGCTGTCTATACAGCTCACAACACTTAGTTTCTGGAGATTTCTCCTCTCTCAAGTCACTGACCAGTGGGACCCACAAGACCTGGCCCACTTGTCAGCCTCACTACAGCATGTGGCAGTGTGTTTCACCCAAAGTCCTAGCCATACTTCTCTCTTGCACATAAGAATTCACTACAAGGGCCCACAAATCATAGACCAAACCTAACCAAGAATGTGTGAAACAATACTCTCTTACATGTGGGACCCACCAAGGACACTGTAGCACCAGAACAACTCAGCCCTGCATAAGAAACGTGGCAGCACCTCCTTTCTTCTTCCTCAGTTTACAGAGCTCCCTGGACAGCACACCCTTGGAGGCCTCGACCATTTCACCCCAAAATTCACCACTAGAACCTCCTCCTCGTCCTCTTCACGCTCCCACCGAGAAAACCCACGAAAACCTCCAAGGATCACCGGAGACAGAGCCATTTTCCCTGCCGCCGAAGGTGTTCGACCGAGTTTGAGCCAGCGCCGGTGAGCTCCATCCTTTGTCAACCCCGGGAACGTGATCTACACATTGTAATAATTCCATTTTCGCACTTTATAGCCCTAGGATCGCTGGCCGAAGTCGCCGTGGCGCCGCCGTGTTCTGTCTTTGCTGTGCAGAACCGCCGCCGGCGTCGCTTCGCCGTTCCGGCCGGCACAGGAAGTTTCTGACCGAGCCATTGCGTCACCAGTACTGCCTCACCCCTAGAAGCTAGCTGGCCGAAGGAATCGAGGAATAATGCCGTGAAGCTGGAGATCAAGGTCGTCTTCTCCAAGTCCGGCCGCCTGCCGCCGTCGTCGATTCCTCCTCCTGTGGTGAGCCCTGCTTTGATTCTTTGCACAGGAACCATCCTTAGGAAGTACATGACCTGGGGGACACCTTACCTCGGCCGCAGATCGACCGAAGAGAGAGCCGCCACCGTGGAACCTGAAGTTTCTGCCGCCGCCGAGCAGTTTTCGGCATTGCTGCTGTTGCGCCGACCCCGCCGGACCCCGCGTGACCACTGGTGAGCTTCCTGGAGTCGTCTAACATCTTATGTATGCACTAGGTTGCCCAGAAACCGGCCGTAGCTCGGTTTACCTCAACATCCCGAACAGCATCGCCGCCTTTATTTGCCATTAGCACTGTTCCGGCCACCGCCGGCGTCGAGACCGCCTTGGTCCCCAATTCACTTTCTCTTTTGGTTGCGCCGTCTGAAACGCCGCCGTTCGCCACGGAGAAGCTCACCGACTAAACCTCCTCTGTTTCACCCCACCCCTCTGTTCACCCCACTGGACCATCCTCTCCGTGTTCGGACAGTCTGATCCGTTGTCGCCGGCTTTGCTCTTTGCCACGCCGGACCATCCTCTCCGTGTCCGGACGGTCCGCTTCATTGCCGCGACCTCTCTGTTTCACCACGCCGGACCATCCCCTCCTAAACCGGACGGTCCGTTCCATTGTCTCGTTCGCCCTACTCTGCTTTGTCTCTATGGCGCACTGGCCCCACCTGTAAGGGAAGGAAAGAAAGCAAAGAAAAACCCAGAAAAAGAAAAGAAGAGAAATGTTAAACTGAAATACTTTTCCAACAGAGAAATAGCTAAACTTTGTAAATCCATAACTTTCTCATTTTAACTCCTTTTTGAGTGAAACCAATTTTGTTAGTTTGGTAAATCTGTGAACTTTAATACTGTCCAATGAAATATGACCACTGCTGTACAGAAAATGCCTATAAAATAATGTGAAGCAAAAAAGACTTATTTTGTGCCTAAGAACTTGGAATATTTCTATAAAATCCATTATAACTCCTTTTGAGGTAAACCAAATTTCTGTGGATTCATAAAATTGTGCTCTTTAATTTTGTAAAATAAAAAGTGAGACCTTATGTATAGGATTTTTCTCTAAAAATAGGAACACCTTTTATATACCTATTTATAACCTATAAGTTTATAAATTTCTAGAAAATTCATCCTAATTGTTAAAAATGTGAAACCACTTTTGTTAAACTCAGAAAATTGTAAAATTACTGTGGACAATGTGTATTTGACAGAACTACCTTCCAAAATAGGCCTAAGTAATTTTCTAACCTTTCTTTTTGTTAAACTTGTAAAATTCATATCTAAATCATTTTAAATCGAATTTCAGTGAACCAAATTTTGTCGGAACCAGGAAGATATGTATTTTCACATAAAAATTCTCACACTCATAAAATCCTACCAGAGAATACAAGTACCTATTTTCCACTTAGGGTTTTCCTATAGTTTCGGCTTTTGCCGTTTTCAGCCCTTCTACCTTGTTATTTTTGTATCTGCCAATCCAGAGATACAAATGACTTGGTTCTTTCTCTTAAAATCTTGTTAGGACATGCCCTACCTACTGTATTTATATCATAATTTATTGATCATTTTTGCATAGGCATATTTAATTGATTCTTATTTGTATATTCGCTTTTATCGGTAGATTCAGATAATTCGGAGTACGTGGAGGCTGACCCAGAGGTTGAGAGTGACTTATCGCTGCAGAGGCAAGCATCTAAGCATATTGAACCTATATTTTTTATAAATTGTTTTGCTTGCGAAAGAAATATCTATATGCATGTGTTGGTCCATTTAAAATGGGGGAAAATAGGTAGAGTTTATATTACCCAATTGTATGTATTTTCATTCCTTGGTTATTGACTCCATGTTGTTACCTTGTCACCACTAGTTGAGGACTTTGGGATACTTTTATTTTACCGAATGCTTAGCCATGCTTATTTCTAGACTTAGAAAAATCCGATAGATGGAACTATCGGTTCAAAACTAGTTTAATATGAATGTGTCGGCGAAACGGGACTGGGGTCTCCACAGTCGCCGGGGACACATGGGTCTTCGGCCACGTCAGCTCCTCCGAGGGCCACATCCTGCACGACTGGTGGCCGGCTACGACCGTGTCTCCCGCTAACTGTCCGGGCCTAGGGCGCGCCTCCCCGTGCCCGGATGCGTCGCCCCCCGGTCCCGGGTGCGCGTCCCCGTGCCCGGGCGCGGCGCCCCTGGGCCCGGGTGCGCCTCCCCGTGCCCGGATGCGCCGCCCCCGGCCCCGGGCGCGTGTTGCCCGGGTGCGACTTCCCCGGACCCGGGACCCACTCGCACGGTCCCAGGGCGGGCTCGGCGCCAGCTCGCCAGCTGCCTGCGTTAACGGCGAGGCGACAGGGTGCCTCTCGCCTGTCTCCTGACAGAGAGCGGAGCCGTACGCTGTCACATCTCCATAATCTGGTCGCCCGTAGCAGCCGAGCGGCAAGACGACCAGACCAGCCGCCCGCAGCAGCCGAGCGACAGGCAGCCGTGTGCGACGTTCCTCCAGGCGCGGCGCGGCAGGCGGCCACGCGCGTGCGAGAAGGCAAATGGTATCTTGCTCAGGCACTGTGGACTCCCCTTGCACTATAAAAGGAGGATCCGTGCCACTGAGTTTGGGGTCCCAGTTTGAGTAGAGTTTTCCGGATAGAGAGCTTTTTGGTCTCCTCCGACGAGAGGTCCGGTTCTTGATAGAACCACCAGAGCTGCTCCCATTCGCTCCCGGCTAGCTCCCGAACGCCCTGAGTCTCCTTGTAACAGCAAACACCTTCATCTCCCACACAGCAAAACAAACACAGGAGTAGGGTATTACGCCACCGTGCGGCCCGAACCTGTCTACTCCTCCTGTCATCCTTGTGTGTCATCGATCTGATGCCGCAAGCCGTCTGTGAACAACTCCCCTGGCCGAACCTCAAAAGGGGGTCTCCAGATTTCCCGCCGTTGGAGTGAGTCACTACTCGGTTGATGCAAGCGACGTAGTGAGTCAGAGAAACTGTACACATGAAAATTATAGAACTCAAGTATAGAAAGGACGTAGCTGTTCTATGTTCCATTAGTTGCTGATGAGAGCACCGTCTTCGGTCATCAGTCGGTAGGCGCCTGGCCGCGTAACCTCGGCTATAATGAACGGCCCTTCCCAGATTGGGGATAGTTTATGCCTGTCTTTGGTGGTTTGTATTTTCTGTAGGACGAGGTCCCCGACCAAAAAGGCGCGGCCACGAACACTGCGATTATGGTGGCGGCGTAGGCCTTGAAGATACCTTGCCGACTGGATAGTTGCGGTGTCTCTTGCTTCTTCCAGCTGATCTAATTCGATCAGTCGGGTATTGTTGGAGTCGTCTTCTGAGTAGGCCCGGACTCGGGGAGAGCCGAACTGTAACTCGGTAGGTAGCATAGCCTCGGCGCCGTAGACCAGAAAGAAAGGGGATTGCCCTGTTGCCCGACTAACCGTGGTTCTGAGAGACCAAAGAACAGATGGGAGTTCTTGTACCCACCGGCCCGCGTATGGTTGTAGTCGGTCGAATATCCTGGCCTTGATGCCTTGTAAGACCATACCGTTGGCTCACTCGACCTGCCCGTTGCTCCGCGGGTGTGCCATAGATGCATAGCAGATCTTGATGCCGAAATCGTCGCAGAAATCTTGGAATAGGTCCGCCGCGAACTGAGTACCGTTGTCGGTGATGATGCGGTTAGGGACTCCGAAGCGGTATAATATACTCATGATGAAGTCCTTTGCTCGTGCCGCTGTGATTGTTGCGACGGGTTTAGCCTCAATCCACTTGGTGAACTTGTCCACTGCGACGAAGAGATGTGTGAACCCCCCTGGCGCTTTCTTGAAAGGCCCGACCATGTCGAGCCCCCATACTGCAAATGGCCAGGAGATGGGGATAGTTTGGAGTTCCTGGGCTGGGAGATTTGTTTGTCTTGCGAAGAACTGGCAGCTTTCGCACTTGCGAACGATGTCTTTGGCGTCTGTTACTGCTGTGGGCCAGAAAAATCCCTGTCGGTAAGCCTTTCCGACTAACGTCCTGGATGCGGCATGGTTGCCACATATGCCCGAGTGGATCGAGTGCAGAATCTGCTTGCCCTCCTCGGTGGTGACGCAGCGCATGAGGACACCGGATGCGCTCCTTCGGAACAGGTCTTCTCCGACTAGCAGGAAGCTTTTGCTCCGACGCTTTATCTGCTCGGCTTGACTGCGATCTTCTGGGAGTTCGTCGTCCGTGAGAAATTTGACAACGGGAGTCCTCCAGTCTTGACATATGTGCAGCACCTCATCTGTGGTCGGGGTAGGCTCGCTTCCCGACTGATCTGGTACCGGTTTCTTCTCGACTGATGGCTCCATGAGTTGCTCGACAAAGATTCCAGCTGGAACTGTTTCTCGTTTGGATCCCATGTTTGCCAGCTCGTCTGCTGCGTCGTTGTATTGGCGCAGGACATGTGCATTTTCCAGCCCGTCGAACTTGTTTTCCAGCTTGCGGACCTCCTGACAGTATGCCGCCATGGTGTCGTCGAGGCAGGTCCAGTCTTTCATGACTTGGTTTACCACGAGTTGAGAATCTCCGCGCACAACCAGTCGACGTATGCCGAGTGATATAGCGATGCGGAGCCCGTGAACAAGTGCCTCGTACTCGGCGACGTTGTGGGAAGCCGGGAAGTGGATTTGTAGAACGTACTTCAGTTTTTCGCCGGTGGGGGACGTCAATATGACTCCAGCCCCGGCGTCACCGATCCGTAGAGAACCGTCGAAGTACATTGTCCAGTACTCTATTTTTGCTGTTGGTGTAGGCTGTTGGATTCTGTCCACTCGGCCACGAAGTCGGCTAGAGCTTGAGACTTGATTGCTGTCCGTGGCTGGAAGGTGATGTCGAACGCCATCAATTCGAGTGCCCATTTAGCGATTCGGTCGGTGGCCTCGTGATTATGAAGGACGTCCCCGAGTGGAAATGCTGTGACCACCGTGACTTGGTGTGCTTGGAAATAATGCACCAGCTTCCGGACTGTGATAAGTAGGCCATATAGCAGCTTCTGGACTTGCGGATATCTCGTTTTGGAGTCGGCAAGGACCTCGCTGACGTAGTAGACTGGCCGTTGTATTTTTTGAATATGACCCTGTTTGGATCGCTCGACCACGAGCACCGTGCTGACTACCTGTGTTGTTGCCGCCAGATATAGCATTAGCAGTTCCTGGGGCAGAGGCGACGCCAACACGGGGGGTGATGTAAGGAACTGTTTGAAATCTTTGAAGGCTCGCTGGGCTTCCGGAGTCCATTGCAAATTGTCGGTCTTTTTGAGTAGCTTGAAGAAGGGCATGCCCCGTTCGCCCAGTCGGGAGATAAACCGGCTGAGTGCCGCCATGCAGCCTGTCAGCTTCTGGACGTCTTTGAGGTTAGTCGGGGGTGCCATGTGCCTGATGGCGTTGACTTTCTCCGGGTTGGCCTCAATGCCGCGGTGCGAGATGATGAAGCCGAGTAACTTTCCGGATGGAACGCCGAAGGCGCATTTTTCCGGATTCAACTTCATCTTGAATCTTCGAAGGTTTTGGAAGGTTTCTTCCAAGTCAACGATGAGGTCTTCTTTGGATTTGGTCTTGATCACCACATCATTGACGTAGGCTTCCACGTTGCGTCCGATCTGAGTATGCAGACACCGCTGAATAGCCCTTTGATAGGTTGCGCCCGCGTTCTTCAGACCGAACGGCATTGTGATATTGCAGTACGCTCCAAACGGTGTGATGAAAGATGTCTTCAAGCTGTCTTCTTCCCTCAGGCTGATTTGATGGTATCCCGAGTAGCAGTCGAGAAAACTGAGTAGGTCGCACCCTGCCGGGGAGTCAACCACCTGATCTATTCGAGGGAGACCAAATGGGTCCTTGGGGCACGCTTTGTTGAGGTCGGTGTAGTCGACGCACATGCGCCATTTACCGTTTTTCTTCCGGACCAGAACTGGGTTTGCCAACCAGTCCGGGTGGTAGACCTCTTTGATGAACCCGGCTGCGAGGAGTTTGGTAATTTCCTCCCGGATAGCATCTTTGCGGTCCTGAGCGAAGCGCCGCAGCCGTTGTTTGACTGGCTTGGTGTCTGTCTTCACGCTTAGGGCGTGCTCGATCACCTCCCTTGGTACGCCCGGCATGTCGGACGGTTTCCACGCGAAGATATTCTTGTTGGCTTGGAGGAAGGTGATGAGCGCGTCTTCCTATTTGGGGTCGAGTCCGGTCCCGACTAGAGCAGTCTTGGAGGGGTCGGAAGGGTCCAGGGGGATCTTCTTCGTGTCGGAGTCCGCTGAAATTCCCGACTTCGCTGCTTTTTTAGCCGGAACTTGATCTTGCTCGACTTCGGTTGTGACGGCTTGCCGGATGTTGTCGCGTCCGACTGCCGCCTCTTGTGATTGGGCCAGTTCGCAGCTCTCCTTGTCGCAGGTGAAGGCTTGCTTGACGTCGCTGCGGAGGGAGAGGACTCCTGCTGGACCGGGCATCTTCAGCACCATGTATGTATAGTGCGGTATCGCCATAAATTTGGCGAGTGCCGGTCATCCGAGTATCGCGTGGTACGCGGTCTCGAAGTCGGCGACCTCGAAGCAGACAGTTTCTGTGCGGAAATTATCCCGTGTGCCGAAAGTTACCGACAAAGTTATCTGCCCGAGTGGAGTTGATGACAGGCCGGGAATTATCCCGTGGAAGGGCGCGGTGCTCGGCCGTAGTTCTGAACGAGGAATTTTCATCTCGTCCAAAGTCTTGGCGAACAGGATATTGAGCGCGCTGCCTCCGTAGATGAGGGTTTTCTTCAGCCTGATATTTTTGACGACCGGGTCCAGGACGAGTGGATAGCGTCCCGGGTGGGAAACCCGATCTGGGTGATCAGCGCGATTGAAGGTGATGGCCATCTCTGACCAGCGCAGGTATTGGGGGTGTCGGTCGTGGAGACCGTGTTGATGTCGCGCGCTGAAAGCTTCTGTTTGCGCTTGGACTCGTATGCGAGTGGTCCCCTGAAGATATGGTTGAGCTCGGCTTGAGGGTCTTGGAAGTCGTCGGCCGGGCCCGAGTCTGGCTTCTCTTTGTCCTTGTCGGCGCCAGATGACAAAGTCTGCTCAGAGGCAAACTTTTTGAGCATATAGCAGTCTTTGGCCGCGTGCTTTCCCTTGGGGTGAAAGGGGCATGGCCCGCTCATGACTTTCTGGTAGTCGTTGTTCTGCTGGGGCCGCGACCGGCTGCGCTCCATGTTGGCCACCTCGTTGTCCGACTTCCGTTTACGGCTGCCGGGCTTGTTTTGAGATGGCTCGTTGTCGGCTTTCGCCTTCTGTTCTTTTTGTCGGGGCTCCTTCTTCTCGTCAAAGGCCTCGGCGACCGCTTCGGCTGAGTCGGCGTATTTATTGGCCATGTCGAAGAGCGCCCGGACTGTGGATGGTGGCTTCCGAGTGAATTTCGCGATAAGCGGAGCGTCTTTTACCCCTTTGCGAAAGGCGGCGATGACGGCTTCGTCTTTGACTGTTGGGATTTGGTTGCGCTTCTCGGAGAACCTTTTGATGAATTTGCGCAAGGACTCGTTTTTCTTCTGGTGCATTTGATAAAGATCATGCTCCGAAGCGGGTCTGTCGTAGGTCCCCTGGAAATTAGCGATGAACCGCTCCCTGAGTTGTCCCCAGGAACCAATCGATCGCCTTGGGAGGCCTGTCAGCCATGTCCTCGCCGAGTCGGCTAGCGCGACTGGGAGGTAGTTAGCCATGACTCTGCTGTTGCCCCCAGCAGCGCGAACTGCAAGGGTGTAGACGGTGAGCCAGGACTCGGGGTTTGTCTTGCCGTCGTACTTTTCGATCCCAGTGGGCTTAAAGCCGGTCGGCCATAAGACGTCCTGTAGCTCCCGAGTGAAGGCTGGAATGCCTTCGTCTTCGTGAGGGCTCCGACTCCGATCTTGGCGATGTAGTTGCTCGTGATGGAGGCCGAAGCGCTCGTTTTCGTCTTCCAGTCGGCGGCATTCATCTTCTTCGCGTTGTTCGCGTTGGGCGTTTAGAGTGTGGCGGAGGTCCCGGTGCAGCCGAACTCGGAGGTCCTGATTGGGTCGGCGGTCGTATCGGCGACGCCGCCAGTTGTCATTATGGGTGTTGCCGAGTGTTGTTTGCCGGGACTCTTCGCGTTGCCAACTGGAGCCGGCCGCCCAGCGTCGTGCTGATGCAGATGATCCTGCCGCCGGAGAACCCGACCAGTTGGTCGGTATAGCTGTGTCGCCCGATTGCTGTTGCTGCTGACAGGCAGCAGCTGTGATCATCGCCTTGATCTTGGTGATAGTCGGGGTGGCTTGGTGATCGGCCCCAAGCTGGAGTGTGTCCAGCAGAGTCGCTGCGGCCACCACGTTCTGTTGTGGCGTGACAAAGACTTCGTGGTCGCCAATCTTGGTTTGGAGTATCTGTTGCTGAGTGACTCGCCCAGCCTGGCGCACCTCGTTGTTGCGGGCTTCGCGGCGGGCCTCCTCTTGTTGAAACCGGCGCGCCTCCTCTTGTTGTTCTTCTTGTAGTCGGTGTACCTCGGAAGGTGGTGTTGAAGCCATGAAGATCTCGCGAGAGAGGGGGAAGCTTGCCGAATTAAAGTCCGAGCTAGCGCTCAAACTGCTGTCCGACTTGGTGTCGGACTCTGAATAGTTTATTGGAGTGAGAACGACTCCGACCTCTCTAGATCCAATCTGAAACGGCGCTTGGCCGTGTCCAAACTGAATCGCTGGAGATCGGGTCTGCTGCGCGGGGTAAAGATGTGCAGCGTCGCCGGAGTTGTTCGAGAAATTGACGACCTCTCCCCTTCTCGGCCCAACTCGGGCTGGCTCAAGGCCTAGTGCAAGCCGGACGCCAAAGGAGAGGGTTGTCTCGATGTTCGGCGATGTGAAGGACTGCCGTAGGAAGTCGCTGAAGGAGACGGCGGTGTCCAGCGTGCCGACTGGCGCAACGTCGGCTGGTTCCCCGGCTGGCAAGATTGGATCTACTTCAGCCAGGGTGAGATTGCCGAATTGATCGGCGACGAAATCAAGGCTCCCAAAGGTGATGGTGTCTCCATTGGAGAACTTGTAGCCCTTGACTTCGTTGATGGGATCCATCGAATCTGTTGATGAAGAGTTCGCCGGGCCCCTACCTGGCGCGCCAACTGTCGATGCTTTGCACCGGCAATAATACTATGGGGCTACTCGGCGACTTGGAATTCGGTGGATTACAGAGGAACACAAGAGAATTATACTGGTTCAGGCCCTCGATGTGAGGTAATACCCTACGTCCAGTTGAGGTGTTATTCCTCTGAGCTGGTTTTGCGATCAATGATCTTGCGTGCCCTCATAGGGCGCCCTATCTCCCTTTATATACTAGGGGACAAGGGTACATGATAAGGATCCCAGTCGGATACAACCAAGGAATTTCCTTCTTAGAGATAGAATCCTATCCGACTAAGACTATGTTTCCTTATTATACAAGGTACAGCCTGCCGGGTGCTGTCTTATCTCTAATTACATGGTCCGACCCATCTTCTATCCGAGTGGCCCATGTACTGGTAATGAGGTACCCGGGGCCCATGGCCTCCACAGATGGGTTAAAATCTGAAAAGAATCACTTCTAATGTATAATTGAGAATATGTTTGACTTGGACGGATGATAGGGCGATGAAGGGATGGTGTTTCCCCGATGCACGTAGCTCCGTCTGGGTCGTTAAGGACCGAACATGTTGACGTCTATTCAAGCACCCTACGTACTTCCACACGCCGGAATGGGACGGCTTAACTCAGTAGCACGGGAGGCTGTGGCCATCTACGCCCGTCCGTCGGTCGTGGAGGAGGGTATCCCTTGGAGGACCTCGAGCGCGCCTGGTTTTGGTTGGAGGTGCCTCCCGCGATGGTGAGCCCGCCTTAGTCACCCTGTGTGTGGGGCTAAGTTGTCGGGGGCCCAAATGTGGTTTAGGTGGTTGGGGCTAAGCGTGCAAAAGGTTTTGTTGTGACCTTGTTGACGCCGAAAACCGCCGGGTGTGCCAAAAGCTTGCTGACGATCTGGTTCGGCGTCTGGTGACACGCGAAGGCCTGGGAGATCTGCTTAGCTCCAGTGTAGGTCCTAAAATATTTGAGGTTCGCGGGCGTGCCAGTCAATTTGACCCAGCAATTGACAAGGAGATGAAGAAATTAGATTACTGATCCAATCGGCCAGCAAGCCGATACGGATCCCTTCCAGCCGATGCCGCTATGCTCGTGCCCGGGCCTCTGCCTGTACTCGCGCCCGGGTCTCGTGCTCGCGTCCGGGTCCTTGTTGGTCCTCGTGCCCGGATCGGCAGCAATTGCGCAATCGGCTATCGGCCGATACGGGCTAATATAGACTCCTCGTAGCCGATAGCCGATGGCACCTGTGTATCGGCTAGGAAACCTATAGTGCTATGAGCAAATAGACAAGATGTCAGTATAACATGTGCATCGGCTAGGAGCCGATTATTAATAGATAATCAAAATAGTAAGCCAGCCGACTGCCGAGGAAACACATATGCATCGGCTAGAAAACCGATGATAATATAGATGACCAAAACAGTATGGATAATACAGTCGGCTTTATAAAAAGATAACCTATCGGCTAAGCACTCCGATAGAACGTCGCATATACACCGATCAGCCCGACAAGGATAAATCTATTATTATCGATCTAGTAGTTCAAACCTAACTGATGCAGCACAGATCGATAATAGTAAAGGAACCTCAACGAGCCGATAGACCTAATGCAACTGTGATGAAAATAACTTACCGGCTATACATTCCGATAAGACGCTTGCGCAAAAACCATCAGCCTAGCAGGAACGATTTATCGCTGGCAGTTCAGTAGGTCGGACCCAACCGATGCAGCACGAACTGATGATAAATCGCCCCCAGTAAACTGATAAGATCTACGCACGCGTGATGTGATATACCTGACCAGCCTAAGAGGTCGGACCGAACCGATGCAGCCGTAGACAGATCCGATACACCGTGGTAAGCCGACTACCATAGACCGACTAGAATATCGGACCTAACCGAGAAAGTCCTAGCCGATTGGTAGCCGGGGTAACGAGACTTACCCTCTCGCAGGAGTTCGGACCTAACCGATGCAGCCCCGCTCGAGAAGCAAGAACCCGTTGGTAAAGGGTGGCGATGCGCCGAAGTTGATTGATCGATTGATTGATTGTGATAGTTTACAAGGTACCCGGGCATACGTATATATACCCCGAGTTACAAGAGTCCTTATAGGACACGGTACAGGACTTTCCTAACTAGAAAAGGAAAAACTAACAAACCCCGATCAGATACGAGATCAGGTTTCCTAAAAATTATCAAAACTACCTAATTAGTAGATAAGGTAATTGACTGCCATGTCGTGGTCCTCACGATTCCTTCCTGAATCTGGCTTCTTCTGATTAGCTTCCAACGGCTGATATATCTTCTTTCCTTAACCAAATCCAATATGAACCGTGCCAAATTTTGGCGTTAACAGACCTCTAGTCTGCACTCAATGTGTAGAGTGTGGGTACAGATATGTACGGATCAAACTAGAGTGTAGCCGTTGGGCTTCTATCACATCGTGTGGGTAAAGATGTACACCTCTGATCAGAGTACGAACTATTCAAATAGCCGTGTCCACGGTCACAGGACGAACGCTTGATGTGTTAGTTAGTCATGTTAGCATCCAACTTGGGTTACATGGTTATACCATGACTTAGGATATAACCACGACTTAGGATAGTCATGGATGGATGGGTTTGTATATAAGGGATTTTTGATGTTAAATATGACTTGGTTTTAGTCATGTAAGATAATATGCTTGTGTAGCATAATTGTTTGGGCAATGTTGGCCCATGGATGGTGATTAGAGCATGGTTTGTGCTCATTTATATTTCATTTTCAGAACCATATACTTGCTGTCCTAAATTTTCAGATTGCTAGTTTTCGCAATTGCTTACAATTTCAAGCTATATTTGTTCAACAAACTTGGCTTTGTGCAAAATCAAGTCAATATAGCCTTTTTCCTTGTATAGAAACCAGCATGATTCCTTTGTAATATTAATATTGTATAAGTCTAGCTGAGTACCATTCGTACTCACGCTGCATACTTTTCAGGTGAGGATCACAACGACATTGAGGTGGACTACTATTATCCCGCCGAGGGTGGCGAGGATGATGTGTAGTTGATGTTAAGCTCTACCCCGAGTCAGTTGCCCTGTGTGGGTATGGCACCACTGGTTTATACTTTATGTTGATTTGCCGCTGCGATATTTTGTATACTCGGTGATGAGTTAGGGTGTGAGAACCCTATATGTAATATATATAACTCTGCTACACTTTTATCCATATTTAGAGTACTAGTGATGTTTATCAATTGCTAAGATGAACATGTGGGACTAGAGCTTTCCTGGGCTAGTCACACATTAGTAAGAATTTAGAAATGATGAGATGCATGGACGTTGATTCAACCGTAGACCATGTCCCCAGAAGTGTGTATCGTGTTTGGTCGCCACCTTTGTGTGGTTTAATGGGCACACTTCGCCGTTTCGGACTGGTGAATCAACTCTTCAAATATCTCTTTATTTCTGAATTCGGCGTGTTGGATTTGTATTGTGATTGGGTAAAGATTATGGCAAGGCTGCGATGAGGATGGATGGTTACCGCATTTATTCGGGTTTTGTTCGAGACCCCATCCATCCAGATATTTTGCGTTGCCGTAATAGTTACTCTTCATAATGTACTTCCGGGATGCCTACAGGAGCGGGCTGGGCCGGGGCATTGGGCTGTGGCACGGTCCAAGTCCACCAACATTGGGCCTCTCTTTCCTCAGGAGGCACCCCCCTCAGGACTCGGGACCTCCACGCCGCCACTGTTCCCACACTCACTCAGATCAGTCACTTGTGCGGCAGCTTGAGACATGTCGTGCTTGGTTTGGTTTGATATTCGATTCTGGGCGACGAAGAGGACTGGATGAGGAGCCAGCGTGGGGCTCAGCTCAACGATGCGGTGTCCAGGGTGGTGTCGAGTGAAAGCCCATTGATGTCGCCTAGAGGGGGGGGTGAATAGGTGTTCCTGAGAAATTCTCCAAATGCAGCGGTAAAATACTGGTAGGAACCTCCGACCAAAATGGTAGGAGGTTCCGACCAGCAGCCGAGAGAGCTAGTCGGAGGTTCCGGCCTAGAACGCCGGAGGTTCCGACCCTGGAATTCTGACTCTACCAAGATACTTCAATAAAGGATAAATATGACAGAGATCAAGTGTAATACAGGTAATAGTGTAGTAGGTAAATTCTAGCAAGGCAAGGTACAAAATAAGGCAATAACGAGAAAAGACAACGGAGACACAAAGATTTTTCCCGAAGTTCGGAACACAAAGATCCTACGTCTCCGTTGAGGAGCTCCAAAGAGCCGGGTCTCAATTGACCCCTTTCCTCACCAAGTGACCACAAAGATCAAACTTGGTATCCACTAGAATTTACCTCTTTTCCTTGCGGAGGCGAGATTAACCTTCACAAACTTTCCCGGGACAATCCACAACAAAAGGAAGCTCGCGGGAGACGCCTAACCATCTAGGAGGTTTCCCTCCAAGAGAAATAAGCCCCAAGCAGCCAATCCGCGACCTCCACAAGTGCACAAGATCCTCCTAGCCTTCTCTCAACAAAATTCACTCAATTTCCCACTAGATCTTCACAAAAATCACCAAGGATGCACTAGAACTAGTTGGGAGAGCTCAAAGAACCTTAGGAGAGGCTAGGGAACAGTTGGAATGAAGTGGAATGCCTCAGCAACGGCTAGAATCCAAGTTTGGGTTTTATAGGACATGGCTTATGTCACTTAGCCATTACTCATAGATTTTGGCCCGGAGCCTCCAACCCTGGGGGTCGGAACCTCCGGCCAACACTTAGTCTCTGGCTGAGTTGGCTGGTCGGAGCCTTCGACCCTGACACTGAAAATTGCCCATCCCAAGTGTATGTGTTGTGCCAAGGTGATGGGCTCTCAGTTATTTGGATCTTAAGCACTTGAGTGGTCTTGTAACACTGCTTGCAACCCCTCTTGATAGTATGGTTTTTCCTCGACTCAAAAGAAAATTCAAAAGAATTTAAAATAAACTCCGAGTCGCTTCGCCGTTTTGCGTCATGTTTTTGTGGGGGTCTCCATGCACCACACTAAACAACCTGGGACTAATTCTCTGCACAATTCTCGATAAACGCATTAGTCCCTTAACCGCTTTGTCATTAATCCACCAAAACCCATTTAGGGGCTAGATGCACTTTCATCGAGGAAGATGCCACCGCCGCCGTTGCTCGTCAAGCGCTACATCAAGACCCTAGCCGACATCTTCCCCGCTACCATTTTCCCATGGAGATCGTCCCGGAAATGCTTCATGTCGATGTTTTACACCAGCAATAAATATATGGGGCTACTCGGCGGATGAAAACTCGGTGGATTGCAAAGGAACACAGAGAGATTTTATACTGGTTCAGGCCCTCGATGTGAGGTAATACCCTACGTCCAGTTATGGTGTTATTCTTTTGAGGATTTGCGGTGGTGATTCTGGTGAACCAACTCAACCTGCCCTCAGGGGGCGCCCTGCCTCCCCTTATATACTGGGGGACAGGGTTACAAGGTAGGAGTCCCAGCCGGATTACGACCAAGGGATCTCCTCTTAGAGATATAACGCACCCAACTAGGACTGTGTTTTCCTTATCGTACAAGGCAAAGTCTACTAGGGATTACTATATCTCTAATTACAAGGCCAGGCCCATCCCCTATCCGAGTGGCCCATATGCTTGTGATGAGGCACTCGGGGCCCATGGCCTCCACAGTAGCCCCTGAGACCTTCATAGTTGAGTCACAGCTGATGCTGAGTGCTCATCCTCCACGGTGAAGATTGCCCGAGTACATTGCTCCCGAGTACTCTTTGTCCGAGTGCTTCTTCTTCCCGAGTCCTGCTTCATGTCAGCTGGCAACGAGGCTATGAAGGGCTTCATGTAGATGTATGAATAGTGTGCGGCAAATAGGCGCACCTATTAGGTGTAGCCCCCAACTTTGTGCTTAATTGTGAAGACAATTAAACATAAAGTCAAAGATCTTTAACCTTATAGTCTTTCCCGAGTAGTATACTACTGGTATATGAGACTCTTCGGTATCATGTCAACCGGAATAAGATTTATACTCTTGCCGAGTAGCATGCCACTCGTATATGGGACTCTTCAGCTTCATGTCAGCTGGAAAAGGGGGGTTTGTAGTCTTTCCTGAGTGGCGTCCCACTCGGAAGTTAGACTCCTCCGCTTCATGTCAGCGGGAAAGAAAAATTTATAGTCTATCCCGAGTAGTGCACTACTCGAAAGTTAGACTCTTCAGCGTCATGTCGGCTGGAATTGTTGGGAATATACCCTAGAGGTAATCATAGAGATGATGATATTATGATTGTATCCATGATATATTGTGGGTTCATTGAATATCCATTAAAGACAACTTGTATCGATTGGCAATTATGTGAATTGTTTGTGAAACTCTTTTACTTGTATGGTTATTCTAAAGTTGTCCCTGATCGGAGTTTGTGTGAGGACACACATGAATATTAGATCAGCACATGTATTAGTTGATGACTATGTTTCACAAGTCATAGACATGGAGATGTCAAACTAATAATGTGGGCACATGTGTGACATGGTGCTGGACTGACCCAACATGAGAAATTGTAATTATCTCTATTCACATCATGTACGTTATGTCCTTAGACCTGAGATTGTTCTATGTATTCAAGATGTGAAATGACCTACTCAGGGACTATCAAACGCTACTCTGTAACAGGGTAGTTATAAAGGTGGTTTTCGGGTTTGTCGGGAAACATGCTGTGAGACATAAACAATCAAGAAGGAATTTGCTCCTCTCTATGTGAGAGAGATATCACTGGATCACTCTAATGATTAGATCAAGAAATGCATGGCCGCGCTTGGGTTAAGTGTTAACCTAAGAGTTGATCCAAATATCGTGAGGCAAGGGAATAACAAGTATGTGGTTTGTGGTGGTTCGTCTGATATGATCTTTGCGTATGCATAGGAGTTGACACGCCTTGCTAGAGGCCGCTGTCAACTATTGGTCGAGTAGGAGTACTCGGGCCATGTCTATGCGTACGTGAACCCATAGGGTCGCACGCTTAAGGGGCTGGAAACCTAATTTGGGTTGGATCTGAATTAGACAAAGTTTAGGGTCACTAATGGGCCTCCAACTCGGGAGTTCATTAGGACGCCTATAAATACAAGGGGTGGGCGACGGGGCTAGGTTAAATCCACGCCATTTGGCAACCGCCGCCGCTCCCACGCCCGCGCCCTGTTGCACCTCGCGGACCTAGCAGTCCGGAGGCGTGACGCTTCCTCCCCGTACGTGTGGATACCTCGGAGGTGCTGCATCTGGAGCACAAGGACGAACCGCACGAGAGGGACGGACGGACGGACGACCTCGCAACTGCACGGCACTGCTGCGACGCGTGCGACTACATCGAGTCGCTTCCGCTGCACCTGCGCGTCTAGTGGTAATCCCATGATCTATAACTAGCAGTAGCTCCTGGTTTATGGGGTCAAAAATTTTGTTTTCTGGCTAGCGTAGCTTCCGCATAACCCAACAGTGGTATCAGAGCCGTTGCTGCCTCGTTATAGATTTGGGTGAGTGCATATGTTGATATGCACGGTTGTGAGTCTCCGACCTTGATTCGTGATCTTGCTATGATTGGTATTGTAACGATCTACTCGTACCGGTCGGAATTCCGCCATCCGAGTTAAGTGATACACGTAAATCCAATCATGGCGAGATGGAGATCAATTGGATTGATAGAATCGAACCTAAGTCAAGTGCCGAGCGCATATGATGCGCGGCGGTGGTAGATTGGATCTACTGCCGGGCGCCGGGGTGCGAAAAGAGTGCTGTTCGGTAAAACGGCCATAACTTTTGCATACGACCTCGGATCGAGACGATCTCTAAACGAAAATTGTAGAGAAAAAAAAATTTTACATCCGTTTCTCCCCCGCTTCGCTGGGTTTGCTGAAATTAGATTTCCAAAAAAAGGCCGGGAAGATGGTGTTTTCGGCGGTTTAAGATTAGACGTCGGAATCGGTTAACTCTGTTTTGCAGGAATTCATGACTGGTATAGCCCTTATGTGTATGTGATGCATGTATGTAATTGATTCATGGCTTGCATGTCGTGAGTATGACAATATGGCTGGAGCCACATAGATATTGTCAATTTGATGTAATGGCCTGCGTGCCAAACTGTGATGATCCTATCCGCGACTATGTAATTTTACTTAACTGCCTTGCGTTAGTGATAGCTAGTCTTGGTGGATTCATCACTGAAGGATGGCATACATTGATCATGGAGATGGAGATCATCATGATGAACAGATTGATGGAGATGGAGATCCCCAAAGGAACAATGGGCTATACCAAGTCATATCTGTGTTAATGCCGTTCTTACTATGTTCTACTTTCATATGCGATGATGTTTTGTCTACATGCGCGCGGTAGTGAAGTAGAACGATCCCTCAGCAATATTCAAGTTAAATGCTCCCCAAACCTAGCACTGTCATGTGTCTTGGACAATCGGTGGTAGGTCTATGAAATTAGGGTGCCACTGATTTTCCTTGACTAGGCAGGTTCGTATCGGATACTTACTGCAAAAGGGTTTGGTTACTTGAACAAGGTCATCCTAACGGTTAGGGACCTTGGAGCATAAGGAGTTGGGCTTCACAGCATAGAGATGCTGCCCAACAACAAGAGTCATATGAGATATGATTAGCAAAGAGTTGCTTACCGATCTACCATGTCTTCTAGCGGTGATGCTAAAGCTCACTAGTAGACTTGTTAGTTGTGGGTCTTGAATCACTAAGTTTCAATAGAGGGATATTGATTTTAGTGGGAGTAGATTCTATTAAGAGTTTAATATTATTTACTCTGTCATGGATACATTGTCTTAGTATTTTGCATTACTTTTGTTGTAGACAAATGGCGCCTGCAAACCAGTCATTTACTTTGCGTTCAATTCTTGAGAAAGACAAGTTGAATGGAACAAACTATGCGGATTGGATCCGCAACCTGAGAATTGTTCTCAGGGCTGAGAAAAAGGAAGAAATTCTAGACACCCCATTACCAGATGAGCCAGCTGATAATGCACCTGCTGCTGAGAAAAACGCTTACAAGAGAGCATGTGATGCTGATCTTGAAGTGAGTTGCCTTATGCTTGCTTGTATGGAACCTGATCTGCAGATGCAGTTTGATAACAATCATGCAGCGTATGATATGATCATAGCGCTAAATGATATGTTCCAGACTCAAGCCAGGACTGAAAGGTTCAATGTCTCTAAGGCTTTTGCTGAAACCAAGCTAGCAGAGGGCGCAGCAGTTGGGCCACATGTAATCAAGATGGTTGGTCACACACAGAGGTTGGAGAAGCTAGGCTTCCCAATTGGCCAAGAGTTGGCCACTGATTTTATTCTTGCATCTCTTCCACCCAGCTATGGAAACTTCATCTCGAACTACCATATGCATGGGGCGGAGAGGGGCTTGAATGAATTGTGTGGCATGCTTAAAACAGCAGAGGCTGACATCAAGAAAGGAGCTGGAAGCAGCCATGTGATGGCGGTCCAAAACAGGCCTAACTTCAAGAGGAAGGGCAATTCTTGGAAGAAGAAAAAGGGCAAGGCTAAGGATGAGATCTCTAAGCCAAACCCACCTGCGCCCAAGGCTGGTCCAGATCCTAAAGATGAGTGCTTTCACTGTAAGGGGACAGGTCACTGGAAGAGGAACTGCAAGTTGTACTTGGAATCCGTGAAGGATCGGAAGAGTAAAGGTACTCTTGCAGCTTGTACACTTGTTGTTTATATTACGGACATTTTCCTCGCTGATTCTTATATCAACTCTTGGGTATTTGATACCGGATCGGTTGCTCATATTTGCAATACGATGCAGGGAATGATAAGAAGTAGAAGCGTGGGAAAAGGAGAAGTTGATTTCCGCGTGGGCAATAATGCAAGAGTTGCTGCGTTGAACGTCGGGACGATGCAACTCCACCTACCGTCAGGATTTATTATGGAATTGAATAATTGTTATTTTGTTCCTAGCTTAAGTCGAAACATTGTGTCACCTTCATGTTTGATGAAGGATGGTTATTCTTTTGCGAGTAAAGACAATGGTTGTGTTATCTCTAAGAACGACATGTTTGTGGCTTTCGCATCCATTGTGAATGGGTTATTTATTTTAAATCTTGATGATGCACCTGTCTGTAATATTAATGCTAAAAGGCCTCGGCTTAATGAGTTAAGTCCTACTTATATGTGGCATTGTCGTTTAGGTCATATAAGTGAGAATCGCATGAAGAAGCTCCATTCTGATGGGCTTTTAACCTCGTTTGATTTTGAATCATACGAGACATGTGAGGCTTGCTTGCTGGGAAAGATGACTAAGGCGCCTTTTATAGGTTTTCCTGAGAGGGCGTCTAACTTATTGGAACTTATACATACTGATGTATGTGGACCAATGAGTAGACAGCTAGAGGCGGATTCCAATACTTCATAACGTTTACTGATGACTTTAGTAGATATGGCTATGTCTACTTAATGAAACATAAATCTGAGACATTTGAAAAGTTCAAAGAATTTCAGAATGAAGTAGAGAATCAACGTGGCAAGAAAATTAAGGCCTTGCGATCTGATCGTGGAGGCGAATATTTGAGCCACGAGTTTAGCAATCATCTAAAGAGTTGCGGAATTGTTCCACAGCTTACGCCACCTGGAACGCCTCAGAGAAACGGCGTGTCCGAGCGACGTAATCGGACTTTGTTAGACATGGTTCGGTCAATGATGAGCCAGTCGGACCTACCTTTATCATTTTGGGGATACGCTCTAGAAACAGCAGCTTTCACATTAAATAGGGTACCGTCTAAGTCCGTAGTTAAGACACCATATGAGATGTGGACTGGTAAGACTCCCAGTTTGTCTTTTCTGAAAATTTGGGGTTGTGAAGTTTATGTCAAAAGACTTATGTCAGATAAACTAACACCCAAATCGGACAAGTGTTTTTTCGTGGGATACCCGAAGGAAACTTTAGGGTATTATGTCTACAACCAATCAGAGGGCAAAGTGTTTGTTGCTCGAAACGGTGTTTTCTTAGAGAAAGAGTTTCTCAAAAGAGAGAAAAGTGGACGGAAGGTGTATCTTGAAGAAGTTCAAGATGAGCCAATAGGAAAGGACTCTACGAGTGATGCTAATGTAGCAGAACAAGTTGAGTTACCCGTGGCAACAGAAACACCGCCGCAACCACGAAGGTCAGCAAGAATCCGTGAGTTGCGTGGAGATTTGTTATTGTTAGACAATAACGAACCTGCGACTTATGCGGAAGCAATGATGGACCCAGATTCCGAGAAATGGCAAAGTGCCATGAGATCCGAGATAGATTCCATGGGAGACAATCAAGTTTGGAACTTGGTTGACCCGCCTGATGGGGTTAGACCCATAGAGTGCAAATGGATCTATAAAAAGAAAAAGGATATGGATGGAAATGTTCACGTCTATAAAGCTCGACTTGTTGCAAAAGGTTTTCGACAAGTTCAAGGAATTGACTACGACGAGACATTCTCGCCAGTAGCGATGCTTAAATCTATCCGGAACATTCTAGCAATAGCTGCTTATTTCGATTATGAGATATGGCAGATGGATGTTAAAACAGCCTTTCTAAATGGAAATTTGGAAGAGGACGTGTATATGATACAGCCCGAAGGTTTTGTTGATCCAAAGAATGCTGGAAAAATATGCAAGCTTAAGAAATCCATTTATGGGTTAAAGCAAGCATCTCGGAGTTGGAACATTCGTTTTGATGAAGTGGTCAAAGGGTTTGGCTTCCGTCAGAATGAAGAAGAACCTTGTGTTTACAAGAAGGAAAGTGGGAGTGCTGTTGTATTTCTAATCTTATATGTGGATGACATATTATTGATTGGAAATGATATTCCAATGTTGCAATCTGTAAAGACTTCACTGAATAATAGTTTTTCTATGAAGGATTTAGGAGAAGCGACATATATTCTAGGCATAAGGATCTATAGAGATAGATCTAAGAGGCTTATAGGATTAAGCCAAGATACGTACATTGACAAGGTGTTGAAACGGTTCAACATGGAACAGTCCAAGAAAGGGTTCTTGCCTATGTCACATGGCATGCGTTTTAGCGAGAAACAGTGTCCTTCAACAGCTGATGAGCGAAATCGCATGAGCAAGGTTCCATATGCTTCGGCAGTTGGTTCCATCATGTACTCCATGATATGTACTCGCCCAGACGTCTCATATGCTCTAAGTGTTGCGAGCAGGTACCAAGCCAATCCTGGTGAGAGTCACTGGACACTTGTTAAAAACATTCTTAAGTACTTAAGAAGGACTAAGGATGTGTTCCTAATCTATGGAGGTGAGGAGGAGCTCGTTGTAAATGGTTACACCGATGCCAGCTTCCAAACTGACACGGATGATTCACAGTCTCAATCAAGTTTTGTGCTCACAATAAATGGTGGTGCTGTAAGTTGGAAAAGTTCCAAGCAGGAAACGGTGACCGATTCTACAGCAGAAGCTGAGTACATTGCAGCTTCTGGAGCTGCAAAGGAAGGTGTTTGGATGAGGAGGTTCCTCATTGAACTTGGTGTGTTTCCAAATGCGTCTAGCCCCATGAATCTACATTGTGATAACAATGGGGCAATAGCGCAGGCTAAGGAGCCAAGGAATCACCAAAAGAACAAACATGTACTGCGGAAATTTCATCTCATTCGAGAATTCGTTGGACGAGGTGAGATCAAGATGTGCAATATACACACGGATTTGAATATTGCAGATCCTTTGACAAAGGCTCTTCCACAGCCTAAGCATGAGGCGCACGTGAGGTCTATGCGTATTAGATATCCGAGAGATTAACTCTAGTGCAAGTGGGAGACTGTTGGGAATATGCCCCAGAGGTACTCATAGAGATGATGATATTATGATTGTATCCATGATATATTATGAGTTCATTGAATATCCATTAAAGACAACTTGTATCGATTGACAATTATGTGAATTGTTTGTGAAACTCTTTTACTTGTATGGTTATTCTAAAGTTGTCCCTGATCGAAATTTGTGTGAGGACACACATGAATATTAGATCAGCACATGTATTAGTTGATGACTATGTTTCACAAGTCATAGACATGGAGATGTCAAACTAATAATGTGGGCACATGTGTGACATGGAGCTGGACTGACCCAACATGAGAAATTGTAATTATCTCTATTCACATCATGTACGTTATGTCCTTAGACCTGAGATTGTTGTATGTATTCAAGATGTGAAACGACCTACTCAGGGACTATCAAATGCTACTCCGTAACAGGGTAGTTATAAAGGTGGTTTTCGGGTTTGTCGGGAAACATGCTTTGAGACATAAACAATCAAGAAGGAATTTGCTCCTCTCTATGTGAGAGAGATATCATTGGATCACTCTAATGATTAGATCAAGAAATGCATGGCCGTGCTTGGGTTAAGTGTTAACCTAAGAGTTAATCCAAATATCGTGAGGTAAGGGAATAACAAGTATGTGGTTTGTGGTGGTTCGTCTGATATGATCTTTGCGTATGCATAGGAGTTGACACACCTTGCTAGAGGCCGCTGTCAACTATTGGTCGAGAAGGAGTACTCGGGCCATGTCTATGCGTACGTGAACCCATAGGGTTGCACGCTTAAGGGGCTGAAAACCTAATTTGGGTTGGACCCGAATTAGACAAGGTTTAGGGTCACTAATTGTGGGTGCCATGGGCCCCGGGTACCTCATGACAAGCATATGGGCCACTCAGATAGAGGATGGGCCTAGCCTTGTAATTAGAGATATAGCTAAATTCGGCAGACTTCGCCTTGTATAGAAAGGAATATACAGTCCTAGTCGGGTGCGTTATATCTCTAAGGGGAGATCTCCTAGTCATAATCCGATGGGGACACTCTTACCTTGTAACCCGGTCCCCCAGTATATAAGGGGAGGCAGGGCGCCCCATGAGGGCAGAAGAGCTCATAGAAGCACACGGCCATACAGTTCATCAGAACTACCACCGTATATCCTCAAAGGAATACATACAAACTGGACGTAGGGTATTACCTCACATCGAGGGCCTGAACCAGTATAAAATTTCCTTGTGTTCCTTTGCAATCCACCGAGTTTCCATCCGCCGAGTAGCCCCATATATTTATTGCCGGTGTAAAACATCGACAGTTGGCGCGCCAGGTAGGGGCTTCGGCGCGATCTACATCTACAAGCTCGATGGATCCAGCAACTGAAGTCGACGGCGGCAAACTCCCCCCCGGAGATACAATCGCATTCAGAAGCCTTGACTTCGTCGCCGACCAGATTGGCAATCTCACCCCGGCCGACACGGACCTGATCCAACCGGCCGAGGAACCAGCTGACCCCGCGCCAGTCGGCCCACACGACGCTGCGGCAATCTTCGATGACATGCTGCGGCGATCTCCAATACGCCCGAGTCCAGGGACAACTCTTCCTTTCAGTGTTCGACTCGGACTCGGTTCTGAGCCGGCCGAGATCGGGCCGAGAAGGGAAGAGATCGTCAACTTCCCGTTCGGACTCAGCGACGCCGCGGATATCTACAATCTACATCTGACGCGGCAAACCCGATCCCCTGGAGTTCGACTCGGATACGGCTCCGAGCCGCTCGAGATCGGATCTAGGGAGGTCGGAGTTGTAATCACCCCCATCAACTATTCCGACTACGACTCTCAGTCGGACTACGACTCCCAGTCGGATTCCGACTCCAAGTCGGATACCAGCTCGGCAAGCTTCACTCCGCCGCGAGAAATTTTCATGGCATCCAGAGGCTCTACTCCTATTCAGAATCATGCCGACGACACGAGCCACAAGAGGAGGAGGCCTGCCGACTGCAAGAACAACAGGAGGAAGAAGCAAGACGCCTGCACGCCCGCAACGACGATCTACGCAAGGCTGAGCAAACCGCTCAGCAGCAAATCCTCCAAACCCGAGTCGGCGACCACGATGTCTTCGTTACTCCCCAACAGAACATCGTGGCCGCTGCAACCCTACTGACACAGTCCAGCTTGGCCTGATCATCAGGCCACCCCGACGATCGCAAGGATAAAAGCCATGCTTACCGCTGCTGCATGTCAGCAGCACCAACAGTCGGAGATACCCTCATACCGACCAACCGGTCGGCATCCCCAATGGCAGTCTCGTCTACCTCAAAGCGACGCGAGTGGCCGGCTCTAGTCAGCTGCACACGGAGTCACGCCAAACGTCATTCGGCAACCCAAACAACAACCGGCAACGTCGAAGTGACCGTCGGGACAACCGGGATCTCCGAGGCCAACTATGGCGTGATCTTCGGCAGGACACCATGCTCGGCGCCGCGAACGAGAGGAGATGAGCAACGCAACTGGAAGACGAGAACGAGCGCTTGGCCTCCACCACGAGCGGTTTCGCCGCCGTAGTCGGGTCGGAGTCCTCATGAAACGAAGCATACCGGCCTTCACCCGGAGCTACAACAGGTCGACTGGCCGTCGAGTTTCAAGCCTACAAGCATCGACAAATACGATGCAAGACCAATCCCGAGTCCTGGCTCACGGTCTACACTCTGGCGATCCGAGCAGCTGGGGGAAATCACAAAGTCATGGCTAACTACCTCCCAGTTGCTCTAGCCGACTCAGCGAGGACATGGCTAACAGGGACTCCCAAAGCGATCAATTGGCTCTTGGGGAGAACTCCGGGAACGGTTCATCACCAACTTCCAGGGAACATACGAGAGGCCATCTTCCGAGTACGACCTATATCAGTTGCGCAAAGGAAGAACGAGTCTCTTCGTGACTTCATCAAGAGGTTTTCTGAGAGGAGGAACTCAATCCCGAAGATCAAGGACGAGTCATCATCGCCGCCTTTCAAAAGGAGTCAGAGACACCTCGTTCATCGACAATTCACGCGGAAGCCTCCCAACTCTATCAAGGCCCTATTCGACATGGCAAACAAGTATGCCGACTCGGCCCACGCTGTTGCCGAGGCCCTCGATGATAACAAGTCACCCTGAAGAAGAAGCGGGACGACACCGACGACGCGGTCCCAACTAAAGCTGGGAATCGCAAACGCAAGTCAGACGGCTCCATTGTGGCAGTCGGTCACGACCGCCTTCGACCTTCAACAACTGAGGATTATCAGAACAACAAGTGACATGCTCGGGGGCTCACAAGCTCAAACACGAGGATGGCATCCCCACTCCCAAATACTGAACAGCTAAGTCGCTTTCTGATAAACATCTCCTCACTCGGCCTTGCTAGTGCCACAGCCGCTTACACCTAATAGGTGTATAAGCTGCGCATTTACTTTTTTCAGTTTTTGCTCTTAAATGATTACAAAAGTACTCGAGTAGCATAAATCTCGATCCGTGAAACTCTGCTCCATGTAAGACGAACTCAAGTCACCCAAAACGCGTGCCTGGGAAAGAGCCATGAGCCAACTCCCGACGCTAGGGGGCTATGACTAGTCGGGCAGAGTGCTTAAACGTAAGGGGTCAACTACTCGAGGAAATTAATATCAAAAAGAGGAAGAACACGTATTTACATACATTGTAAAATACATTTATTCGGTGATTTATTTTCATCATCAGATGCTACTCATCCGATATTTTTATATTGCAGGCCCAGCTCCGGATATGCGTGACAGAACTCAGGGCTTCGAGCCTATCTCCTACGCTCGGGGGCTGGACAAGTCTGCCGAAATACACTCGGGATGCTTCATGAGGGCTACTTACCGAGTGCTTGCGCTAGTCGGGACGTCATCTTCCCCGACTACGCTCCATGGGAGCTAACAATCGGCCCCCGGCGCCAGTCGGGGCTGTGTACCACTCGGCTAAGTAGGGTACGCCCCATGAGGGTCGCCAGCCGAATCCTACGCTAATGCTAGGTTCGGGTACCTTATTTGGCCGCAACTCTGTCAGGTTGGGTACGCCCCATGAGGGTCGCCAGCCGAATCCTATGCTAATGCAAGGTTCGGGTGCCTAGCTTGGCTAAACTCTGTTGGATAGGGTACGCCCCATGAGGGTCACCAGCCGAACCCTCTGCTAATGCAAGGTTCGGGTACCTTGTTCGGCTTTTCCCAAGTCAGAGAAGACTTACATCGTCAAAGCGCATCCGGAGTTCTCATGCACTGCGTCACACCTGAGGAGGGCAAGCAGATCCTGCAACATACCTACTCGGGTACATGTGGCAACCAGTTTGCATCCAGAACGTAAGTCGGAAAGGCTTGCGAATAAGGATTTCTCTGGCTGACTGCGGTTACCAACACCAAAAAACTCATCCTGACATGCGATGGATGATACTTCCCTAGAGCTATGCTGGGTAGGTTGGTTCAGGCCGACTTACTTGGTAATAGCCACCAAGACATGAGTTCCTACAGTAGCATGCTCCATGTGGGCCGCCCGCAGGCTGAGTTGAAATTATAGCGCTGGTGCTACCCACAGGAACCGATGAGGTAAACAGATATGCTTCATGAGAGCCTTATTGCTAAACATATATGTTTGGGTATCTGTCTTATCCACCAGGTCTCGAGGATACATCCTTACAGGGATCACAAGCTAGTCTTCATTAAAATTGGAGATGCAGGTATCTCTCTCGAGTACACCTAACCACGTAATGGATTTATTTTTCATACAGTGGTATTCGGCCTACATGCGTGGCCACCAGTTGCCATGAGCAGCATCATTCCCGCTGACATGACGCGGATGAGTCTAACTTTCGAGTAGTACACTACTCGGGAGAGACTATAAAATTCTCATTCCCGCTGACATGACGCGGATGAGTCTAACTTTCGAGTAGTACACTACTTGGGAGAGACTATAAAATTCTCATTCCCGCTGACATGACACGGATGAGTCTAACCTTCGAGTAGTGCACTACTCGGGAAAGACTATAAACAATCTTCCAGCTGACGAGCTGAAGAGTCTAACTTCCGAATGGGACGCCACTCGGGAAAGACTATAAACCCTTTTCCAGCTGACATGAAGCTGACGAGTCTAATTTTTGAGTAATATATTACTTGGGAGAGACTATAAATAATCATCCCGGCTGACATGACGCCGACGAGTCTGATTTTCGAGTAGTATACTACTCGGGAAAGACTATAAACCCTTCTTTCCAGCTGACATGACGCTGAAGAGTCTCATATACGAGTAGCATCCTACCCGGCAAGACTATAGACACACATTCCGACTGACATGAAGTCGAAGAGTCCTATATACAAGTAGTTCCCTACTCGGCAAGACTATAAATCATATTCCGGTTGACATGATACCGAAGAGTCTCATGTACCAGTAGTAATCTACTCGGGAAAGACTACAAGGTTAAAGATCTTTGACTTCATGTTTAATTGTTTTCACAATTAAGCATAAAGTCGGGGGCTACACCTAATAGGTGCGCCTATTCGGCGCACACTATTCCAACATCTACATCGAGCCCTTCATAGCCTCGCTGCCAGCTGACATGAAGCAGGACTCGGGAGAAGCAGCACTCAGACAAAGAGCACTCGGGAGCAATGCACTCGGGAAGACTTCACCATGGAGGATGAGCACTTGGCATCAGCTGTGACTCAACTATGAAGGTCTCGGGGGCTACTGTGGGTGCCATGGGCCCCGGGTACCTCATGACAAGCATATGGGCCACTCGGATAGAGGATGGGCCTAGCCTTGTAATTAGAGATATAGCTAAATTCGGCAGACTTCGCCTTGTATAGAAAGAAATATACAGTCCTAGTCGGGTGCGTTATATCTCTAAGGGGAGATCTCCTAGTCATAATCCGATGGGGACTCTTACCTTGTAACCCGGTCCCCCAGTATATAAGGGGAGGCAGGGCGCCCCATGAGGGCAGAAGAGCTCATAGAAGCACACGGCCATACAGTTCATCAGAACTACCACCGTATATCCTCAAAGGAATACATACAAACTGGACGTAGGGTATTACCTCACATCGAGGGCCTGAACCAGTATAAAATTTCCTTGTGTTCCTTTGCAATCCACCGAGTTTCCATCCACCGAGTAGCCCCATATATTTATTGCCGGTGTAAAACATCGACACTAATGGGCCTCCAACTCGGGAGTTCATTAGGACGCCTATAAAAACAAGGGATGGGCGACGGGGCTAGGTGAATCCACACCATTTGGCAGCCGCCGTCGCTCCCACGCCCGCACCCTGTTGCACCTCGCGGACCTAGCAGTCCGGAGGCATGACGTTTCCTCCCCGTACGTGTGGATACCTCGGAGGTGCTGCATCTGGAGCACAAGGACAAACCGCACGAGAGGGACGGACGGACGGATGACCTCGCAACTGCACGGCACTGCTGTGACGCGTACGACTACATCGAGTCACTTCCGCTGCACCTGCGCGTCTAGTGGTAATCCCGTGATCTATAACTAGCAGTAGTTCCTGGTTTATCGGATAGAAAATTTTGTTTTCTGGCTAGCGTAGCATCCGTATAACCCTTCAAGTTATCCAGCACCACTTCAAGCAAGGCCACAGCCACCAGCCCCTCGTGTCCCTCAGCCACCACCTCGCCCGGCTGCACAACAAGCTACCGACTTCAGGCCGGTAGACTGCTACAATTGTGGAGAGTACGGGCATTACTCCAATCGGTGCCCGAAGAAGGTACCCGGTCCAGTTCAGCTTGCACCTCCCCGTGCTCCAGCCGGACCAGCAGCGCGTGGGAGAGGCCGTGGAGCACCACCTGCCCGCAACCCAGCCCCCAAGCCTGCTCAAAACCTTGGGAGGGGCAGGGTTAATCATGTGACCGCCGAGGAAGCTCAGGATGCGCCTGATGTGGTGCTTGGTATGTTTCTCGTGAACTCAACCCCTGCAATGGTTTTATTTGATTCTGGAGCTTCACATTCTTTCATATCCAAGAGTTTTGCTGCAAATCATCAAATGAAAGTTGACACCCTAGTTAACCCAATGATAGTACAATCCCCTGGGTCAAAGTTGACAACAAAACTAGTTTGCACCGACGTGACCATTGCTATCAATGGTAATAAGTTTTTGGCAAATCTGATTGTGCTTGGGACACAAGGTTTAGATGTGATACTTGGGATGGATTGGCTCTCCAAGCACAAGGGTTTGATCAACTGTGAGAGTAGGTCCATCACACTCACAAACACAGCCGGGGATCGGGTAGAGTTTGTCTCTAATAGAACTGTACCCTCTCATTCTCTTCTCAGCAGCCTTGTTAGTAGGGAAATAAGCCAGGTTCTGGTAGTTTGTGAGTACCCTGACCTCTTTCCAGATGAGTTACCCGGTATGGCACCTGACAGAGACATGGAGTTCGTGATAGAGCTGCTGCCTGGAACAGCCCCGATATCCAAACGGCCCTACCGGATGCCACCTAATGAGCTAGCTGAACTGAAAGAACTTAGAGAGCAGCTGAACAAAGGATTCATTCGGCCAAGCACATCACCATGGGGATCTCCCGTGCTGTTCGTGGAGAAGAAGGATCACACTCTCAGGATGTGCGTCAACTACCGATCGTTGAATGAAGTCACCATCAAAAATAAATACCCGCTGCCCCGTATTGATGATCTTTTTGATCAAATGAGTGGGGCACGTGTATTCTCAAAGATTGACTTGAGACTAGGCTACTTTCAGCTGAAAATCAGACCCGATGATATCCCGAAGACAGCCTTCACCACGCGTTACGGTTTGTATGAGTACACCGTAATGTCCTTTGGACTAACCAATGCCCCGGCAAGCTTCATGAACTTGATGAATAAGATTTTTATGGAGTACTTAGATCAGTTTGTAGTAGTCTTTATTGATGACATCCTCATCTATTCGAAGAGTGAAGAAGAGCATGAAAGGCACCTACGACTAGTTTTGGATAAACTCCGAGAGCACCAATTATATGCAAAATTTAGCAAGTGTGAGTTCTGGTTGGAGGAGGTTGGATTCCTTGGTCATGTGCTATCCGAGGGTGGAGTAGCCGTTGACCCAAGCAAGGTCCAAGAGGTGTTGAATTGGAATCAACCCCAGAATGTTTCGGACATAAAACGCTTTCTTGGATTGGCTGGCTACTACCGCCGGTTCATTGAAAGCTTTTCAAAGATTGCTAGACCAATGACTCAGCTGTTGAAGAAGGAAAAGAGGTTTGAATGGACTAAGGAATGTGAAGAAAGCTTCCAAGAATTAAAGAAAAGACTAACCACAGCACCCGTGTTGGTTTTACCGGACGTTGGTAAGAACTTCGATGTGTATTGTGACGCATCTCGGTTAGGTCTTGGCTGCGTGTTGATGCAAGAAGGGAAGGTAGTAGCCTATGCATCACGGCAATTGAGGCCACATGAACAGAACTACCCTACGCATGACTTAGAGCTAGCGGCTGTTGTGCATGCCTTGAAGATTTGGCGGCATTACTTGATCGGTAATCGCTGCGAGATATACTCAGATCACAAGACCCTGAAGTATATATTCACACAAGCGGATCTGAACTTGAGGCAAAGGAGATGGCTCGAGTTAATCAAGGACTATGACCTAGGCATAAATTATCACCCAGGGAAGGCCAACGTGGTTGCAGACGCGCTGAGTCGGAAAGCTCATTGCAATAATCTCACACTAAGCAATGGACAACCTGAGTTGTATAAGGAATTTCAACACCTCAACCTGGAATTGGTGGAGTATGGTTGTGTTGCAGCCGTGGAAGCAAAGTCGACGTTAGAAGACCAAATTCTTGCAGCCCAAGCTGAAGACAAGGAAGTCCAAGAAATTAAGCGCAGCATAGAGAAAGCAGAAACCTCAGATTACAACATGGATGAAAATGGAGTGGTTCGGCGTGGACAGCGAATATACATCCCCAAAGATGAAAAGGTCAAGAACCTGATTCTGAAAGAGGCCCATGAGACATCGTACTCAATTCATCCCGGTAGTACCAAGATGTATCAAGATTTAAGGAAGGATTTTTGGTGGGCAAGCATGAAGCGTGATGTAGCTGAATACGTGGCGCTCTGTGATGTGTGTCAGCGAGTGAAGGCTGAGCACCAAAGGCCAGCCGGCCTACTACAGGCATTACAAATCCCGGAATGGAAATGGGACGAAGTTGGAATGGATTTCATCTCGTTTGCCAAGGTCCCAGCGAGGCAATGATTCAATATGGGTTGTAGTGGATCGGTTGACAAAAGTAGCACACTTTATACCAGTGAAGACCACTGACAAAGGAACCAAGCTAGCTGAATTGTTTTTCTCTCGGGTTGTTTACTTGCATGGTGTGCCAAAACGGATAGTTTCGGACAGAGGTGCCCAGTTCATCTCACATTTTTGGAAACGGTTGCAGCAATCAATGGGAACCAACCTAGCTTTTAGCACCGCATATCACCTGCAAACTGGAGGACAAACCGAGAGGGTGAACCAAATTCTAGAGGACATGTTAAGAGCGTGTGTGCTGTCCCATGGACCAAGCTGGGAAAATTGCTTGCCATATGCTGAGTTTTCTTACAACAACAGCTACCAAGCAAGCCTACAAATGTCACCATTCGAGGCTCTCTATGGGAGGAAGTGTAGAACACCTCTAAGCTGGTCACAAGTTGGTGAGAGACACGTTTTTGGCCCAGCTTCGATCAATGAAGCGGAAGAGCAAGTTCGGTTGATTAGAGCAAGATTGAAGGAAGCCCAATCAAGACAAAAGAGCTATGCTAACCAAAGGAGACGTGAGCTGAAGTTCAGACCTAATGACTTCGTATACCTCAAAGTGACGCCACTCCGAGGTACCCACAGGTTTCAAGTCAAGGGAAAATTAGCACCACGGTACGTTGGACCGTATAGGGTGATTGCAAGAGTAGGAGAAGTGGCCTATAGATTGGACCTGCCACCTGAGCTGTCCGAAGTGCACAATGTCTTCCATGTATCACAGTTAAAGAAGTGCCTCAGAGTGCCCATGGATGATCAAAGAAGTTGATTGGAGACCAAACCAAGACCTTACCCAAGTCTACCCCTACATCACCACGTCACTTTTGGGTCCATAGAAAGCAAGAGATGGAGTTCTGCATGTTTTGGATTCGGATTCGGGCCTCCTAACAGCATCAACTTCAAACGGACATAGCCGCTGATCCAGAAGGACTCTCTGGGCCCATGAGTACTTGTTGGAAAGCTTATGGAATCTAATTTCAGATGCTTTCAGTCCCACGTCAAAATTCCTCCTAAGCTGTCCGGAATCGTCGAAACAAGACATATACCTCTTCCAGTCCGAGTCTATTTTGGACCTTGGGCCTTGTATTTGTGTCGTGGGCTAAACCCATAAGGAGTGTGCCCCTCATAGGTAAAATCCTAACCCTAGGACGTCCTAACTCATATATATTCAGTAGCCACCACCGTTTAGAGGCGGGTTGTAACAGCCCACTTTTGATCTTTGGTGCATAAAACCGTTTCCCCATCTGCATGCTCTTCATGTCATCTTTCATGCATGAAAAACCCAGCCTTGCCCCCAAGTTTCTTTCGGTTGGAAGCAAGCTGCCCCAATCGGACCATCCTCTTGGGGATTGGACGGTCTGAATCCTTCCCATCGGACCAGCCGCCTCCCGATCGGACCTTCCCGAGGTACCCACAGGTTTCAAGTCAAGGGAAAATTAGCACCACGGTACGTTGGACCGTATAGGGTGCTTGCAAGAGTAGGAGAAGTGGCCTATAGATTGGACCTGCCACCCGAGCTGTCCGAAGTGCACAATGTCTTCCATGTATCACAGTTAAAGAAGTGCCTCAGAGTGCCCACTGAGGTTGCGCCGGTAGGAAGCATCGAACTACAACAAGACCTCACGTACAAAGAGCACCCAATCCGCATAATAGAAGAAGCTGAGCGGCGGACAAGGAACAAGACAATCAAGATGTGCAAAGTACAGTGGAGTAACCACACAGTGGATGAGGCAACCTGGGAGCGTGAAGACCGTCTTCGAAGCGAGTTTCCCTACATCTTCACCGAGCCGGCCGAATCTCGGGGACGAGATTCATTTTAAGGGGGGTAGGTTTTGTAACAGCCCACTTTTGATCTTTGGTGCAAAAAACCGTTTCCCCATCTGCATGCTCTTCATGTCATCTTTCATGCATGAAAAACCCAGCCTTGCCCCCAAGTTTCTTTCGGTTGGAAGCAAGCTGCCCCAATCGGACCATCCTCTTGGGGATTGGACGGTCCGAATCCTTCCCATCGGACCAGACGTCTCCCGATCGGACCAGCCGCCTCCCGATCGGACCTTCGCCCGCGCCCGCGCTTGCTCGCGCCCGGGCTCTCTCTCGAGTCCGCGCCCTTTTCTCGTGCCCGGGGACTTGGCTCTCTCTCGAGTCCGTGCCCTTTCTCGCGAGCCCGCGCCCGCGCCCTCTCGCTCTAGAGCTCGCGCCCACGCCCTCTCTCTCGCAAGCCCGCGTCTGCCCACGCCCGCGCCCTCACGTCTGCCCGCGCCCTCACCTGCGCCCGCGCCTGTGCTCTCTCCCGAGCCCGCGCCCGCGCTCTCTCTCTCCCGAGCTCACGCCCACGCCCTCTCTCGCGAGCCCGTGCCAGTCAGCTGGCTTTTTATTCCGCCTATCTCTGTTATCATCGGCTTCTAGCCGATGCTCAAGTATGCGAATGCTATTGGCAATCGGCCGGTTTGCTTTTCGCTTATATGATCATCGGTTTGCTAGCCAATATATATTGGTGCTGTCGGCCATCGGCTACGAGGAGTCCATATCAGTCTGTATCGGCTGATTGGTTTTGGCATCAACACATGGTTGTTGGAGACAGTCCTCAAGTATGAATCCTTGATACGTGATGCTATCTTTTGTGCCCTGTCCTCCATCGTTCAAACGAGATCACGCAAGGATCTCTCCCCGCCCGTGCGGCTCGGCCAGGTGGCTTCCTCTGCGCGCCCCAGACCACGTGGGAGGGAGTGGCAGAGCCACCTTGGGACCTCGCGAGATGCCCCCGACAGCCTCAGCAGCGCCCTGCCCTGTCCCATCTGTCTGCTGCACGCTTGCCCGCGCGCACGCCATCGCGAGACCGTGGAGCAGAGCAGCGCCCCTCCCCTCTCCTCTCCTTCCCTGCCTTCCTTTTAACCAAGCCTATGTCCTCCTGCTTCCCCAGCTCGCCCTCTTTCTCACGCACCCAAGGACCCAGGCGATTGCCCCTTGGTTCGCTGAGATCGTGAGGTGCCGCCCACGGTGCCGGCGAGCACACTCCTTCCGTCTGGGAGCTCCGGTGAGTTTCACCTTGTCTCAGCTGTGTCACCATGTGTTCCTGCTGGACCTAACTCCGTTTTTGTCCTCGGCAAGCAGCAGGCACCACCGCAGCCCCATCGTGTTTTGCAACGCCGACCGGGTGCCTCCGTGATCTTGCGGCCGCTAAACTGCGCCCTGGTGAGTTAGCGCTGTCCTGGCTGTATCACCATCTTCCGTTCACTCTTTGAGCTCATCATAGCACTTGTCTACAGCCTCCATCACGAGCGACCCTGTTGCCAAGCCGACCACTGCCTCAATGTTGCACCCCACTGCCTGCACTCTTCGGTGAGCTCCTGTTTCTGCATGTGCTTTCTTTGTATTCCTAGGAGGCCACTAGTTCTCCCCACGTCCTTGGCTTGGCCTATCATGCCATTGTTTTGCCATCCACCCAAGCGTCACCACCGTGGCCATATGTGTGGATGAGGCTCAATCGGAGCATGGCCGCATGTTTTAGAACCCTACGACCTTGCATGCAGGACCCCTAGAGCTTCCCCACGCCCCTGCATCACTAGCCATGCACTAGAGCATGAGAGGACAGAGGTAGATAAGCCGTGCTTTAGCTTGGCTTTTCACCGAACACCTTAGGTGCGCTTGTGTTTGAGTGTGCGACAGCCACCCCATCAGCCCCAAGCAAGCCAGGTTGGCCCCACTAGCATTAGAACGAGATAAAACCACGAGTAGAGCAGCTGCTGTTGAATTCCCGATTTTGCCGGTTGCCGTTAACGTGCGAAGACGTGTAGTTTGCGCGTACGAAGACATCGTTTTTGGACCGAGGCGTTCGCCACTACCGAAGCCTTTCCATAGGTTCCACTTGTACATCCTGTGATCCCTAGGCCCTAGAAACCCTCCACGCCCCCAAATGCCTTAGATTAAAACTTCACGCCCGGTGGATTTCACGTGTTAGGCCGTTTTAGTGACGTGTGAGCGTGCGCGATTAATATCCTAGCGAGTTGGAGAATATCCACTTTTAGGAGTTGTCCTTAGGTTCACAGCAGCACACTTGTAGGTTTCGTACCATAAAAATGCCCCTAGAACCGAAAACGTCCCAAATAGACCACCCGTTAAGTCGGTAGAATGTTTTCAGCCGTTTCAGCAGTTCGGTCGAGCGAAAACGCTGTTTCTCAATTATTTTCGATTTTAGGACAGAGCAGACTTCGTTTAGCCGTATCTCCCTCATACGAACTCGGATTCAAGCGATTCTTTTTCCTAAATTCATCTAAAATCATGCACTTGCATATTCTGCAAAAATATTTGTACTTCCTGTTCTGTTAAATATTTTGCCGTTGTTTTCATTGCATTCGTTTGGTATTCTCGTAGAACACGACGTTGTTGACCCGGTTGTGGAAGGATCAGAAGAGTTCCAAGAAGTCCAGGAACAAGGCAAGCACCCCCTTGATCAATTGCTCCTATATTTCAAACTTACAAACTATATTGATTGCAAACTATTATGCATGCGATGTTTTACTAGAAAATGTGTGGGATTCTTGGGTAGTTAACCTCTTGTTGCATATGCCTTATCCTTGTTACTTGAGTATCATGAATTCCTTGTCACTTATGTTGCCACTGAAAATTTGGGTTCATGTGGTTGGGAAGATGTCAATAGGTATGCTTAGTTTCCTATTTAATCAATGCGGCTTGTTACTTGATTTTGGGATGTTGGGAAAATGAAGCGTTTGCGAAATTATGGAAATGAACAGTGGGTATTTTTCCCCTGTGCTCTTGGTGGAAAACAAAAACTGAAAACATGCTTTTGGACTTGGGCGAGTGGATGTAGTGTTCGGTGCCTTGTTGTGGTACCGATTAGGTGGTTGTCTCGCCCGGGTCACTAAGGACCGATTCTATGGTGTAGCTAGAACCAAGAAGCACAGTGCAAACCACATGTGGCTCTTATGGGGAGTTCCTAGCTTAGTATATTGTTGATACCTAGCAATAGACCCGCCGGTGGTAGTAGTAGGTCATTTTTGTTGACATTGGGATAGTGCGGGTTATGGTTTTTGTCCATAGCCCGAAGGTACCTTGATTATTGTTCAAGGGTGACCAGCACATTGTATGAGCCTTGGGGATTTTGGGAGGCCTCCCAACTCCCTAGGGATGGATCATAAGCGTGGGATATTGCTAGGTCAACGGTGGAAAGGCTTTGTCATTGATGGTGTGAGCCTCCTGTGTGGTAACTCATATTGTCCTTGTCATGTGGGTACAGTTGTACACACTCTCGAGAGTTAAAACTATTCGAATAGCCGTGTCCTCGGTTATGGACGACTTGGGAAATTCTCCACCGTAGTAGTTTTAATTTTTGGGAACTGTTTTGGGGAAAGATCTTGGTGCGAACGGGGAGTTCGCTGGGATGGTTGTGGCAGTGTGTTGCCACTGTTGGCTGGCATGGGCAGGGAGCCCATATGGTTGGAAACACTTGGGGGTTGATGCTTATATACTTGTTTGCTGTGCTAGCTTGATTTACAAAAATTTCGTTGCAAAACCGCAATGTTTTCGCTATGTATATTATGATTTATGCAAACTGCAGGACCTGAACCATTCCTTGTCTATCTTCTCATATTATGGAATACCATTGCAAACACTCTTGCGGAGTACGTATTGTACTCACACACGCTTGTGTGACTTCTTTTTTTTAGAGATGGTTGAGGAGGACCCGACAATCGGGTACTTCTATGCAGCGGGTTTTGGAGACGACGATGACGGTGCTTACTAGGGCTTACCGGTTGGTTGCCTGTGGGCGGGCAGAGGCATACTTGCTGGTTTTTGGTGCCTCTATTATCTTGTTTCCGTTGTTAAACTCTTTGTTAATTTGTTGTTCTATTTGGCCGGTCGGCCTCTATGTAATCGCTAAAGTCTAGACTCTTGTACGACTTATGTTTGGACTGCTGTGAGCTGAACCTGTGATGTATGGATTATGATGCCAATGTTGAATGTGTGTGCTAGCAATTGATCGTGGGACTAGCACGGTACACACATAGGGTTCGTGGTCAAACCCGGGTCCGACACGGGTTTTGCTTAGATTATTTTGCCATTGCAGTTTCGCCGTCTAGATTAGTTTGTAGAACCCCAACTTCGTGTGCTAAACATTCATCCACAATTCAGATTGTGTTCTTCCTTGTTCTTGTGAGTTTCTTCAATTGCTTGCAGGGATAAAACCTTTGTGTTGAGGTCGACTACATGGGAGCATGGTTGATAACAACTAGACGTGTGGGTGTAGCGGTTGCGAGGTGACAATCACTGATCAGAAGCCTCAAAACATGAACGTCTTCACGTCACCAAATCGAACCTATCGAAAGATCGGGCACCCAGCCGCATCAATAGCAATTGTCAAGCCTTTAGTGATATCCCATTAGTTATTCTACATTTTGCTAAGCATGGCTAAGCAAGGTCCTAGAATTATTCTAGCTAACCAGTACATAAAGCTAGCTAGTCACATTTGTCCCATAGGTACAATATCAGGTAATCAAGTCAAAGAGGCCATAGACAAGGGTTAGGGTTTCCCATTTCTGATGACATTCCAAAATAAAGGCAGAGTTGAACCAAAATATAGCTTTAAACATGGGAACAATATGATCAAAGGGTTCGAGGAATCTGTGTGACTTGCCTTGCTACTCTAGACAAGCTTTGGACTCTCCTCGAGAAACTGCGACTTTGAGGGGTTTGGGAAACAGAGGGCATTTTATCAAGGAATATTTGGGGAAGCCAGATCTCGGAATAATTCAGGAATCTGATAAAATTGGAAGTTATTTTGCAGAGATCAATAGATCGGAATATTCGAGGCATAATTGAACTTCCCAAAATATATGGATATTTTCGAGATGCGAAAAATTAGAGTATTTTCTCGGGAATTGGAAAAATGGAATATTCTGAGTATTGTAAATATCCCGGGATTAAGGAATTGACAAGAGTGTTTTATTGGGACTGGAATTTGGACAAATCTCAGATGATTGGAGATTTGGATTTGCTTCGACAGTAAAGGGATTTCGGAAAATACTAAACCCAGGAACTTCGGATTTGAGATTCCAAGGAGGCTTTATGTGGAGGCCATGTGCTCCGGGTACCTCATGACAAGCATATGGACCACTCGGACAGAGAATGGGCCTAGCCTTGTAATTAGAGATATGATAGAACTCGGTAGACTTAACCTTGTACGATAAGGAAAACACAGTCCTAGTCGGGCACGTTATATCTCTAGAAAGAGATCCCTTGGTCGTAATCTGATTAGGACTCCTACTTTGTAACCCTGTCCCCTAGTATATAAGGGGAGGCAGAGCGCCCCCTGAGGGCAGGAGAAGAAGATCAGGAGGTTCACAAGAATCACCATCATACATCCTCAAAGGAAATACACCACAACTGGACATAGGGTATTACCTCACATCGAGCGCCTGAACCAGTATAAACTCTTTGTATTCCTTTGCAATCCATCAAGTTTTTGTCCGGTGAGTAGCCCTATATATTTATTGCCGGTGTAAAACATCGACAGTTGGTGTTCCAGGTAGGGGCTTCGTCGAGATCATCTTCATCAAGCCTGATGGATCCAATCAAGGAAGTCGATAGCATCAACTTCTCCCCCGGGGAAACGATCACCTTCGGGAGCAGCGACTTCATCACCGACGAATTCGGCAACCTCACCCTATCGGACTCGGACCTGATCCGATCAGCCAGGGACCAAGCCAACTCCGCGCCAGTCGGCCCATGCAATGCTACGGCAACCCCCGTCGACTTGCTGCGGCAATCCTCAATATGCCTGGGTGTCGGGACAACTCTTCCTTTTGGTGTTTGACTCAGACTCGGCCTTGAGCCAGCCAAGATCGGGCTAAAAAGGGAAGAGATCGTCAATCTCCTGTTTGGACTCGGCAACGCCGCGGATATCTTCAATCAAGTTCCGATGTGGCAAACCCAATCCCCGGGAGTTCGACTCGGATACAGCCCAGAGCCGCTCAAGATCACATCTAGGGAGGTCGGAGTTGTAATCACCCCCCTCGACTATTCCAACTCTGGCTCTCAATCGGAATCCGACTCTGAGTCGGACAGCAGTTCGGCAAGCTTCTCGTTGCCACGTGAAGTCTTTATGATATCCAAAGGTTCAGCTCCCACTCAGGAAGCACGCCAACTACAGAGCAGCAAGAGGAGGAGGCTCGCCGACTGCGAGAACAACAAGAGGAAGAAGCAAGACATCTGCACGCCTGCAACGACGACCTGCGCAGGGCTAGGCGGACTGCTCAGCAACAAATCCTCCAAACCCGAGTTGGCGACCATGACATCTACATTACTCCTCAACAGAACATCGTGGCCGCTGCGACTCTACCGGATACACTCCAGTTCAGGCCTGATCACCAAGCCACCCCGACGATAGCAAGGATAAAAGCAATGATCACTGCTACTGCATGTCAACAGTATCAACAGTCGGGCGATACCCTCATACCGACCAATCGGTCGGCTTCTCCAACTGCGATCTCGTCTGCCTCAACACGACGCCGAGCGGCCGGCTCTAGTCGATTGCACACGGAGTCACGCCACACGTCACTCGGCAACCATAATAATGCCCGGCGGCCTCGACATCCAGACGACCGTCGGGACAACTGGGATCTCCGAGGCCGACTACGACGTGATCTTCGGTAGGACATCAACGCTCGATGCCGCAAACGAGAGGAAGACGAGCAACGCCGACTGGAAGACGAGAATGAGCGCTTCGGCCTCCACCACGAGTGGTTTCGCCGTCATAGGCGGAGTTGGAGTCCTCATGAAGATGAAGGTGTACCAGCCCTCACCCACGAGCTGCAACAAGTCGACTAGCCATCAGGTTTCAAGCCGACTAGAATTGAAAAATACGACGGGAAGACCAACCCCGAGTCCTGGCTCACGGTTTACACTCTAGCGATCAGAGCAACTGGAGGAGATCACAAAGCCATGGCTAACTACCTCCCAGTCGCTCTAGCCGACTCGACGACGACATGGCTAACAGGACTTCCTAAGCAATCAATCGGCTCCTAGGGAGAACTCCGGGAACGCTTCATCGCCAACTTCCAGGGAACATACAAGAGGCCATCTTCCGAGTATGACCTATATCAGTTGCATCAAAGGAAGAACGAGTCTCTTCGAGATTTCATCAAGAAGTTCTCTAAGAAGAAGAATTCAATCCCAATGATCAAGGACGAGGTCATCATCACTGCCTTTCGAAAAAGAGTCAAAGACACCTCGTTCATCACTAAATTCACTCGAAAGCCTCCCAACTCTGTCAAGGCTCTATTCAACATGGCAAATAAGTACGTTGACTTGGCTGACGCTATTGCCGAGGCCCTCGATGACAAAAAGGCACCCTGACAGAAGAAGCGGAAGGACATCGATGATGTGGCCCCGACTAAGGCTGGGAACCGCAACGCAAGTCGGACGACTTCATTGTGGTAGTCGGTCACAACTGTCTTCGACTTCCTACAACTGAAGATTATCAGAACAACAAGTGACATGCTCAGGGGCTCAAAAGCCCAAATGCAAGGATGGCATCCCCATTCCCAAATACCGAACAACTAAGTCACTTTCTGATAAATATTTCCTCACTTGGCCTTGCCAATGCTGCAGCCGCTTACACCAAATAGGTGTAGAAGCTGCACATTTTTTCTGTTTTTTCTCTTATTGGTTGCAAAAGTACTCGAGCAGCATAAATTCTGATCCATGAAACTTTGCTCCATGAAAGACGAACTCAAGTCACCCAAAACGCGTGTCTGGGAAAGAGCCATGAGCCAACTCCCGATGCTAGGGGGCTATGACTAGTCGGGTAGAGTGCTTAAACGTAAGGGGTCAACTACTCAGGGAAACTAATATCAATAAGGGGAGGAAAAAATATTTACATATATCGTAAAATACATAAATTTTATTCAGGTGATTGTTTTCATCATCAGATGCTACTCATCTGATATGTTTATAATGCAGGGCCAGTTTCGAATACGAGCCTATCTCCTATGCTCGGGGGCTGGACCAGTCTGCCAAGATACACTTGGAGTGTGATGCTTCAAGAATCACTTGGAATGCTCCATGAGGGCTACTAACCGAGTACTTGCGCCAGTCGGGATGTCATCTTCCCTGGCTACGCTCCATATGTGGGCTAGTAACCGACCTCCGGAGCCAGTCGGGGATCAGGTACCACTTGGCTGGGTAAGGTACACCCCATGAGGGTTGCCAGTTGAATCCTACGTGAATGCTAGGTTCAGGTACCTTATTCAGTCACAACTCTGCTGGGTGAGGTACACCCCATGAGCGTCGCCAGCCGAATCCTATGCTAATGTCAGGTTCGGGTACCTTATTCGGCCAATATAATCGACCTCCGGCGCCAGTCGGAGCTCATATGCCACTCTGCTAGGTAAGGTACACCCCATGAGGGTCGCCAGCTGAATCCTATGCTAATGCAAGGTTTGGGTACCTTATTTGGCCATAATTCTGCCAAGTTGGGTACGCCCCATGAGGGTCACCAGCTGAATCCTATGCTAATGCAAGGTTCGGGTACCTTATTTGGCCATAACTCTGTTGGATAGGGTACGCATCATGAGGGTCGCTAGCCGAATCCTATGCTAATGCAAGGTTTGGGTACCTTATTCGGCTTTACTGAAGTCAGAGAAGACCTGCGTTGTCAATGCGCATCCGGGGTTCTCATGCACTGCGTCACACTGGAGAAGGGCAAGCAGATCCTGCAGTATACCTACTCGGGCATCTGTGGCAACCATGCTGCATCCAGAACATAAGTTGAAAAGGCTTGCAAACAAGTATTCCTCTGGCTGATTGCAGTTACCGATGCTGAAATACTCATCCTGACATGCGAGGGATGCCAATTTTATAGGGCTGCGCTGGGTAGGTCGGTTTAGACTAGCTTATTCAGTAGTAGGCCAAAGATATGAGTTTCTATAGTAGCACACTCTATCTAGGCCACTCGCTGACTGTGTCAAAATCACAGTGCTGGTGCTACTCATAGAAACCGATCAAATAATCAGATATGCTTCATGCTAAGCCTACAGCCGAGTGTATACATTCGGGTATCTGCATTATTTACCAGGTATTGAGGATATATCCTTATAAGGATTACAAGTTGGTTTCCATTAAAATTGGGATGCAGGTATCTCTCAAGTACACCTGACCATATATTGGGTTAAAGTCCATAAAGTGGTACTCGGTCTACATGCTTGGCCAACAATTGCCATGAGCAAAAATAATTCTAGCTGACATGATGCTGAAGAGTCTAACTTCCGAGTGATATACTACTCGGGAAAGACTTAAAAATATTTTGGCTGACATGACACCGAAGAGTCTCATATACCAGTAGTACAATACTTGGGAAAGACTACAAGGTTAAAGTTCTTTGACATTATATTTAATTGTTTCACAATTAAGCACAAAGTCGGGGGGCTACACCTAATAGGTGCGCCTATTCGGTGCACACTATTCATACTTCTACATGGAGCCCTTCATAGCCTCGCTGCCAGCTGACATGAAGCAGGACGCGGGAGAAGAAGCACTCGGACAAAGAGTACTCAGGAGCAATGCACTCGGGAATTCTTCATCATGGAGGATAAGCACTCGGCATCAGCTGTGACTCAACTATGAAGGTCTCAGGGGCTGCTGTGAAGGCCATGGGCCCCGGATACCTCATGTCAAGCATATGGGCCACTTGGACAGAGGATGGGCCTAGCCTTGTAAGTAGAGATATGATAGAACTCGACAGACTTAACCTTGTACAAGAAGGAAAACACAGTCCTATTCGGGCACGTTATATCTCTGGAAGGAGATCCCTTGGTCGTAATCCGACTGGAACTCCTACTTTGTAACCCTGTCCCCCAGTATGTAAGGGGAGGCAGGGCGCCCCCTGAGGGCAAGAGAAGAAGATCAGGTGGTTCACAAGAATCACCATCATACATCCTCAAAGGAAATACATCACAACTGGACGTAGGGTATTACCTCACATCGAGGGCCTGAACCAGTATAAACTCTTTGTGTTCCTTTGCAATCCATCAAGTTTCGGTCCGGTGAGTAGCCCTATATATTTATTGCCGGTATAAAACATCGACACTTTAGGGTTCCAGGAGCAACACAAAACCCTAGAAGAAAAAGGGAGTCAGAGTTCGCAATGAACGGGGAGACTTCAAAGGACTGAATCAGGAACGACCCAAACAGGGAAAAAGAAAAGGAATTTATTTTATATTTAATTAATTTACTGAAGAGATCTTTATAGCATTAAAATTAATTCTGGAGCTCCAAAAAATCCGAGAAAATTTCAAAGAGTCTATTAAATCATGGGAAAATTACCGGAAGTAAAAGCCACCATGAAACATGAAGAGTTTAATGTTATGAATACTTAAACGCTTAAAATATTCTGACGGAACCCCAGGAATATAAAAGCATCCAAGCATTTATTTAAAAATGTCAACTTGGGATTTTTAATATTGGAAATTTCAAAATTTTATTCAAACATTTTCATAGACAAAATTTTCTAGTGTATTCTTGTATTTCCATTCACCCAAAAATAATTTTTAATTAGGTAGACCATACAATAGCTTCTGGACTTGAGGTCATCTTGGAGTCGACTAAAACTTCGCTGACGAAGTAGACTGGCCTCTGTATTTTTTGTATGTGCCCTGGCTCTGCCTGCTTGACTACAAGCACCATGCTGACTACCTGAGTAGTTGTCGCCAGATACAACATTAGTGGCTCCTGAGGCATAGGTGATGCCAACACTAGTGGTGATGTGAGAAACTTCTTGAAGTCCTCGAAGGCTTGCTGGGCTTAGGGTGTCTATTGAAAATTGTCCTCTTTCTTCAGCAGCTTGAAAAAGGGCATGCCCCATTCACCAAGTTGGGAGACAAATCGGCTGAGTGCTGCCATGCATCCTATCAGCTTTTGAATGTCCTTCTGGCTAGTCAGGGGTGCCATGTTCATGATAGTGTTGATTTTCTCTGGATTGGCCTCGATGCCTCGGTGTGATACGATGAAGTTGAGTAATTTTCCTGAAGGTACTCCGAAGACGTACTTTTTTGGGTTCAACTTCATCTTGAATCTACAAAGGCTTTAAAAAGTTTCCTCTAAGTCGGCGATGAGGTCTTCCTTGACTTGTGTCTTGATAACCATGTCATAGACATACACCTCCACATTGCGCCTGAGTTGAGTGTGAAGATTATCTTGACTAAGTGTTTAAATAAAATTTTGATATTTCCAATATTAAAAATCCAAAGTTGAAATTTTTAAATAAATGCTTGGATGCTTTTATATTCCAGCAATTTTGTCGGAGTATTTTAAGTGTTTAAGTATTTATAATAGTAAACTCTCTCCTGTTTTGTGGTGGTTTTTACTTGTGGTAATTTCCCCACGATTTAATAAACCCTCTGAAATTTTCTCGGAATTTTTGGAGCTCTAGAATTAATTTTAATAAAATAATGATCCTTTCAGTAATTAAATAAATATAAAATAAAATCCCTGTCTTTTCTACAATTCGGGTCATTCCTGATTTAGTCCTTTGAAGTCTCCCTGTTTGCCTCGAACTCCGTTCCTTTTCTTCGTTCAGGGTTGGGGTCGGTTCTCGAACGCTAAAACCTCCTCGACTATCCGATTCTCAAAATATTCCGATATTTTGAGCGATCGAATATTTCCTAAACTGTTCCCAGTTCTCGACTCCCAGAATATTCCCCATATTTTGGAAGACCATTTACTCTATTTTCCGAACTCCGTGAAATATATTCCTCGAATATTTCGATATCTCGACCTCTCCAAAATAAGTTTCAATATTCCAATTCCAGGAATATTTTGCTGATCTACTTCCCCAAATATTCCTCAAAAAAACACTCTCCGATTTCCAAACCAAAGAATATTTCCAATATTCGGTATATCCTTAATATTTCGGTTTTCCAATTTCCACAAAAAATTCCGTTTCCCAGACCCCACTAAATATATTTTGTTTTCTAAATTCTTCCAAATACTCTTCGATTCCCAATATATATACGTATATATATATATATCCTCATACCCAGAGTATTCCAATATCCTGGATATTGATGAGGACATCACTTCTTTAGATACACACTTATAACCTCTTCATGTTGAACAAGATGTGCCACAGATCCAAGGACCAATTACTCGCGCACGTGCTCGTCAACTTAATCGCCAGGTGAATACGTTCCTAAGCTTGCATGGAAATATTTCTACAAATGGCATACTATTTAATTCTTGTGATGATTTTATTGTTATTAGAAACTTGGGAGAAGACCATGGACAATACTCAAGAAACTAAATATTAAAGTGGAGACAACAGGTGCAAGTAAACTCCTATTTCCGAGACTGGTTCAGTTTCGGGCTGGGAGACAGCGTCAACTTCAAACGGCCATAACTTTTGATCCAGAAGGAGTTACAGGGCCTACAAGTACTTGATAGAAAGCTTATGAAGTCTACTTTCAGATGGTTTTGGTTTCATGCCAAAATTCCTCTTGAGCTGTCCAGAATCATTGAAACAAATTGTATCATTTTTCCTATCCGAGTTAGTTTGGGCCTTTGGGCTTTGTATTTGTGTCGTGGGCTAAACCCATGAGGAGTGCGCCCCTCACAGGGCAAACCCTCACCCTAGGACGTCCTAACTCATGTATATTTAGTAGCCACCATTGTTTAGAGTGAGTTTTTGCTTAGATTAATCTGTCTGTGAACAGTTTTGCCGTTTATCGGCTTGTGAGACCCCAATTTCGAGAGTATAATGATTTATCTGCAAGTTGAGTTGCAATCTTCCTTGTTCTTGCTTGTGTTCTTCGATTCACATGTAGGGATTAGCCTTCATGGCAAGGCCAACTGGGCAGTGCACGGTTGATAACAAGAGGAGTCGTGGTGCTGCGATTGCAGGGTTCGGGTCTTGGTGATCAGAAGCCGGATCGTGAGTGTCAATTCTCTACCAAATCGAGAGTTATCCTTACCTAACAGAAGATCGGGCGCCCCGTTACCATCAAGTGGTATTAGAGTGAAGGTTGCCCATTAGGTATCATTTTTTCTGTCCTGTTTCAATATTTGTTTCCTATACCTAGAGTCCAGAAAAGCCACAAAAACAAAATTGGTAGTCGTAGGTTCTTTTCCCTGTTCTACAACCACGTTTTGCCTTTTTGCATAATTCTGTTTCAGAGTCTGTAGTGTTGAGTTTGCATCCTAGGTCAAGTTCGGTTACTGGCTTAGATTGTGTTTGAGTCCAGTTCGTGATCCATCCGCCGCACCCCCACAAACCCTAAGCACCACCATCATTGTCTCTGTTTTCCCATATACTAACCATCTTGTGCAAGTGTTGGTCATCATGTGTTCTGTTTTAGTGTCATATATCACGTCCTTTGATCACCCTACATCTCCATCCGCCTCCCCAGCAGCCACCGCCACCATATCATCCCTGGTTTCACCACCGGATTCCGAATTAGCCTCCACCAAAATACTGATATGGAGGACCTTCCTTGAAACAGCCATAACTTTCGCATACGGATTCGGACTCAAGCAAATAAGTAATCTACGGACATCTACAAAAAAATTCAGTTTTGCAAAATTCAGGCCAAAAAATTGGGTATCTGCACTTCAAAGTTCTAGCACACTTTTTAAAGCACGCTCGTGTATTTCTACAGGCTACATCTTATATCAGACTGAGCTGCCACCTCCTGAGGTTGTTGTTCCTATGCTCCTAGTTGAGAAAAAATATCACAAAAATAAAAGCAAAATAAAAAAAGGGTGTGAAAGAAAAAAAAGAAAAGGAGAGGAGCACATAGGACATACTAGGGAGCCAGCTGTGTTGTTTTGTGTTGTGTTTTGCCTTGTCCTTATTTCCTTGCTACTGTCCTTTCATACTTGCTTGTCTCCCTTGTTTTATCACATCTGGTTTCGAACGCGTTTAGGCCAGCAACTAGGACAAGTGCTTTGGATATTTATTTAGCATTACTATCTGTTATTGAATTGTGTGCTACTAACATATTTTGGCCTCGCAAGCTCCACATATATACTTCTGATCAGCACGGTATCGACCCTTGCAATCGCTGGATCACGCTCTCAAGGTATCACGAACCAGCCACCGGTTGTACCATCCTTTGCTCGGTAGTCTCAGAACATTGTAAGAGCTCGGTAAGGTGCTTCCATTTGCGAGTATCCACTCCTTGCATAGTAGTAGTTGATAGGGATAATACTTTTGTGCTGTTTGTTTCCTATTTTCTACTAACCGTGGCAGGTGAGGTGAATGATTTCGCTGATTGTGCTTCAAAAGAGGAGATCGTTAAGCTGGATCAGAAGATTGAGGAAAATGTAGCTGCCATGAATGCTATGCGAGAAGACCTCCAGGCTATAGTGGGGAGCATTACCACCCTCACTAATAGCATCGAGTAGTTGGCAGCAAACCGTCACCCACCACCACTTGTTGACGATGACGGACGTAATGAAGAGGAGGAAGCCGACAATAGCGGTGCACGTCGTGACGAGCGCCTACGACAACGGCTGCGATTCAACCGGCAAGGCATGGGAGGTAACCGCCACCAAGGGCGAGGTAACGATGATCCCTTTGCTAAAATTAAATTTACCTTGCCTTCATTTTCTAGAAAATATGACCCTGAAGCCTATTTGGATTGGGAGATGACCGTAGAGCAGAAATTTAATTCCTATTTAGTTCCTGAAATTTATAGGGTTAGGCAAGCAACTAGTGAGTTTAAGGACTTTGCTATTATCTGGTGGAATGAACTAGTTAAAACTGGCCCAGAACCTAACACATGGGAAAGGTTGAAGCGAGCTATGCGGAGTAGGTTTATTCCTCCATCCTTCAAACGAGATTTCAGAAATAAGTTGCAACACTTAGACCAAGGAGAAAAATCTGTAGAAGATTACTTTCAAGAGCTACAAATAGGAATGTTGCGTTGTGAGATAGAGGAGGATGAGGAGGATAAGATGGCTCGATTTTATGGGGGGTTGAGACGTGAAATTCAGGACATTATTCAATACAAAGAATACAATTCTCTTAACCGATTGTTCCATCTAGCTATATTAGTTGAACAGGAATTGCAGAGAAGGCAGCCATTGAGAAGGAACAATTGGGGAAGCACACCACATCGAGGCCTTCCATTGGGCAAGGCAAAAGTGTCCCTATTCGGAGTTCTACGCCTTACACCAATAGGGCACCAGCAGCACAATCTTCACGAGCTACCGAGGTGAGCAAATCTGTTCGCGTACAGGCACCCACAAAAAGAGCATCATCGGTTGCGTCTACGGGACGAACTCGGGATATCCAATGCTTCAAGTGCAAAGGGATGGGCCATGTGCAACGTGATTGCCCAAATCAGAGAGTTCTCATTGCTACAGATGATGGTGAGTACACTAGTGCTAGTGATGTTGATGATGAATTAGCACATGGCACTAAAATGCAGGCGAAGAAGACGAGAGCGATAAGGATGTGGAGCACATAGGTGCGGTAGATACAAGCAAGTACTTGAGCATTGTAGCACAACGGGTGCTAAGTGCTCAAATGGAGAAGGCAGAGCAAAATCAGCGCCACAATTTGTTCCAATCAAGGTTCGTGGTTCACAATAGAGCATGCCGTGTTGTCATTGATAGCGGAAGTTGTAGCAAACTTGCTAGTTCAGATTTGGTTGACAAGCTAGGTTTGCCTACACAACCACATCCACGGCCTTACTACATCCAATGGTTCAACTCTTGTGGTAAGTTGAAGGTAAGTAAAGTTGTGAGAGTGCAATTTTCTGTTGGAAAGTACCATGATAGTGCAAATTTTGATGTCGTGCCTATGCAATCATGTTCTTTGCTTTTGGGTAGACCTTGGGAATATGATTGAGATGTGCTGCACCGTGGTAGAACTAACACGTACACTTTCACACATAATGGCAAAAAGATTGAGTTGCTACCAATGACCCCTTCTGAAATTTTGAAGGACGATATAACGCGTGCTGAAAATAAATCTAAGTCTAAAAATCAGCAAGTAGCTAAAGATGTGTTTCCACCTAAAAAGGTCTGAAAATCAGCAAGTAGCTAAAGATGTGTTTCCACCTAAAAAGGAGAAAAAAGAGCCACCAGCTAGGAAAGACACACTTAATTTGAAAGGAGCTTCCATGTTAGCTACTAAATCTGAGATTTCTGAGTTAAATGTTAATGAATCTATTTGCTATGCTTTGGTTTGCAAGGAAACTTTCCTTACACTTGAGGACTTGCCTCCTTTTTTGCCACGTGGTATTACTAACCTTTTGCAAGAGTTTGCTGATGTATTTGCATGTGAGATACCCCCGGGGCTGCCGTATAGGACCAATCCCGTAGAGACTAAGGAAATTCAGCGTCAAGTGCAAGACTTGCTTGAAAAAGGGTATGTACGTGAGAGTCTTAGTCCTTGTGCTGTTCCTATTATTTTGGTGCCTAAGAAAAATGGGTCATGGCGCATGTGTGTGGATTGTAGAGCCATTAACAACATAACCATTAGATATCGTCATCCTATTCCTAGGTTAGATGATATGCTTGATGAATTAAGTGGCTCTGTTGTGTTCTCTAAAGTAGACTTGCGTAGTGGATACCACCAAATTAGAATGAAGTTGGGTGATGAATGGAAGACCATGTTTAAAACTAAATTTGGTTTGTATGAGTGGTTAGTGTCACGCCTAGAATTTCCATCTAAACTTCTGGAGTTTTATTGTTTGTAAACCCTCGTCCAGGAATCAACCGAGGCACACATGACAAAATTGATAGTCAAAGTAATTGTTTACATAGTGTAAGCATTTATTACAGAGGTGAAAGGTACCTCTCAAAACAATAAGGTTCTAACAGCGGATAAATAAATAACGATGTGACGACTCCCACTCCACGCACTTGACCGGGCTCCCGCTCAGTCCTCCAAGTAGTCCTCTTCACTGTAGCCCTCCTCTGAATGATGATTGTTGATTGCAAGGTGAGTACATGAAATACTCCGCAAGCCACACAACAAATATGCAAATGCACGGGATAACAAAGGATGGCATAATATGGCTCAAGTTTGCATAAAAGCAAGTAATAAACCATTTAAGATAGTAATAAAACATCAGTTAAATAGCAGAATTGATCAACGCTATACCGCTCACCAAAACGGTATAGGCCCACCACTCCAACCTGGAGCTACACATGTTTCACTGTTCAACCATCAAGTTTTAGATAATCTGGGACTAATCACAGAAAACATTGCTAGGCCGCCCTTAACCATGGGCACGGCTATTCGAACAGTTTTACTCTGGCCAGAGGTGTACCAATTTACCCATAAGACATAACTCCACAGCACATCACTGTGCCCCTTGATACCACCACGGTATCTTGGAAAGGAATTGTGATAGGACCCTCCATGTAATCCGCCTAACAAGGGAGCCACCCGTTGGACCACCAGTTTCCGGCAAGAGCTGATCAGGCCCCCAACAGGGAAATGATCCAACGCCCAAGACATGGACTTATTGACGCAGCCATGGTGGTCTTATTGACACAGCCACAACACACCATGGTGGACCCCAGTTGAACGTACTGCACTTTGGTTCCCACCATTACCCATACTAGCTTGTGGTTAGCACGAGTATTGCTTCGCAATGGGTAGTCGGCGAACCGGTCCTTAACTGTCACGAGCGCCGCTAGCAACATTTCCAACCCTGGTGCTCGCAACCCACCTTTTATTCAAGTTTTAGTGAACCATTAAAATGTCCTCGTACGACCACTGCCGTAAATGGAACATCATTTCATGTGTCTAAATAGTAGTATAGGAGTTACTATGACAACCCATAAGTTGTTCTATTATTTGCCAGGCATGGCTAAGCAGGGTCCTAGAGTTATTCTAGCTAACGAGTAAATAAAGGTAGCTAGTCAAAAATATCCCATAGGTACAATGTCAAGTAATCAAATCAAAGGGGGCCATAAACTAAGGTTAGGGTTTCCCTGTCTCGGTGACATTCCAAAATAAATGCAGCGTTGAAGGAAAACATAGCTTTAAGCATAGGAACAATATGTTCAATGAGAAAGGGGAATCTGTGTGACTTTCCTTGCAGCTCCACACAGCCTGCGACACCTGCCTCGAAAAACTGCGCCTCTTCCTGAACGTCGGTAGCTATAGGCAATAAACAAAATAAGCAAAAACAGTACGTCAACACACAAGAACAGTACAAATATTATATTTTTAATGGATAGTTCATGATTTTTAGAGAAATTAGAGACTTGAACGACCTCAATCCGAGTTCGTATGAATTAGTTATGATTTTTGGAAGTTTTAACCCTTTATAGCGTATTTAAAAGAATTAACCTGATTTATTGTGTCATTATTGAATTAATTCTATTCAGGAAAAGGGATTTATGATGTCACAGGAGAGAGGAGGCTTTCGGCTGACCAGTGGGGCCCACTGTCAGCGAGAGGGAGGCGTCGGGTCCATGGTGGACCAAGTCCACCGTGGTCCACGAGGGGGATCCGACAGCTAGGGTTCTAGGGTTTGGATCGGACGGCCACGATCTAGCCACGTGTCAAGGCGACTTCACAGTGATCAGACAGGTGGGATCTAACCGAGAAGATCCGATGGCTAACGTCGATCCCTATCGGATCGGCTTACGGCGCTGAGGTGGGACCGAGCTGGCGCCTACACGGCGACCACGTCGGCGGCCACGGCGGCTACAGCGACGGCGACTGCACTGAACCCGATGGTCAACGGCAATCGGCGGCGCGGCGACGCACGGGGAGAGTGGGAAAAGGTAAAGGGGGTCGAGGCGATCATTACCGAGGGTGAAACCGCAAAGAACAGCGACGGAGACGGCCGGCGGCGAGCTTGAGGCGGCGGAAAGTTGCGGGTCTTCGTCGACGGTGGTGTTCTGGCGGTCCCCGAGGGCTAAGAGGCGGCGGCCTGGCTTCTACGGGCTCCGGTGAACCTAACCGAGGCGGCGGCGGGCTTGAACAGCGGCTGAGGCGACGGCGGCGTGCGGACGAAGCTTGGCGATGGCGGCAGAGAAAGCGCGAGACGCCGGGAGACGGCTAGGGCTAGCTAGAGCTCGATCTAGAGGGCGAAAACAATCCTAGGGGCCTCGAGGTTGCTATTTAAGGTAGAGAGGGGCGGACTCCAGCTCGGGCTCGATGGGTTTTGCGGCGGCGCCGGTTAGGGATTGGAGGCCGGTTCGGGAAGCTTCGGGTTCCGTTTCTGCACTATTTAGCTCCGGTTCTTGGGGATTAGGTAGAGGGGGATAAGGACTCCGTTTTCCCCCAACCAATTTGGAGAGATCGGGTCCGAGACGACCGGATTAGGCTGGATTTGCGGCGGCGGCGCTTGGGTGCAACAGTGCGCCCAGGCAGGAGGAAGACGACGACCCGACAGGCGGGCCCCACCTGTCGGCGGCCGAGGGCGACGTGAGCAGCCGTGGGCCGACGCGCGCGCGAGGGGGATGGGGTGTGCACAGTAATGGCTGAAAATGGCCCAGAGACCGTGAAGGGATTTTTAAACTCTTTTCTTTTTGTTTTAATTCTGTGAGTTTATTTATTTTGCCAAAAATACTTCCTCTAATCAATTAATTCCCAGAAAATTCCAGAAATTAAATAATTAAGCCAAGAATTTTATAAAATTATCTTCAAGCCCAATTTTCTTTAGATTTTCCTTTGATTTTATTCTTTTCACTCCTTGAGACTTTTAATTTAATTTCTAAAAATTCCTTTTTCACAATATTTTATATAGGGATAATTTTTGGGTGTTACAAACCTACCCCCCTTAAACAGAATCTCGTCCCGAGATTCGCAAAATCAGGCGAAGAGGTGCGGGTGAGCAGACTTCAGTTCATCTTCACGTTCCCACATGGCTTCATCTTCCGAGTGATTACTCTATTGAACTTTGCAAAATCTGATCACTCGATTCCGAGTATTCCTTTCACTGGTCTCAAGGATACGAATGGGCTTCTCGACATAGGTCAGATCTTCATGAATCTCGATCTGTTCTGGGTCGGCTTCTTTGGCTGGTACTCGTAAACACTTCTTCAACTGAGACACATGGAAGACATCGTGTACTCCTGTCACGGTGGGAGGCAACTCTAGTTGATAAGCAACTTCTCCTTTCCGTTCTAGTATCTTGTAAGGTCCCACGTAACGTGGTGCCAACTTCCCTTTAGTCTGGAATCGGTGTACTCCCCTGAGCGGCGTGACTCTCAAATACACATAGTCACCTTCCTCAAAACTAAGACCTCTTCTGCGGTTATCCGCGTAGCTCTTCTGACGAGTTTGGGCTACTCGAAGTCGTTCTTGTATGATCTTCACTTTTTCTTCTGCTTCCCGCAAGATATCCGTCCCGTATACCTGTCGTTCTCCCGTCTGATCCCAAAGCAGGGGCGTGCGGCATTTCCGTCCATATAGAGCCTCGAACAGGGCCATCTTCAGACTTGCCTGGTAACTGTTGTTGTAGGAAAACTTAGCATATGGTAGACTCTTGTCCCAACTTCCACCGATGTCAATGGCACAAGCTCTCAACATATCTTCTAGGATTTGATTAACCCGTTCAGTCTGTCCATCTGTCTACGGGTGATAAGCGTATGAAGTTTAACCGGGTACCCATCTCTTCTTGCAGTCGCTGCCAAAACTTAGAGGTAAACTGACTTCCTCTGTCCGACACAATCTTGCATGGCACTCCATGCAAACATACGATTCTAGCCATGTACAACTCTACCAACCTATTACCAGAGTAAGTTGTCTTGACTGGTATGAAGTGGGCTACTTTTGTAAGTCTGTCCACCACGACCCATATGGAATCAAATCCTAATGCGGTTCTTGGCAATCCGATGATGAAATCCATTCCTACTTCTTCCCACTTCCATTCAGGGACTTTAAGGGGTTGTAACAATCCTGCTGGCTTCTGATGCTTAGCCTTTACACGCTGACATATATCACAAACAGCCACATACTCTGCTATCTCTCTACGCATACTAGACCACCAAAACTTCTCCTTCAGATCTTGATACATTTTGGTGCTGCCAGGGTGGATGGAATACTGTGTTCCGTGAGCTTCATCTAGGATCAGTCTTTTCAATTCCTCCTTGTCCGGTACATAGATTCGCTCTCCAAACCACACGGTACCTTGATCATCCTCTAAGAATCCAATAGCTTTCCCCTTTTTCATGTTCTTCTTGATCTCTAAAGTATCCGTGTCTTCTTTCTGCATTTCACGAACCTGATCTACCAAAGTAGGTTGTGCTTCCAAGGCTGCCACAAATCCTTGACTGACTATACTTAGATTTAACCGTCCAAAATCTTCACATAACTCCAACGATAATTGCTGACCTTCCATGGCGTTGCAGAAACTTTTCCGGCTAAGGGCATCAGCCACCACATTGGCTTTCCCTGGATGATAATGTATTCTGACGTCGTAGTCCTTGATCAACTCCAACCATCGGCGTTGCCTGAGGTTTAGGTCTGGTTGGGTAAAAATATACTTCAAACTTTTGTGGTCCGTATAAACTTCATTACTATTACCTATGAGGTAATGTCTCCAAATCTTCAAGGCATGCACTACAGCTGTTAATTCCAGATCATGGGTAGGATAATTATTCTCATGAGGCCGTAGCTGCCATGAGGCATATGCCACAACCTTTCCTTCCTACATCAACACACATCCCAAACCTTGCCGAGATGCATCATAGTAAACTTGGAATCCTCTCTTGGGATCTGGCATGATCAACACAGGTGTGGTCACGAGTTTCTGCTTCAACTCTTGAAAACTTTGCTCACACTCTGGAGTCCATAAAAATTTTACATCCTTCTACAGTAAACGAGTCATGGGCTTCGCGATCTTGGAAAAGTTCTCTATGAATCGACGGTAATATCCCGTCAATCCTAAGAAACTCTGAACTTTCGAAACCATTTGCGGCTGCTTCCACTTAGTTACTGACTCGACATTAGTTGGGTCTACCACAATCCCTCTTGCGGTGACGACATGCCCGAGAAACTTCACTTTCGGAAGCCAAAACTCACACTTGCTAAACTTGGCATACAACTGGTGTTGCCGAAGGGTCTACAAAACGATGCGAAGATGCTGCTCATGCTCTTCTTCAGTCTTGGAATAGACAAGGATATCATCGATAAAAACCACCACAAACTTATCCAAGTATTCCATAAACACTTTATTCATCAAGTTCATGAAGAATGCAGGGGCATTAGTTAATCCGAAAGACATAACTGTGCATTCATATAACCCATACCAAGTGGTAAAAACAGTTTTGGGAATATCCTCTTCCTGAATCCTTAACTGATGATAACCTGAGCGAAGATCTATCTTGGAAAACACTGTGGCTCCTTCTAACTGATCAAACAGATCATCAATCCGCGGTAGAGGGTACTTATTCTTGATAGTAACTTCATTGAGTGCATGATAATCTACACACATCCGTTGAGTTCCATCCTTCTTTTCCACAAAGATAACTGGCGCTCCCCAAGGCGACGTGCTTGGTCTGATGTAGCCCTTGGAAAGTAACTCACGACTTGCTTCTTTACTTCTGCCAACTCATTAGCTCCCATCCTATATGGTCTCTTGTGGATAGGGGCAGTGCCTGGGGCTAGGTCTATTTTGAACTCAATCTCTCTTTTAGGTGGCATTCCCGGTAGATCATCTGGAAAAACATCTGGGTAATCCCATACTACAGGGATTTCGGTTAGGATTGCCTGGTTCAAAGAGGTTGGAGAAGATGAGGTAGTGAGGACACGAAAGATCACTTTCTTTCCAAGGTTAGAAGTTAAGGTCACGGTTCTTGTGGCACAATCTATAATTCCCTGGTGCCGGGTTAACCAATCCATCCCTAGGATGACATCGATATCTCTGGATTCTATCAAGAACAGATCGGTGAGAAAAGGGATGCCACTATTTCTATAGTCACAGAAGGACTACTCTGAGTTGTAGGCATCTGATGGCTAGGTGTATTTATTAGAATAGGTGTTCTCAACTTCCGAATAGGTATCCCATGTTCATTAGCAAACCCCACCGATAAGAAAGAATGGGTAGCACCAGAATCAAATAGTACTGTAGCAGGTACTGAGTTAACAAGGAAAATACCCAAGATGACGTCTGGCGCGGCTTGGGCTTCCTCTGCAGTGACATGGTTTACCCGAGCCTTGACCATGCTCGTGGTGTTCTGTCCCGGTGCGACTTGCCTGGCGCGTTTGGGCTTAGGGCACTGATTGGAGAAATGCCCTGGGTCTCCACAGTTGAAACAGGTCAACTGTTTCCCACCAACTTCCTTCTTGGTTGGCTGGTTAATTGCTGTGACCAGGGCTGGCCGAGGGGAAGGACAGTTTGCTCCCGTGTTGCCACCAGTGGTGTTGGGGTAGACCTGGCGCTGCAAACGAGGTGCTAATGAAGATCCTCCTTGCTGGGTCTGAGGCGGTCCCACAATACGTGGCCTCTGACTAGAGGATTGTTGTGACCGAAAACCTGCCATCCTGCGCTTCTTTTGCTCCATCCTGTGGTGTTTGTCCTCTTGGTGAATGGCTTTGTCCACTAGTTTCTAGAAATCTGAATAATCACTAGAGAGTAGTTGAACTGAAAGTTCATCATTTAATCCATCCAGAAACTTCTCCTGCCGGTCGGCGTCAGTACTAACATCTTCCGGCGCATAGCGGGCAAGCCTATTGAACTCATAAAGGAACTCGGTCACCGACCGATTCCCTTGCTTCAATGCTCAAAACTCACGCTTCTTCAATGCCACTACTCCAGCAGGAATATGCGTCTTCTTGAAAGCAGTTGCGAACTCAGCCCAGGTGATAGGCTGTCCATCCGCTCTGTTAGCTCTAAAGTGGTCCCACCACTCAGAAGCTAGGCCGTGTAGTTGGTGCGAGGCAAAAGAGACCTTCTCTTGATCTGTGCATTGTAAAAGATCCAATTTCTTCTCAATAGCATGCAACCAATCCCCTGCTTCCACAGGATTAGTGGTGCTAGAGAACGTGGGAGGCCTCACTCGCAAAAACTCTGCGAGCTTGTTTTGCAGTGGAGGAGGAGGTGCTTGCTGTTGTGCTTGGTGCTGTTGTTGTTGTTGCATCTGCTGAAACATCATGTTCATCAGGTGAGTCTGGTTAGCCAAGACTTGAGCGATGGTCAGATTGTCATCCTGGTGCGGCAGTCCATTGGGTACTCCTCTACGGTTGTTGTCCCCACCGTTGCCATCATGATTACCACCGTTACGTGTGTTCACCATCTGTAGAGCAAAGACAAGGAGAAAGGGAAACGCCCTTGAGACCGATTTCATATTACTTAAACTTTCACTTCATTTGCTCTGAACTATGTGGTTAACATTTATCTAATTTAAACTCACACCATCAAGAAACTCCTAATATAAACAGTTACATCACCACACCCTGACATAACTACTGACTAAACCCCATACACAAGCATTTCCTAATCACACAACTGCTAACACAACGATCTAGGGTAACTGATGCTAAGGTGCTACCAAGGCTTCTCAAAGGGGCAAAGGGCTTCTTCTGGCATCCGAGTTGTGTTCCGGTTCTGCTTCGTCGTCTTGAGTATCACCCCACTCCACTTCCGATGGAGTGCGAGATCCACTATCCTCTGATCCTTCTAAAGGGGTGCTGGCTTCTGACTCCTCTGAGTCTTCTTCTACATCATCAGCGTATGCCACCGGTGGAACTACCCGTAATAGGACCTGGTCATTGAGTAAACGGGTCCTCGGCGCCAATTGAATCCGAGGTGGAAGACGAACTCTCTTCCTTGCAGTAGTGCGGATCTTAGCTCCTCCAGGGGGTGCTCCTCCTTTGGCCAAGGCCAACTCTCGCTTCAACTGATCCACTTGGTTCTGCAGCCTGCAGATCTTGGTGCGATTCTCATTCTCCCGTTCATGAGCTGCAATCACCACCTCTGCCTGAACATCGTCCATGGCACTCAACATCCTGACTTGTCGTTGAGTGGTTGCACTGTTCTCTGCTCCGGGGTCCTGATAACTGCTGTACTCATCATTGTGGGTTCTTGCCGGATGATAGCGATATGCTGTATTCCTCAGACGAACAGCAAAATGCTGATGAAGTTCTCCAATAGCCACCAAAGCTACTTCCTGACAGGCATGCTCATAATTCCTTCCTCCAGCTCCAAAGATTATGGATGGGACTCCCTCCCGTTCACTGGAAATCGTGAGGCAGACACGACACTTCTCTTCACTGGGGTTGTGAGTGACTTGCCTATATTCTAGGGCTAGATTGTACCCTATGGCGAAGGCCATATCTCGTAACTCCTTGACGAATCCACCCACTCCGAACAGATGTACTGGCTCCCGGTTGTCCATATACAAAGTATGGAGGAAGATGTATCGATTTGACAAAATTAACAAAAACAAAGTTTATCCAAAATAAAGGAATGAAGGGGTAAAAAAATCAGGTCATAACCCGTACAGTAATGAATGTACAGTACTAATTAGGACAAAAGTAGTAAGTTGCAAGAGAAAGAGGAGAGAAAAGTGCTAATTTTAAATTTTTTTTCAGAGGGCTCGTCAAGGTGGCTCTGATACCAACTTGTCACGCCTAGAATTTCCATCCAAAATTCTGAAGTTTTATTGTGTGTAAACCCTTGTCCAGGAATCAACCGAGGCACACATGACAAAATTGATAATAAAAGTAATTGTTTACATAGCGTAAGCATTTATTACAGAGGTGAATGGTACCTCTCAAAACATTAAGGTTGTAATAGCGGATAAATAAATAACAACGTGACGACTCCCACTCCACGCACTTGACTGGGCTCCCGCTCAGTCCTCCAAGTAGTCCTCTTCACTATAGTCCTCCTCTGAATGATGATTGTTGATTGCAAGGTGAGTATATGAAATACTCCGCAAGCCACACAACAAATATGCAAATGCACGGGATAACAAAGGATGGCATAATATGGCTCAAGTTTGTGTAAAAGCAAGTAATAAACCATTTAAGAGAGTAATAAAACATCAGTTAAATAGCAGAATTGATCAATGCTATACCGCTCACCAAAACGGTATAGGCCCAACCACTCCAACCTGGAGCTACACATGTTTCACTGTTCAACCATCAAGTTTTAGATAATGTAGGACTAATCACAGAAAATATTGCTAGGCCACCCTTAACCGTGGGCACGGCTATTCGAACAGTTTTACTCTGGCCAGAGGTGTACCAATTTACCCATAAGACACAACTCCACAGCACATCACTATGCCCCTTGATACCACCATGGTATCTCGGAAAGGAATTATGATAGGACCCTCCATGTAATCCGCCCAACAAGGGAGCCACCCGCTGGACAACTAGTTTCTGGCAGGAGCTGATCAGGCCCCCAACAGGGAAACGATCCAACGCACTAGACATGGACTTATTGACGCAGCCATGGTGGTCTTATTGACACAGCCACAACACACCATGGTGGACCCCGGTTGAACGTACTACACTTTGGTTCCCACCATTACCCATACTAGCTTGTGGTTAGCACGAGTATTGCTTCGCAACGGGTAGTCCGTGAACCGGTCCTTAACTGTCACGAGCACCGCTAGCATCATTTCCAACCCTGGTGCTCGCAACCCACCTTTTATTCAAGTTTTAGTGAACTGAATTGGACTTTAAAGAAGCTTTTGATCACTGTCGAGAAGGGAGAACTTGAAATAAATATGTGTTGAATGAAGGATTGTTGTATCGAGCTAACAAATTATGTGTTCCTGCAAGCTCTGTTCGTCTTTTGTTTTTGCAGGAAGCGCATGGAGGTGGATTGATGGGACATTTTGGGGTGAAGAAGACGGAGGATGTGCTGGCCACTCATTTCTTTTGGCCGAAAATGCGGCGTGACATTGAACGATACGTTGCACGATGCAACACTTGTAACAAAGCTAAGTCCTGTCTTAATCCACATGGTCTTTATATGCCTCTCCCCGTCCCTAGTGCTCCTTGGGAAGACATTTCTATGGATTTTGTTTTAGGATTGCCTAGGACAAAGAGGGGGAGGGATAGTGTATTTGTTGTTGTTGATAGATTTTCCAAAATGGCATATTTTCTTCCTTGTCATAAGAGCGACGATGCTACCAACGTTGCTGATTTGTTTTTCAGCGATGTTGTTCGTCTGCATGGTGTGCCCAATACAATTGTTTCAGATCGAGATACCAAGTTCTTGAGTCATTTTTGGATGACGTTGTGTAGGAAATTGGGGACGAAGTTACTATTTTCTACAACTTGCCACCCCCAAACCAATGGACAAACGGAGGTGGTGAATCGTACCTTGTCAATGATGTTGTGGGCTATTCTGAAGAATAATTTGAAAGTGTGGGAAGAATGTCTTCCACATGTGGAGTTCGCCTACAACCGTTGGTTGCACTCCACCACAAAGATGAGCCCATTCCAGGTGGTATATGGCTTTAACCCTCGTGCTCCAATTGATTTATTGCCTTTACCATTTTCAGAAAAAGTGAATTTTGATGTTAAGACACGGGCTGAATTTGTGCTTAAGTTATATGAGACCACTAAGAATAATATTGAGCGTATGAATGCAAAGTATAAACTTGCTGGTAGTCAAAGTAGAAAGAAGCTTATTTTTGAACCTGGTGATCTTGTTTGGTTACACTTAAGAAAGGATAGGTTTCTTACTTTGCGCAAGTCAAAATTAATGTCTTGAGCTGCTGGTCCTTTTAAAGTTCTTGCGAAGATAAATGATAATGCATACAAGATTGATTTGCTTGCAGATTATGGTGTGAGTGATGTTTTCAATGTTGCTGATTTGAAGCCTTACTTGGGTGAAGAAGATGACCTTGAGTCGAGAACGACTTCAAATCAAGAGGGGGAGGATGATGAGGACATCACTTCTTTAGATACACACTTACAACCTCCTCATGTTGAACAAGATGCGCCACAGATCCAAGGACCAATTACTCGCGCACGTGCCCGTCAACTTAATCGCCAGGTGAATGCGTTCCTAAGCTTACATGGAAATATTTCTACGAATGGCATACTATTTAATTCTTGTGATGATTTTATTGTTATTAGGAACTTGGGAGAAGACCATGGACAATAGCTCAAGAAACTAAATATTAAAGTGGAGACAACAAGTGCAAGTAAACTCCTATTTCCGAGACCGGTTCAATTTCGGGCTGGGAGACAGCATCAACTTCAAACGGTCATAACTTTTGATCCAGAAGGAGTTACAGGGCCTACAAGTACTTGTTGGAAAGCTTATGAAGTATACTTTCAGAGGGTTTTAGTTCCATACCAAAATTCCTCCTAAGCTGTCCAGAATCGTCAAAACAAGTTGTATCATTTTTCCTATCCGAGTCAGTTTGGGTCTTTGGGCTCTGTATTTGTGTCGTGGGCTAAACCCATGAGGAGTGTGCCCCTCACAGGGCAAACCCTCACCCTAGGACATCCTAACTCATATATATTCAGTAGCTGCCACTGTTTAGAGTGGGTTTTTTCTTAGATTAATCTGTCTGTGAACAGTTTCATTGTTTATCGGCTTGTGAGATCCCAACTTCGAGAGTATAATCATTCATCTGCAAGTTGAGTTGCAATTTTCCTTGTTCTTGCTTGTGTTCTTCGATTCACATGCAGGGATTAGCCTTCGTGGCGAGGTCAACCGGATAGTGCACGGTTGATAACGGGAGGAGTCGTGGTACTGCGATTGCAGGGTTCGGGTCTCGGTGATCAGAAGCCGGATCGTGAGTATCAATTCTCCACCAAATCGAGAGTTATCCTTACCTAATGGAAGATCGGGCACCCCGTTGCCATCAGATATTCTCGCAATATCTAAATTCCAGAATATGACTCAGACTCCATAAATATCTCTGAATTCCAATTTGTGCAAAATTGAAATTTTCCCCGAAAAATCTTCCATTTTCCTTTCCAATTTTACCCCTTTGCCTTTTTCTTTCCCTTCTTTTTCTTTTTTTCTCATTTCTTTTCTTTTTCTCTTCCTTTCTCCTGGGCACTGTTCTTCTTCCTCCTGCCTCCTCTTCCTTCCTCTCTCCCTATGGCTACATCTAGGGCTAGCCACCCAGGGCGCCTCCCTCTCCCCTTGGCCTGCGCTCCCTGGGCTCGGCCCACCTCCGCCGCGCCCTTCAGTCCGCCCTGCTACCGCGTCCACCCAGCTTGGCCCAGCCGTGCCGCCAAACATGCCGGTGCTGGACTCCTGCGCCAGCGGAGCCCTAGGGTATCCGTCTCTATAAAGGTCACCGCCCTTGACATCCAATGCCCTAGCTGCCACCCCGAAGGCCCCTACGCCACCATCCTGCCTTCCAGCTGCCGCAATTCAGCAGTGCCACCGCTGCCCCGTGTGCCACCGTCGCTAGAATTGCAGCTGTCGCTGCCTCTGTGTTGCCCTATGCATGCCGCTCACCCCTCGTGTGCCCTAGCTCCAGCACCGTGCCGCCGTAGTCCTGCTCTGCTAACTGGTGCGCCGCTTGCCCCTGCGCCACGCTACCACTCCTCCTTAGCCAGTGCCGCCCCTACTCCAGTGCCGCCCGCCACACACGCTGCACGCCCGTCGTCGCCGTAGGCACCGCTGCCGAAGGTCGCCGCCCCTAATGCACTGTTAGCCCTACTGCTTGGACAACGTTCCCACCGTCGCCGTCTTTGATCCCTGCCGGAGGAGAGCTCCAGACCTACCGCCATCTACTTCAAACCGGAGCCCGGCTTCCCCTCTTCGCTCCTCTAGCTCACTGTCGTCTGCCGCCGTCAATACATTGCTGCCTGCCACGCCGCCCCGTACCGGTCACTACCCCTGCCTGCCGGACATTGCCGTGGGCGTCGTCTGTGGAGGCCATGGGCCTCGGGTACGTCATTACAAGCATATGGGCCACTTGGATAGAGGATAGGCCGAGTCTTGTAGTTAGAGATATAGTAGCACCTGATAGATTTTGCCTTGTATAAAAAGGAATATACAATCTTAGCCAGGTAAGATGTATCGCTAAGAAGGAAATCCCTTGACCGTATCCGGCTGGGATTCCTACCTTGTACCCCTGCCCCCCAGTATATAAGGGGAGGTAGGGCACCCCCTGAGGGCAGAGAACAGCACACGAGGTCATTGATCCACATACATCCTCAAAGGAATACCACCACAACTGGATGTAGGGTATTACCTCACATCGAGGGCCTGAACCAGTATAAAATCGCCTTGTGTTCCTTTGCAATCCACCGAGTTTCCCCTTGCCGAGTAGCCCTATAGTTATATTGCCGGTGTAAAACATCGACAGTTGGCGCGCCAGGTAGGGGCTCCGGTGAGTTTCACATCTACAAGCTCGATGGATCCAGCATCCAGAGTCGATGGCGACAAGTGTTCTCCCCTGGAGACATGATAACCTTCGGCAGCCTCGACTTCATCGCCGACCAGATCGGCAACCTCACCTTGGCTGAAGCAGATCCAATCCAACTGGCCGAGGAACCAGCCGACTCCGCGCCAGTCGGCCCGCAAGATGCTGCAGTCACCTTCATCGATCTACTACGGCAATCTTTCACTTCGCCGAGCCTCGGGACAACTCTCGCTTTCGGCGTCCGACTCGCGCTAGGCCTTGAGCCAACCCGGGTCGGGCTAGGAAGGAGGGAGAGCGTCAATCTCCAACATGAGCTTGGCAATGCCACAGATCTACACTTTATGCGGCAGACCTGATCCCCCACGGTTCAGTTTGGACACGGCTTAGAGTCGTTTCAGATTGGATCTAGGGAGGTCGGAGTCGTTCTTACTCCGATAAATTACTCGGACTCCTACTCTAAGTTGGACAACGGTTCGAACGCTAGTTCAGACTCCAGTCTAGCAAGTTTTCTCCTGCCCCGTGAGATTTTCATGGCTTCAACACCACCACCCGAGGTACGCCGACTACAAGAAGAGCAGCAGGAGGAGGTGCGCCGACTACGACAACAGGAGGAAGCTGACCACGAGGCTCACAACGACGGGCTACGCAAGGCTGGGCGAGCCACCCAGCAACAGATTCTCTAGACCAAAGTCGACGACCACGATGTTTTCGTCACGCCACAACAGAACGTCGTGGCTGCTGCAACCCTGCTGGACATGCTCCAGCTCGGGCCTGATCACCAGGCCACTCCAACTATCACCAAGATCAAGGCGATGATTACAGCTGCTGCCTATCAGCAGCAACAGCAGTCGGGCGACACAATTATACCGACCAACAGGTTGGATTCTCCGGCAGCAGGCTCATCTACATCAGCACGGCATCGGGGGGCTGGCTCAAGTCAGCCACATATGGAATCGCGCCAAACATCACTCGGCGACACCAACAACAACAACCGGCGGCATCACCAGTACGACCGTCGGCCTAACCAGGATCTCCGAGTCAGGCTACAACGTGACGTCTGACACACCATTAATGCTCGACGCCATGAACGCGAAGAAGACAAGCGTCACCGATAGGAGGACGACTACGAACGCTTCGGCCTCAACCACGAGCGGTATAACCGCCGCAACAGGAGCCGGAGCCCTCACAAAGACGAAGGAGTTCTGGCTTTCACTCACGAGCTCCAGGACGTCGGCTGGCCGTCGAGCTTCAATCCTACGGGGATCGAGAAATACGACGGCAAAACCAACCCCGAGTCCTGGCTCACAGTATACACCCTGGCAATTCGAGCTGCCGGTGGTGACCACAAAGCCATGGCTAACTACCTCCTAGTTGCTCTAGCCGACTCGGCGAGGACATGGCTAACAGGGCTCCCAAGGCGGTCGATCGATTCCTGGGGAGAACTCAGGGAGCGGTTTATCGCTAACTTCCAAGGGACCTACGAGAGGCCATCTTTAGAACATGATCTATATCAGCTCCACCGGAAGAAGAATGAGTCTCTACAAGAATTTATCAAGAGGTTCTCCGAGAAGTGCAACAAGATACCAAGGATCAAGGACGAGGCCGTCATCGCCACCTTCCGCAAGGGAGTAAAGGACGCCCCGTTCATCACAAATTTTACTCGAAAGCCACCATCCTCCGTCCGGGCTCTTTTCGACATGGCGAACAAGTACACCGACTCGGCTGAAGCGATCGCAGAGGCCCTCGACAAGAAGTAGGAGTCCCGACAGAAAGAACAAAAGGCGAAAGCTGACAACGAGCCATCCCAAAACAAGTCCGGCAACCGCAAGCGGAAGTCGGACAACGAGGTGGCCAACATGGAGCGTACTCGGTCATGGCCCTAACGGAATAACGATTACCAGAAGGTCATGAACGGGCCATGCCCCTTCCACCCCAAGGGCAAGCACGCGGCCAAAGATTGCTTCATGCTCAAGAAGTTTGCTTCCGAGCAGGCTTCAACGTCTGGTGCCGACAAAAGCAAAGACAAGCTAGATCAAGACCCGGCCGACGATTTCCAAGATCCCCAGGCCGAGTTAAACCATATCTTTGGAGGGTTGTCTGCATACGAGTCCAAGCGCAAGCAGAAGCTAACAGTGCACGACATTAACACAATCTCTACAGTAGACACCCCCTGATGCGACTGGGTGCCTGATCTTTTGATAGGTTCGATTTGGCAACGTGAAGACGTTCACGTTTTGAGGCTTCTGATCAGCGATCGTCACCTCGCAACCGTTACACCCACACGTCTATTTGTTATTAACCACGCTCTCACGTAGTCGACCTCACCACGAAGGGTTTATCCCTGCAAGCAATCGAAGAAACTCACAAGAACAAGGAAGAACGCAATCTAAATTGCAGATGGATATTTAGCACATGAAGTTGGGATTCTACAAACCGATCAACTGCAATGGCAGAATAATCTAAGCAAAACCCACCTTTAAACAATGATGGCTACTGTTATATATGGAGGATTGGACATCCTAGGGTTATCCCTAGGGCACACACCCATTGGGCTTAGCCCACGACACAATTACAAGGCCCAAGGCCCAAAACAAACTCGAACTGGAAGAGGTATGAGTCTTGTTTCGATGATTCCGGAAAGCTTAGGAGGAAGTTTGACGTGGGACCAAAACCATCTGAAAGTAGACTCCATAAGCTTTCCAACAAGTACTCATGGGCCCTGAAAGTCCTAGATCAGCGGCTAGGTCCGTTTGAAGTTGATGCTGTCAGGAGACCCGAATCCGAATCCAAAACATGCAGAAATTCATCTCTTGCCTTCTATGGACCAAAAGTGACATGGTGATATAGGAGTAGACTTGAGTAAGGTCTTGGTTTGGTCCCCAATCAACTTCTTTGATCATCCATGCGTTCCTTGCGCTCGGTCTCTTTCCCTTCACCCAAGCAAGTATCTATGCAAACGAGAACACACAAAACTCATGGTGCAGTAACGGCTGTTCAAATATATAACGCATAAATCTTATGTAGAAAGCATGCACCTTTGGTTGATGAATACATAAAGTTGCTAGGGTCATATCCAAGCTAGTGATGTCCTCATCATCCTCCCCTTTTTGATTGGAAACCGTCCACGGTTTCACCTTGTCATTAAGCTTGATGAACATATCTTTATCTTTCACCACATAGGGGGAGGTAATGTTGCGCATATGGTTGGATTCTGAAATTTTTAAACACGGAGAACACTTTGTAGTGTTGTGCAGCTCACAACACTCCCCTTCTTGCAAACCAACCTGCAACTCATTTAAACAATTAGAGGAACTAGATAGAGAATTATTTATACTCATGCGGTCCTCTAGACTAGACATATCATTATGAAAAGGAGGTATATTAAAATTTGAACAAATATATACTCTATGCACATTATATTCTCCTTTATTATCATAATTGCCAATAACATGAAAGATCACATGAGAAGGACATGGCAAATCAGATCTAGCAAATAATTTCTTCTCTAAACAATTGAATGGACAAAGATCATCAAACTGAATATAGCCCCAAGTATTTAAAGAAGATAGCAATCTAAGCTCTTCATTCTCGCTAGCAATGTGAACAACATGTCTAAAATCAGCATATGGCGGTTCAACAACATTACTAACATGTTCATTCACTAGCTGTGGCATGGATATAAGTGAAGCATTGCACAACTCTTCTTTATCACAAGAAATAGGAACCAAATCATCATGTGACAAAGGTAATATAAAACATGATTCCACTGGTGATTGCTCTAAACTAGCATGATTAGTGGACATAGATAGCACATCAGAATTGTCCATACCTTGAGTGAATGTAGCACTATTTCTGTTACCTTTGTTCTCATTTTCAAAAACTGTAGGTGCACTCTTAATTAAACCATCTTGAAACATGCATGGAACAACAGGTGAATCTTCTTTCTATATGTCTTTCTTCCTTTCCTCATTACTTTGGCTCTTCTCAGATACCTACAAAATGTTAGTGCCCAAAGCAATACATTCGTTTTGTAATAACTCAGGTTTAGGTGAAGCATCAAAACATAGTATATTACATTTATTTTTGAAAGCCTCATGGTTTTTAATCTTTTCCCTCTCAAGATCATCTTTCAAAATTTCAGCAGGGGACATAGGTAGCAACTTAAATTTCTTTCCATTATGTGTAAACGTGTACGTGTTGGTTCTACCACGGTGCACAACATCTCTATCATATATCCAAGGTCTACCCAAAAGTAAAGAACATGCTTGCATTGGAACAACATCGAATATGGCACTATCATGATAATTGCCTACTGAAAACTCCACTTTCATAATTTTACTTACCTTCAACTTACCGCTAGAATTGAACCACTGGATGTAATAAGGCCGAGGATGTGGTTGCGTCAGCAATCCAAGCTTCTAGACCATATCTGAACTTGCCAAGTTGCTACAGCTCTCACTATCAATGATAATATGGCATGCTCTATTGTGAACCACGAACCTTGATTGGAACAAATTGTGGCATTGATTTTGCTCCGCTTTCTCCATTTGAGAACTTAGCACTCATTGTACCAAAGTACTCTCAAGCGTGTGGTCTATGTTCTGCTTGGCAAGAGCAGCGTTGACCCCCTTCAGAATGGTTTCATTCAGCCCCTTCATCATCTGGTCAATGTAGCCTTGCATCTCGCCGCGAAGAACGCACTCCGCCATTTCGTCGGACCCTGGCATTGTTAGCAAGAAGACAGAGAAAATACAAAGGAATTATCCCTATGAAATACTACTATGCAGGGATAGTGGACACTCGCAAATGGAAGCACCTTACCGAGCTCTTACAAGGTTCTGAGACTAGCAAGCAAGGATGGTACAGCCGGTGGCTGGTTCATGATGCCTTGAGGGCATGATCCAGCGATTGAAAGGGTCGAGACCGTGCTGACCAGAAGTATATAGTGGAGCTTGGGAGGCCAAATATGTTAGTAGCACACAATTCAATAACAGATAGCAATGTTGAATAAATGTCCAAAGCACTTGTCCTAGTTGCTGGCCTAAACATGTTCTAAACCAAATGTGATAAAACAAGGGACAAACAAGTATGAAAGGACAATAGCAAGGAAATAAGGACAAGGCAAAAATACAGCACAAAACAACCACAAATGGCTCCCTGGTGTGTCCTATGCGCTCCTCTTCTTTTTTTTTATCCTTTTTTCTCTTCTGTCACACCTTTTTTTATATTTTTCTTTTATTTTTCTGATATTTTTTTCTCAACTAGGAGCATAGGAACAACAACCTCAGGAGGTCACAGCTCAGTCTGATATAAGGTGTGGTCTGTAGAAATACACGAGCATGCTTTAAAAAGCATGCTAGAACTTTGAATTGCGGAAACCCAATTTTCTGGGCTGAATTTCGCAAAAATTTTTTGACAAACCCGACGAAGTTGGGGAGTGGATGGGAAATTTTCTGTAGATGTCCGTAGACTATTTATTTGCCTGATTCCGAGTTCGTATGCGAAAGTTATGGCAGTTTCAAGGAAGGTCCTCCGTATCAGTGTTTTGGTGGAGGCTGATTCGGGATCAGGTGGTGGTGTCTAGGGAGGTGCGGTGGATGGATCACGAACTGGACTTAAACACAATCTAAGCCAGCAACCAAACTCGACCTAGGACACAAACTTAACACTACGGACTCTGAAACAGAATTATGCAAAGGCTGACATGGTTGTAGCACAGGGAAAAACTTATGACTACAAATTTTATTCTTGTCGCTTTTTCTAGACTCTAGGTATAGTAAACAATGATTGAAACCAGACGGAAAAGATTATACCTAATGGGCAACCTTCACTCTGATACCACTTGATGCAACTGGGTGCCCGATCTTTCGATAGGTTTGATTTGGCGACGTGAAGACGTTCACGTTTTGAGTCTTCCGATCAGCGATCGCCACCTCGCAACCGCTACACCCACACGTCTAGTTGTTACCAACCACGCTCTCACGTAGTCAACCTCACCATGAAGGTTTTATCCCTGCAAGCAATCGAAGAAACTCACAAGAATAAGGAAGAACGCAATCTGAATTGCAGATGGATGTTTAGCACATGAAGTTGGGATTCTACAAACCGATCAACTGCAATGGCAGAATAATCTAAGCAAAACCCACCTTTAAACAATGATGGCTAATGTATATATAGGAGTTGGGACATCCTAGGGTTATCCCTAGGGCGCACACCCCTTGGGCTTAGCCCACAACACAATTACAAGGCCCAAGGCCCAAAACAGACTCGGATTGGAAGAGGTACGTGTCTTGTTTCAATGATTTCGGATAGCTCAGGAGGAAGTTTGATGTGGGACCAAAACCATCTGAAAGTAGACTCCATAAGCATTCCAACAAGTATTCATAGGCCCCGAAAGTCCTTCTAGATCAGCGGCTAGGTCCGTTTGAAGTTGATGCTGTCAGGGTAAGGTCTTGGTTTGGTCCCCAATCAACTTCTTTGATCATCCATGCGTTCCTTGCGCTCGGCCTCTTTCCCTTCACCCAAGCAAGTATCTCTGCAAACGAGAACACACAAAACTCATGGTGCAGTAATGGCTGTTTAAATATATAACGCATAAATCTTATGTAGAAAGCATGCACCTTTGGTTGATGAATATATAAAGTTGCTAGGGTCATATCCGAGCTAGTGATGTCCTCATCACCCCCAAATACTTGCGCTGGTCAGAGACATCCATCACGTTTACTTGCACAGATCACCCAGATCTGGTTTCACACCCAGGACGTTATCCACTCATCCTGGACTCGGTCGTCAAGAACATAAAGCTGAAGAAGGTTCTCATAAACGGAGGCAACGCGCTCAACATCCTCTTTGCCAAGACTCTGGATGAGATGAAGGTTCCTTGTTCAGATTTGCGGCCGAGTACGGCACCCTTCCATGGTATAATTCTTGGCCTATCTTCAACACCACTCGGACAGATCACCTTGCCAGTCACATTCGGCACGCGGGATAACTTCCGCACAGAAAACATCTGCTTCGAAGTCGCCGACTTCGAGACTGCGTATCACGCGATACTCGGACGACCGGTGCTCGCCAGATTCATGGTGGTACCGCACTATACATATATGGTGCTTAAGATGCTAGGACCAGTAGGAGTCCTGTCCCTCCACAGCGACGTCAAGCAAGCCTTCACCTGCGACAAGGAGAGTTGCGAATTGGCTCAATCACAAGAGGCGGCAGTCGGGCGCAACAGCATTCGGCAAGCCATCACAACTGAAGTCGTGGAAGACCAAGTTCTGGCCAAGAAAGCAGCGAAGTTGAGAATTTCAGCGGACTCGGACACAAGGAAGATCCCCCTGGACCCTTCCGACCCCTCCAAGACTGCTCTAGTCGGGACCGGACTCGACCCCAAATAGGAAGACACGCTCATCACCTTCCTCCAAGCCAACAAAGACATCTTCGCGTGGAAACCGTTCGACATGCCGGGCGTACCAAGGGAGGTGATCGAGCACGCCCTCAACGTGAAGGCAGACACCAAGCCAGTCAAGCAACGGCTATAGCACTTCGCTCAAGACCTAAAGGATGCTATTCGGGAGGAGATAACCAAGCTTCTCGCAGTCGGGTTCATCAAAGAGATCTATCACCTGGACTGGCTGGCAAACCCAGTTCTGGTCCGGAAGAAAAAGGGTAAATGGTGCATGTGCTCGACTACACCGATCTCAACAAGGCGTACCCCAAGGACCCGTTTGGTTTACCAAGAATAGACCAGGTGGTGGATTCAACTGCAGGGTGCGACCTTCTTAGTTTTCTCGACTGCTACTCGGGATACCACCAAATCAGCCTGAAGGAGGAGGACTGCCTAAAAACATCTTTTATCACGCCATTTGGAGCGTACTGCTACATCACTATGCCGTTCGGTCTGAAAAATGCTGGAGCAACGTATCAACGGGCAATCCAGCGGTGTCTACACAATCAGATCGAGCGCAACATGGAGGCCTATGTCGACGACGTGGTAATCAAGACCAAGTCTAAAGAAGACCTCATCGCTGACCTAGAAGAAACCTTCCACAATCTTCGAAAATTCAAGATGAAGTTGAACCCGGAAAAGTGTGCCTTCGGTGTGCCATCTGACAAGCTACTCGGCTTCGTCGTTTCGCATCGCGGCATCGAGGTCAACCTGGAGAAAGTCAACGCAATTATAAACATGGCTCCCCTGACTAACCAGAAGGACGTCCAAAAGCTGACAGGCTCCATGGCGGCACTCAGCTGGTTTATTTCCTGACTGGGCGAGCGGGGTATGCCCTTCTTTAAGTTATTGAAAAAAGAGGATAATTTCCAGTGGACCCCCAAAGCCCAGCAAGCCTTCGAAGACTTCAAGCTATTTCTTACATCACCCCCCGTGTTGGCGTCACCCATGCCCCAAGAACCGCTAAGGCTATATCTGGCGCCAACTACTTAGGTAGTCAGCACGGTGCTGGTGGTTGAGCGATCCAAACAGGGTCACATCCAGAAAGTCCAAAGGCCAGTTTACTTTGTCAGTGAAGTCCTTGTCGACTCGAAGATGAGATACCCGCAGGTCCAAAAGCTGCTCTACGGCCTACTCATCACTGTCCGGAAGCTGGTGCACTATTTCCAAGCACATCAAGTCATGGTGGTCACATTGTTTCCACTCGGGGACGTCCTACATAACCGCGAGGCCACCGGCCGAATCGCTAAATGGGCACTCGAGTTGATGGCGTTCGACATCACCTTTTAGCCACGGACAGCAATCAAATCACAAGCTCTAGCTGACTTTGTGGCCGAGTGGACAAAAGTTCACATGCCCACATCAACAACGAAGCTAGAGTACTGGACAATGTACTTGGACGGTTCTCTACAGATCGCCGGCGCCAGGGCTGGCGTCGTACTGACGTCGCCCACCGGCGAAAAACTTAAGTATGTCCTACAAATCCACTTCCTAGCTTCCCACAACATCGCTGAGTATGAGGCACTTATCCACGGGCACCGCATTGCTATATCACTCGGCATACGTCGACTGGTTGTGCGCGGGGTTTCTCAACTCGTGGTGAACCAAGTCATGAAGGACTGGACATGCCTCGACGACACCATGGCAGCATACTGTCAGGAGGTCCGCAAGCTAGAAAACAAGTTCGATGGGCTGGAGATAACACACGTGCTACGACAATATAATGACGCTGCAGATGAATTGGCAAATCTGGGATCCAAGCGAGAGGTGGTCCCGATAGGGATATTTGTCGAGCAACTCATGGAGCTGTCAGTCAAGAAGAAATCGGTGCCAGAGAAGTCGGGAGGCGAACCTACCCCGGCAGCAGACGAGGTGCTGCACATATGTCAAGATTGGCGGACTCCTGTTCTCAAATTCATCCTAGATGATGAACTCCCAGAAGATCGTAGTGAAGCAAGAGTTTCTTAGTCGTCGGAGAAGACCTGTATCGAAGAACTGCATCTGGTGTCCTTATGCGCTACGTCACCACCAAGGAGGGCAAGCAGATTCTACAGTCAATCCACTCGGGTCTACAGTCAATCCACTCGGGCGTATGTGGCAACCACGCCGCATCCAGGACGTTAGTCAGAAAGGCTTACCGATAGGGATTTTTCTAGCCAACAGCAGTAATAGACGCCAAAGACATTGTTCGCACATGCGAGGGTTGCCAGTTCTTTGCAAGACAAACCAATCTCCCAGCCCAGGAACTCCAAACAATCCCAATCTCTTGGCCCTTTGTAGTATGGGGGCTTGACATGGTTGGGCCTTTCAAGAAAGTGCCAGGAGGGTTCACACACCTGTTCGTCACAGTGGATAAATTCACCAAGTGGATTGAAGCCAAACCTGTCGCAACCATAACGGTGGCACGAGCAAAGGACTTCATCATGAGTATACTATACCGATTCGGGGTCCCCAACCGCATCATCACCGACAACGGTACTCAGTTCACTGGCGGCGTGTTTCAGGATTTCTATGACGACTTTGGCATCAAGATCTACTATGCGTCTGTGGCACACCCGTGGAGCAATGGGCAGGTTGAACGAGCCAACGGTATGGTCTTACAAGGCATCAAGACAAGGATATTCGACCGACTACAACCATACACGGGCCGGTGGGTGCACGAACTCCCATCCGTCCTTTGGTCCCTCAGAACCACAGTTAGTCGGGCAACAGGGCAATCCCCTTTCTTTTTGGTCTTCGGTGCTAAGGCTATGCTACCAACCGAGTTAGAGTTCGGCTCTCCGTGAGTTCGGGCTTACTCAAAAGACACTTCAAACAACACCCGATTGGTCGAACTAGATCAGTTGGAAGAAGCAAGGGACATCGCAACAATCCAGTCGGCGAGGTATCTTCAAGGCCTACGTCGCTATCACAACCGCAATGTCTGTGGCCGCGCCTTTTTGGTTGGAGATCTCATATTGAGAAAAATACAAACCACCAAAGACAGGCATAAACTATCCCCAATCTAGGACGAGCTATTCATTATAGCGAAGGTTACTCGGCCAGGCGCCTACCGACTGAAGACCGAAGACGGTGCCCTCATCAGCATCTCATGGAATATAGAACAGCTACCGACCTGAGTTTTATACTTTCATATGTGTATAGTTCTTCTCTGACTCACTACGCCGTTCGTTTCAATCGAGTAGTGAGTCGAGGGTTGCATGTATTGTATGTGCTGTGTCAATAATATACGAGCCTATTTTACTCAAGTTATGAAGTTTTACTATGACTTTTCCATGTCTGCCCAAGTACAGTTTTCTGCGGTGAACGTTTTTATTAAGTTCCTATAGATTAACTCGGTGTAGGCTATATTGTTGAGTAAAGCTAATGACAACTGAGTAATAGTCTAAAGCTTGGCAGCATTGCACATGCATTTACACATATTCTTACCAAAATGCTATAGCAGTGCCTTCGACACTAAGTGCTAGCTCAGGAGCTGCAGCGACGACTTCGGCGATGGGCGCCGGCTCAGGGGCTGGGGCAGCGGCTTCGATAACAACCCCTTGGTCGACTGGCATCAGCGACCCTGTAGTCGGGACAGACTTAGCCTCTGTGGCTGGGCCCGCCGCTGGCTCGGCAGGCGCACTCGCTGGCTTCGGACCGGCAGGGATAGGGTCAACAGTAGAGGCAGTCGGCGTGACTTCCTTAAGATTTATGTTGACCCGCTTCCTACACAACAAGTCAAGCATCAAGGCGCAACAATACTGAACATGATTTTCAGAAGACCCAGAATGGCCTACCTCTTGGAGAACTTGAGCTTTTGCCCGGGAGATCCAGAGGGCGGCACTGGAGGGCCGCTGGCTATTGGGCCTGAGGGTGTGGCAGTCGGCGGTAACACCTCTGTCCTGGTCGGCCCGTTCGCGGTGTGGTCGGTTGGGGTGCTTGGGTGCTCGGCGGCGCCGGGGTCGACCTTGTACTCGGCCGCACTTGGGTTGGGCTCGATGTTGCTGAGCTCAACTGCGTCGGTCCCGGTCTGAGACTCAATGGCCTAGGTGCTGTGCCGGCGGAGTCCCTTATCTTTAAACTCCCGGCTGCGGCACTCGGCTTCACGACCTTCGCCTTGCCCTGATCTACAATGGGCATCTTCCCCGCTCTCTTGGAGTCAGGTTGGGCAGCAGAAGGACTTCTCGGCCTCTTCTTTGACTTGGTGGCCGACAACGGGAGGGAGTCGTCATCAAACTCCTCACACCACTACAGATAGTTTAACAACATACATCAGACAATGCTGGGCAATTGCGGACGCATGATCACAGGCATTCATCACAGAAGAAGGACAAAGGTTACCTCGGGGCGGGGCCGACTGTGGTTATAAGCTGCGATGGTGCATTTTGAGTCCTCAGTCTCGATTACCCCGTTGGAGAAATAACCGAACAAGGTTTCAGTTACCTTCTGCTGGTTAGCCGACTCGTGGCTTTCTCGGTCAGGGTCATGTTTCCCATGGTAATCCTAGCCGAATGCGCTCCTTAGCTTCAGCGGCTGCACACGCCGGTTCAGAAAACGCCTAGCCACCCAGGGCCCGGTTAAGCCGGCTCACTTGAATTTCGCCAGTTTCTCCAACAACTGATGCACATGGCCCATCTCTTCGAAGGTTGGATCTGAAGACCAATTGGATGAGACCACTAGTGGCGAGCCGGTGAACGGAGGCAGGTAGGGTTCTAGATTAGAACAGTAGAACCACTCCTGATGCCAACCTTTCAAGGAGGATTTCAAGGGAAGTTCGATATATGTTTTCTTCCTCTCGCCCCTCAACTGAAGACCAGCCCCTCCCCCAATCACCTAAACATTATTCTTGGAGGGCTGGCGCTTAAGATGGAACAAATGTCTGAAGAAGTTGAGGTGGGGTTCCACACCCAACAAGAACTCGCAAAGAGTCATGAATATGGAGATTTGAAGGATTGAGTTGGGATTCAGATTCACCAACTCCAACCCGTTGAAGCCAAGTGTCGATGTTTTACACCGGCAATATGAATATGGGGCTACTCGACGGATGGAAACTCGGTGGATTGCAAAGGAACACAGGGAGATTTTATACTGGTTCAGGCCCTCGATGTGAGGTAATACCCTACGTCCAGTTTATATGTATTCCTTTGAGGAATTATGGTGGTGATTCTGATGAACCATATGGCTGTTTGAGCTTATGAGTGCTCTTGTTCTCCCTGCCCTGAGGGGCGCCCTGCCTCCCTTTATATACTAGGGGACAGGGGTACATGACAAGGATCCCAGTCGGATACGACCAAGGGATTTCCTTCTTAGAGATAGAATCCTATCCGACTAAGACTATGTTTCCTTATTATACAAGGTACAGCCCGCCGGTTGCTATCTTATCTCTAATTACATGGTCCGGCCCATCCTCTATCCGAGTGGCCCATGTACTGGTAATGAGGTACCCGGGGCCCATGGCCTCCACAGTAGCCCCTGAGACCTTCATAGTTGAGTCACAGCTGATGCCGAGTGCTCGTCCTCCACAGTGAAGGTTGCCCGAGTGCGGTGCGCCCGAGTACTCTTTGTCCGAGTAAGTCTTCTCCCGAGTCCCGCTTCATGTCAGCTAACAGCGAGGCTATGAAGGGTTTCATGTAAATATATGAATAGTGTGAGCCGAATAGGCGCACCTATTAGGTGTAGCCCCCGACTTTGTGCTTAATTGTGAAGACAATTAAACATAAAGTCAAAGTTCTTTAACCTGGAAGTCTTTCCCGAGTAGATTACTACGGGTTTTTGTGACTCTTCGGTATCATGTCAACCGGAGTAAAATTTATAGTCTTACCGAGTAGGAGACTACTCGTATGCAGGACTCTTCGACTTCATGTCAGTCGGAATATGAGTTTATAGTCTTGCCGAGTAGGATGCTACTCGGATATGGGACTCTTCAGCGTCATGTCAGCTGGAAAAAGGGGTTTATAGTCTGTTCCGAGTGGCGTCCCACTCAAAAGTTAGACTCCTCCGCATTATGTCAGCGGGAAAAGATATTTATAGTCTCTCCCGAGTAGTGCACTACTCGAAAGTTAGACTCTTCCGCATCATGTCAGCGGGTAAAATGTTGCTCATGACAACTGATGGCCACGCATGTAGGCCGAGTACCACTTTATGAAAATAAATCCACGGCGTGGTCAGGTGTACCCGAGAAAGATACCTGCATCCCCAATTTTAATGAAGACCAGCTTGTGATCCTTGTAAGGATATATCCTCGAGACCTGGTGGATAAAACAGATACCCAAACATATATGTTTAGCAATAAGGCTCTCATGGAGCATATCTGTTTACCTCATCGGCTCCTGTTGGTAGCACCAGCGCTATAATTTCAACTCAGCCTGCGGGCGGCCCACATGGAGCATGCTACTGTAGGAACTCATATCTTGGTGGCTGCTACCAAATAGGCCGGCTTGAGCCGACCTATCCGGCATAGCTCTATAGAAGTATCATCCATCGCATGTCAGGATGAGTTTTTTGGTGTCGGTAACCGCAATCAGCCAGAGAAATCCTTATTCGCAAGCCTTTCCGACTTATGTTCTGGATGCAGCCTGGTTGCCACAGGTGCCCGAGCAGGTATGTTGCAGGATCTGCTTGCCCTCCTCAGGTATGACGCAGTGCATAAGAACTCCGGATGCGCTTTGACGATGTAAGTCTTCTCTGACTTCAAGAGAGCCGAGCAGGGTACCCGAACCTTGCATTAGCATAGGATTCGGCTAGCGACCCTCATGGGGCATACCCTACCCAACAGAGTTATAGCCAAGCGAGGTACCCGAACCTTGCATTAGCATAGGATTCGGCTAGCGACCCTCATGGGGCGTACCCAACCTGACAGAGTTGTGACCAAATAAGGTACCCGAACCTAGCATTAGCATAGGATTTGGCTGGCGAACCTCATGGGGCGTACCTCACCCAGCAGAGTGATATACGACCCCTGACTAGTGCCGAAAGTCGGTTGTCAGCTCACATGGAGCGTAGCCGGGGAAGACAACGTCCCGACTGGTGCAAGTACTCGGTAAGTAGCCCTCATGGAGCATCCCGAGTGTATTTTGGCAGACTTGTCCAGCCCCCGAGCGTAGGAGATAGGCTCGCAGCCCTGAGTTCCTATCACGCGTATCCGGAGCTGGGCCTGCAATATAATGATATCGGATGAGTAGCATCTGATGATGAAAATGATCATCCAAATAAAATGTATTTTACAATATATGTAAATATATGTTCTTCCTCTTATTGATATTAATTTCCCCGAGTAGTTGACCCCTTACGTTTAAGCACTTTGCCCGACTAGTCATAGCCCCCTAGCGTCGGGAGTTGGCTCATGGCTCTTTCCTAGACACACGTTTTGGGTGACTTGAGTTCGTCTTTCATGGAGCAAAGTTTCACGGATCAGGATTTATGCTACTCCAGTACTTTTGCAATCATTTAAGAGCAAAAACAGAGAAGAGTGCAGCTTGTGCACCTATTAGGTGTAAGCAGCATTGGCAAGGCCGAGTGAAGAAATAATTATCAGGAAGCGACTTAGCTGTTCGGTATTTCGGAGTGGGGATGCCATCCTTGCATTTGAGCTTGTGAGCTCCCGAGCATGTCACTTGTTGTTCTGATAATCTTCAGTTGTTGAAAGTCAAAGACGATTGTGTCCGACTGCCACAATGAAGCCGTCTGACTTGCGTTTGCGATTCCCGGCTTTAGTCGGGACCGTGTCGTTGGTGCCCTCCCACTTCTTCTGTCAAGATGTCTTTTTATCTTCAAGGGCCTCAGCAACAGCGTGGGCTGAGTCGGCATATTTGTTCGCCATGTCGAATAGAGCCTTGACAGAGTTGGGAGGCTTCCGAGTGAATTTGTTGATGAACGAGGTGTCTTTGACTCCTTTTCGAAAGGCGGTGATGACGACCTCATCCTTGATGTTTGGGATTGAACTTTTCTTCTTAGAGAACCTCTTGATGAAGTCACGAAGAGACTCGTTCTTCCTTTGATGCAACTGACATAAGTCGTACTCGGAAGATGGCCTCTCGTATGTTCCCTGGAAGTTGGTGATGAAGCATTCCCGGAGTTCTCCCTAGGAGTCGATTGAGTGCTTGGGAAGTCCTGTTAGCCATGTCCTCGCTGAGTCGGCTAAAGCAACTGGGAGGTAGTTAGCCATGACTTTGTGATTTCCTCCAGCTGCTCAAATCGCCGGAGTGTAGACCGTGAGCCAGGACTCGGGATTGGTCTTGCCATCGTATTTGTTGATGCCTGTAGGCTTGAAACCCGACGGCCAGTCGACCTGTTGTAGCTCCTGGGTGAAGGCCGGTATGCCTTCGTCTTCATGAGGACTCTGACCCCGACTACGGTGGCGAAACCGCTCGTGGTGGAGGCCGAAATGCTCGTTCTCGTCTTCCAATTGGCGTTGCTCATCTTCTTCTCGTTCGCGGCGCCAAGCATTGATGTCCCGCCGAAGATCACGCCATAGTCGGCCTCGGAGATCCTAGTTGTCCCGACAGTCACTTCGACGTTGCCGGTTGTTGTTTGGGTTGCCGAGTGACGTTTGGCGTCACTCCGTGCGCAGCCGACTAGAGCCGGCCGCTCGGCGTCGCTTTGAGATAGACGAGACTGCCATTGGGGATGCCAACCGGTTGGTCGGTATGAGGGTATCGCCCGACTGTTGGTGCTGCTGACATGCAGCAGCGGTAAGCATGGCTTTTATCCTTGCGATCGTCGGGGTGGTCTGATGATCAGGCCCAAGCTGGACTGTGTCCAGTAGGGTTGCAACGGCCACGATGTTCTGTTGGGGAGTAGCGAAGACATCGTGGTCGCCGACTCGGGCTTGGAGGGTTTGCTGCTGAGCGGTTCGCCCAGCCCTGCGTAGATCGTCGTTACGGGCATGCAGGCGTCTTGCTTCTTCCTCCTGTTGTTCTCGCAGTCGGCAGGCCTCCTCCTCTTGTTGTTTGTGTAGTCGGCGTGATTCCTAAGTAGGAGTAGGGCCTTTGGATGCCATGAAGATTTCTCGTGGCGGGAAGAAGCTTGCCGAGCTGCTGTCCGACTTAGAGTCGGAGTCCGACTGGGAGTCGTAATCCGACTGAGAGTCGTAGTCGGAATAGTTGATGGGGGTGATTGTAACCCCGACCTCCCTAGATCCGATCTCGAGCGGCTCTAGGCCGTATCTGAGTCGAACACCGGGGGATCGCGTTTGCCGCGTCGAATGTTGTTCGAAGATATCCGCAGCGTTGCCGAGTCCGAAAAGGAGATTGACGATCTCTTCCCTTCTTAGCTCGATCTTGGCCGGCTCAAGGCCAAGTCCGAGTCGAACATCGAAGGGAAGAGTTGTCCCAGGACCTGAACAAGATGAAGATTGCCGCAGCAAGCCGACTGGCGCGGAGTCGGCCGGTTCCCTGGCAGATCGGATCGAGTCCAAGTCGGCCAAGGTGAAATTGCCGATCTGGTCGGCGACGAAGTCGAGGCTTCCAAATGAGATTATATCTCCGGGGGAAAGTTTGCCGCCGTCGACTCCAGTTGCTGGATCCATCGAGCTTGTGGATGTAGATCACGCCGAAGCCCCTACCTGGCGCGCCAACTGTCGATGTTTTACACCGGCAATATGAATATGGGGCTACTCGGCGGATGGAAACTCGGTGGATTGCAAAGGAACACAGGGAGATTTTATACTGTTCAGGCCTCGATGTGAGGTAATACCTACGTCCAGTTTATATGTATTCCTTTGAGGAATTATGGTGGTGATTCTGATGAACCATATGGCTGTTTGAGCTTATGAGTGCTCTTGTTCTCCCTGCCCTGAGGGGCGCCCTGCCTCCCTTTATATACTAGGGACAGGGTACATGACAAGGATCCCAGTCGGATACGACCAAGGGATTCCTTCTTAGAGATAGAATCCTATCGACTAAGACTATGTTTCTTATTATACAAGGGTACAGCCGCCGGTTGCTATCTTATCTCTAATTACATGGTCCGGCCCATCCTCTATCCGAGTGGCCCATGTACTGGTAATGAGGTACCCGGGGCCCATGGCCTCCACACCAAGGAGACTGCAAAAGAACGAGGAAGAGGGAAGAAACAAACCCTGTCGAAAAAGAGGCAAAGACGACAATTTTGCCGGATTGGGGGTTTGGAACTGACTCACCCTTGGCCAGACGCCAGTGGATAACGCCCTGGCCTTGCAACTTCAATTGACTCTCCAGGAGCTTTAGCTTCACCGAGCCGCAATCCGAAGTCGGCCAGGCATTCTCCGACGCACCCGCAAGGTTCGAGGCCCTCAGCATGGTTGGGGCGGAGAAATTTGGGGGAAATGCGATTGGGGGCTTGGAATTGACAAGAAGAATCGGAATCGCCCGAGTTCTAGTGGGGGAACTGCAAGCAGCAGTGAACCCTAGCAAAGCAGGAGGTGAAATTTTGGCGCGGAGCTGGGAAGACGAAACGATTGGTTGCGTGGGGAAGATAGAAGAATATTTTCTCTCTCCCTCGGCCTTTATAGAGCCTGTGCCAACTAAATGGGCTTGGGCCTATACAGTTGAAGCTGGGCCACCAAAGATATGAGTTTCTATAGTAGCACGGTTGTTATGGGCCGCTCGTAGGCCGAGTTAAAATCGCGGTGCTGGTGTTACTAATAGGAACTGATGAGGTAAACAGATATGCTTCATGAAGGCCTAATTGCTAAACACATGTGTTTGGGTATCTGTCTTATCCACCAGGTATCGAGGATATATCCTTATAAGGATCACAAGCTGGTCGTCATTAAAATTGGGGATGCAGGTACCTTTCTCGAGTGCACCTGACCACGCAATGAATTAATTTTCATAAAGTTGGTACTCGCCTACATGCTTGCATCACCAGTTGCCAGAGCAACATTATTCCAGCTGATATGATACTGAAGAGTCTAATTCAAAGTAGTGCACTACTCGGAGGACTATGAATATCTTTCCAGCTAACATGACGCTGAGAGTCTAACTTCGAGTGGACACCACTCGGAGAGAGACTTTAAACCCCCTATTCTAGCTGACTGAAGCTGAAGAGTCCCATATACGACTGGCATGCTACTCGGCAAGACTTATAATCATTATTCCGGTTGACATGATACCAGAAGAGTCTCATATACCAGTAGTAATCTACTCGGAAAGACTGCAAGGTTAAGATCTTTGACTTTATGTTTAATTGTCTTCACAATTAAGCACAAGTCGGGGGCTACACCTAATAGGTGCGCATATTTAGCGCACATACACACCAACATGAAGCCCTCATAGCTCATGCAGCTTGACATGAAGTAGGACTCGGGAAGAAGAAGCACTCGGACAGGAGTACTTCGGGGAGAAATGCACTCGGGCATCTTCACATAGAGGACAAGCACTCGGCGCATCAGCTATGACTCAACTTGAAGTCTCAGGGGCTACTGTGGAGGCCATGGGCCTCAGTACCTCATCACAAGCATATGGCACTCCGGATAGAGGATGGGCCAAGTCTTATAGTTACAGAATATAGTAGAACCCAGTAGATTTTGCCTTGTATAAAAAGGATATACAATCTTAGCCGGGTAAAGATGTATCTCTAAGAAGAAATCCCTTGGCCCTATCCGGCTAGGATTCCTACCTGTGTTCCCTTGCCCCCAGTATATAAGGGGAGGCAGGCGCCCCCTGAGTAGAGAAGCACATGAGATCATTGATCCACATACATCCTCAAAGGAATACCACCACAACTGGACGTAGGGTATTACCTCACATCGAGGGCCTGAACCAGTATAAACTCCCCGTGTTCCTTTGCAGTCCACTGAGTTTCGATCCAATGAGTAGCCTTGTATTCATATTGCCAGTGTAAAACATCGATAGTTGGCGTGCCAGGTAGGGGCTTCGGCGAGATCAACCTCAACAAGCTTGATGGATTCGACAACCGGAGTCGACGGTAGCAAATTCTCCCCCGGAGACGCCATCACATTACGGAAGCCTCGACTTCATCACCGACAAGTTTGCAACCTTACTTTGGCCGACTTGGACCAGATCCGATCGGCCGAGGAACCGATCGACTCTACACCAGTCAGCCCACATGTCACTGCAGCAACCCTCGTCGACTTGCTGCGACAATCTTCTACTTCCCCGGGTCTCGGGACAACTCTCTCCTTCGGTATTTGACTCAGACTCGGCCTTGAGCCAGCTCGGGTCGGGCTAGGAAGGGGAGAGATCATCAATCTCCTGCACAGACTCGGCAACGCCGTGGACGTCTACAATCTACATCCCACGCGGCAGACCTGATCCTCTACGGTTTAGTTTGGACATGGCCCAGAGCCGTTCCAAATTGGATCTAGGGAGGTCGGAGTCATCATCACCCCGATGAACTACTTAGATTCCAACTCCAAGTCGAACAACAGTTCAAACACCAGTTCGGACACCAGTCTGGCAAGCTTCCTCCTGCCCCAAGAAATATTCATGGCTTCAACCCCTCCGCAGGAGGTGCGCCGAGTACAAGAGCAGCAAGAAGAGGAGGCCCGCCGACTACGACAACAGGAGGAGGCTAAACACGATGATCGCAATGATGAGGCTACGCAGGGCTGGGGTCGCAATGAGGAGGCTTAAAACACGGATGCTCGCAATGAGGAGGCTAAACACGATGCTCGCAATGCTTAGCAACAAATCATCCAGACTAGAGTCGGCGACCACGACGTCTTTGTCACGCCACAACAGAACGTCGTGGCCGCAGCAACCCTGTTGGACACACTCTACCTCGGGCCTGATGATCAGGCCACCCCGACTGTAGCAAGAATCAAGGCCATGATTACAGCTACCGCATGTTAATAGCACTAGCAGTCGGCCAAACACTTATACCGACTAAAACGGTCGTTCTCCAGCAGCGGTCTCATCTGCGTCAGCACGACGTCGAGTGGTCGGCTCAAGTCAGCCACACGCGGAGTCACGCTAGACATCCCTTGGCAACCCTAACAACAAGAATCGGCAGCATCCCCAGAACGATCGCCAGTTCAACAAATCTCTGAGTCCGTTCAACGTGATCTCTGCCAAGACATCAACACTCGGCAGCCGCGATAGTAGGCTTGTTGTAACACGAAACATTCATGACGACGAGTGTGTCGATTTGGAGGACGAGATACATAAGGAGCCGAGCGATGGTTTTTTGCTTTACAGTCTCCACCAATTATTTGGCAAGCGGTCCACCTCTGCGACCGGTGCCGGAGCCCTCACGCAGACAAAGCGTACCCGCCTTCACCCAGGAGCTACAAAGAGATCGACTGGCCATCGAGCTTCAAGTCTACGGGAATCAAAAAATATGACGGCAAGAACCAAATCCTGATCCTAGTCACCATATACACTCTGGCGATTCGAGCTGCCGGAGGTGACCATAAAGCCATGGCTAACTACCTCCTGGTCGCCCTAGCCGACTCGACGAGGACATGCCTAATAGGGCTCCCAAGATGATCAACGACTCCTGGGGGGAACTCCGGGAACGCTTCATAGCCAATTTCCAGGGGACTTATGAAAGACCATCTTCCGAGCATGATCGCTACCAGCTGCACCAGAGGAAGAACGAGTCTCTTTGTGAGTTCATCGAAAGGTTTTGAGAAGCGCAACTCGATCCCATATGATCAAGGATGAGTTGTCTTTACGCCACCTTCCGCAAGGGAGTCAAAAGACGCCCCATTCTCGCCAAGTTCATTCAGAAGGCTCCAACCCTGTTAGGGCTCTCTTCGATATGGCGAAAAAGTACGCTGACTCGGCCAGAGGCGGTCGCTGAGGCCTCGACGAAAAGAAGGATCCCAGACAGAAGAGACCAAAGGCCAAATCTCGACAATGACCACATGAAAAACCGCAGCCGCAACGAAGTCGAAATTGGTGCCAACATGGAGCGGACTCGGTCGCAACCCCCAAGAACGTTGTTTATTACAGAGTGATGAACGGCCTTGCCCTTTCATCCAAGGTAAGCACCGGCCAAGGACTGCTTCATGCTCCAAGCAGTTTGCCTCTAGTACTTCACATCTAGCAATCTCAACAGGACAAACAAAGCCAGATCCAAGCACAGCCGTGAATATATCCAGCTGAGCTCAACCATATCTTCGGGGCCATCTGCATACGAGTCCAAGAGAAGCGAATAGCGCATCGACGTCAACTGTCTCATAGTACGCCCCCAATTCTGCACTGCGTCAGAAACGCCCATCACGTTTGTCCGCAACATCCAGATTGTGGTTCCATACCCGACGCTACCCACTCGTCCTGACCGGTCGACAAAAATATCAAGTTGAAGAAAGTCTCATAGACGAGCAGCAGCGCTAAACATCCTCTTCGCTAAAACCCTGAAGATGAATCCCTCATCAGAAACTGATGCCGATACGGCACTTCACGATGATAATTCCTGCCTCGTCTTCAACACCCCTTGCAGATAACTTTGCCAGTCACTTTTGCACACAGGGATACTTCCACAGAAAATATCGTCTTGAGTTCCGACTTCGAACGCATACCACGCGCATACGTCGACGCCAGCGGTCCACCAAATTCATGGCAGATACCGCACTATACCTACATGTGCTCAATTGCTGGCCACCGAGTTCTCTCTCGCAGCGACGTCAAGAGCCTTCACCTGCGACAAAATGCT